>CM038141.1:179132756-179589886 GCA_021437245.1 Aegilops speltoides
GTGGCTCTAGCCACGATGGCAACGAGGCACGGCAGCGGCGAGCTTTGGGCACGGTGGCATTAGCGCTAGAGAACGTGCGGGCTGACGGGGATAGGGGCGAAATGAAGAGGGGCTCACCCCACGTCGTTTGGAGGCATCTGCGAGCTCGGGGGAGGCCAGACGGTGACGTGGCGTTGCAGGCGATCTCAGGTGCTGGAGGTTGAAGACGACAGCGATGGCGGCATTCCAGTGGCTCCCGCGGTGCGTTGCTCGGCGAGTAGGGGGAGGTGGTCAAGGCGGAGCTCCTGAACACGTCGGGAAGTCGAGGGGAAGGCGGTGGCTGCGGTGGTGGCGAGCGGCGTCGGCGGTTCCGCTCGGGCGCGAGAGGGAGAGAAAGCAGAGGATGGGAGAGGCACGGGAGAGAGTGAGAGGGGGCCAGGGGCTGCGTGGCGTCGCCTGGTGCATCGAGGAGGAGCCAGGCAGGTTGGGAGGGAGGAGGTGGAGGCCTCGGGCGCGTTGGCGTCTGTCGGTGTACTAAAGTAGGGGTACCTTAGTATCCCGAACTTGTGCACGGGCAGTTGCAGCATCCCGCGGCAAGGCTTGCCGGGTGCTCGCCAAGATTCTCCGTAGTTCCTATTAAAGCCATTCAAGAACAAAGTGTTTTAACTGAGAAGACAAGGCCCCGGCAAGAGGAGCTTGCCGGGAAGGACAAGGCCTCGGCAAGAGGAGCTTGCCAGGAAGGCCAACCAAGGCATTTCAAGAAACTTACCGCGACGCGCCGCATGTCCTGGCAAGACCCGGCGAGCGACAAGCTTCCGGGCGCGACAAGACAACGATCAGCGTAAGGCGCTTGCAGCGCAAAGCCACCACTCGTGCCCACGCCCAACAAGATCCATCGACGATGTCGCCACAGACTGCTCCGGCGCACGGGCGGAAGCTGTGTAGCCAAGCGGTGCGAGGTGGCGAGTGGAGATGACGAGATGGCCATCGTGGCGAACGGTGGCGCCCCTAACGGTCGCTTTTCTGCACTGTTTAGGTGACGCGGACAGGCATTAAATGCTCGTGTCCCCTACCGTCAGAGTTAGGTAGGGTGCACTGTAGAGGCAGTTATACCAACCACTCCTTTTACGCTTTTACCTCTGCATGCGTTGCCACCTGTCGGTGACCCCTTGAGCCTATAAAAGGAGGCCCATGCGCAACGTAGAAGGGGTTCGACTCATTCGAAACCAGAACACTCCCACGCTCTCGAGCAAGAGCACAATACAACCACAAAGCAGCAGTAGGAGTATTATCTCTCCGGAGAGCTCCGGCTGGGTAAAATCGCCGCGTGTCCGCCGATCCGCTGTTAAATCGCCTTCCGCTCCTTGCCGGACCGAAAAGGGGCCCTGCCCCATAGGTGTTCGTTTCCCACGACATCTTTGGCGCGCTAGGTAGGGGCGTCGAGGTTGTGTGAACCCGATCCGGCGTTCAGGCGAGCCGGATCTTCATCTGTTTCATCATCTTCAGTGACATGCCACTGAAGAAGAAGGCTTCGGAGGTGGCTGCTCCGTCCGCGTCGATCCCACCGCCACCGGAGCAAACGGGTGGTGGGGTAGATGCCGGCGGACGAACGAGCGCCGACGAGGAAGCTCAAGATGCCGCCAGGTCCAAGGACAAGGTCGCGCAAACTTCGGCGTCCGTACACGCACCGCGCCCATCTCAGGAGGCGCGAGACCGACAGCGTCATGGTACTCGTAGTACCATACGCTCGTTGGACCAAGGTCGAGCTGGTGGATCTCGGGACGCTCAAGACCAGCACGCACGCCAGCCTGCTGGCACGAGCAAGACACGGTCGCCTGGACGGGATCCTGCTCCTTCTAACATAGTTAGAAGTCCGAGCATATCCCGCTGCTCGCACAGTTCGCCACCGCCACCAAAGACTCCAGAAGAAGCGTTGGCCCGAGCCCAACTGCTCCTGGACTACCCTCCAACGGCGGACAAGATCGACGGTTGGAGGGCCACTATTCAGAGCCTCATCGGCTTCGCCAACGGCGACACTCCCCGGCAACCGAGCACATCGAAGCTGCGGCAAGACGTCCAAGCGCGAGCCGATGGCGGCAAGACTGGTGGGGGTGCAACCACCGTGCACTCCCAGCCCCGAAGGCCAAGATCGCCGACTCGCCGGGTCAACCTCGACACCGACTCCACGGCAGGATGTGATTTGATTTCATTTCTTGATGCATATTCAGGATACCATCAGATCTTCATGGCAGAAGAGGATGAGGAGAAAACCGCATTCATTACTCCATGTGGCACGTACTGCTTTGTACGGATGCCTTTCGGACTAAAGAATGCTGGTTCAACATTTGCAAGGGTAGTTCACGAAGCTTTTGAGCCACAGTTGCACAGAAATGTAGAAGCTCACATGGATGACATAGTGGTCAAGAGCAAAGACAGAGCAACTCTGATCCAAGATTTGGACGAGACCTTTGCAAATCTGCGCAAGATCAACCTCAAGCTTAATCTCGAGAAGTGCGTGTTTGGAGTCCCCTCCGGCAAGCTTCTCGGGTTCTTTGTGTCTCAACGGGGAATTGAAGCCAACCCTGACAAGATCAAGGCCATTGAGCAGATTGAAGCACCGAAGCGCGTCAAGGATGTACGAAGGCTTGCCGGCTGCGTGGCTGCTCTCAGCAGGTTTATCTCTAAGTCTGCTGAACGCGCCCTGCCATTTTTCAAAATATTGAAAAAGGCGGGTCCGATGAAATGGACTCCGGAAGCGGAGGCTGCGCTGCAGGACTTGAAGAGATACCTGTCCTCCACTCCAATACTTGTCGCACCTAAACCACAAGAGAAGCTGCTGCTATATCTGGCGGCAACCAATCAAGTGGTTAGTGCTGCTTTAGTAGCGGAAAGGGAGGCGGACGATGAGCCAGCGGCCACGGCAAGTGCGTCCGGCGACAAGCAGGGGGCTTCCCCGACAAGATCTGGTCCCGACAAGGACGGATCTGCGTAGACGCAAGAAGAGAAGCAGAAGAAAATGGTGCAGCGCCCAGTTTACTTTGTCAGTTCCCTTCTACAGGGAGCTAGATCTAGGTACTCTGGTGTGCAGAAATTGCTTTTCGGCCTTCTCATGGCCTCGAGAAAGCTGCGCCATTACTTTCAAGCACATGAGATCACAGGTGTCACTCACTTTCTGTTGAAGAGGATATTGCAGAATCCAGAAGCAACAGGCAGGATTGTCGAGTGGGCACTGGAATTGTCAAGCTTTGGCCTCAAGTTTGAGAGTACTTCAACTATCCAGAGCCGAGGATTGGCAGAATTCATAGCAGAATGGACACCAACACCTGATGAAGAAAGTCCAGAGACGAGCATCCCCGTCAAGGAAGCAAGCAAAGAATGGATCATGTACTTTGATGGTGCCTTCTCGCTGCAAGGCGCCGGTGCGGGCGTGTTACTTGTCGCACCCACCGGAGAGCACCTCAAGTACGTGGTCCAGATGCACTTTCCCAAGGAGCAAGCGACAAACAATACTGCAGAGTATGAAGGTTTGCTTGCCGGACTCAGGATCACGGCGGACCTTGGGATCAAGAAGCTTATTGTCAGGGGTGACTCGCAGCTTGTCGTCCGCCAAGTAAACAAAGACTATCAGAGTCCATTGATGGAAGCTTACATTGATGAAGTGAGAAAGTTGGAAGAACACTTTGACGGCCTGTAGATGGAACATGTTCCGAGAGCTCAGAACGACATTGCAGATGGCCTGTCAAAGTGCTCTGCACTCAAGTTACCTGTGGAACCAGGGATCTTTGTGCTCAGGATGACTCAACCATCTGTAACACCATCAACTGGACAGAACAAGAAGAGGAAGTTGATTTCCGGTGACTACTTTCCGGCAGAGCTCCCCGAAGCCGCCGCTAAGAAGGTCCCCAAGATCAACACAAAGAGTGCTGAGGAGCAGTCTGCTCCGACAAGCCCTAGGGTTTGCTCCGTTGAAGCAGACGCTCCCGACAAGATTTGCTCCGGCAAGCTTGCCGGGGAACATCAAGCTCCGGCTGAGCCGCAGGTTCTTGCCGTAGAAGCAGATGTTCCCGCAGCAGCATACGTGCCTTTAGTCCTTGTTGTTGAGCCGCAAGCTCCAGCATGGGCACAGCAGATTGTCCGTTTCCTTCAGACAGGAGAACTTCCCGAAGAGCAAGAAGAAGCGGAGAGAGTAGCCCGGCAATCAAGTATGTACCAGTTTGTCGATGACATACTGTACAGAAGAAGATTCAACGGAGTGAAATTGAAGTGCATTCCCCGGGAAGATGGACTGAAACTATTGGCGGAGATACATGGAGGCATATGTGGTCATCACATTGGCGCAAGAGCACTTGCCGGCAAAGCATTCTGGCAAGGTTTCTTTTGGCCAACAGCTCTCCAGGATGCAACTGCACAAGTAACCAAGTGTGAAGCGTGCCAGTTCCACTCCAAGCAGATACACCAGCCGGCTCAAGCTCTCCAGACGATCCCTTTATCCTGGCCATTTTCGGTCTGGGGGCTCGACATCCTCGGCCCTTTTCCCCGAGCTGTTGGGGGCTTTGAGTACTTGTACATTGCAATCGACAAGTTCACAAAGTGGCCGGAAGTGGAACCAGTGAGGAAGGTGACAAGACAATCGTGCATCAAATTCTTCAGTCGATTGTTTGCGTTTGAGTCCCTAACAGATCATCACCGACAATGGCACGCAATTTACGAGCCGCACCTTCATGCAGTACGTCCAAGATCTTGGCGCCAAGGTCTGCTTTGCTTCTGTTGCTCACCCGAGAAGCAACGTTCAAGCGGAGAGGGCAAACGCTGAAGTGCTGCGCGGGCTCAAGACCAGGACTTTCGACAGGCTGCACAAGTGCGGAAAGAATTGGATTGAGGAGCTGCCGGTGGTTCCTTGGTCGATCAGGACGACACCAAATCGAGCCACTGGCCAGACACCTTTCGCTCTAGTCTATGGAGCAGAGGCAGTTCTCCCCACGGAACTCGTATACGGATCGCCTCGAGTGCTCGCTTATGATGAGCTTGAGCAAGAGCAGCTGCGACAAGATGACGTGCTGCTCCTTGAGGAAGATCGTCTTCAGGCTGCTGTACGAGCTGCTCGATACCAGCAAGCTTTGCGCCGCTACCATAGCCGCAAAGTTAATGCCAGAAGTCTCGAGGAAGGCGACCTTGTTCTTCGGCGCGTTCAATCCGCCAAGAATTCCAACAAGTTGACGCCAAAGTGGGAAGGCCCTTATCGGGTAAAGCGAGTCACTAGGCCTGGCGCTGTCCGCCTTGAGACCGAAGATGGCTTTCCGGTGAGCAACTCCTGGAACATTGAGCATCTTCGTAAGTTTTACCCATAAGGCGCGGTTGCCGGAACCTGTTCCGGCAACCACCTTTTGTACAAGCCTTGCCGCTGTTGCATGTAACCCTTTGTAAAAAGCCGGGCGCAGATCACGTGCATAAATAAAGATCATATGCTCCGCGCATCTTGTCAAATTTCATGCTTTTTTCTTTTTTGCATGTATTATCTGACACTTTGTGCAGCGCTTACCCCCGGTAAGCAATAACGAGCCTTAAGGCTCCATATCTTTATTTTCTCTTCTTTCTTTTTCTCAAAAAGAAGGTTCCTTCGCCCACAAGTTCACCGGGGGGAGGAGAAGATAATGGTGTGGACTAGGCGTCGTTCAAGAAAGTATCGCCTTGCCGGGACGAAAATGACAGAAAAGCTAAGTTGCCAAAGTTTGAGCACAATCAGTTTTAAAAAAAATTGAAGTTATCTTCCTTGAACGACCATGCTTTGTATGGAAAACCTGTGCGCGGAGGAACCAACTCGTAGCTAGTTGCGCCCTTACTTTGTTTCGAGTCCGCTCAACAACTTAAGTGTGTTGCGACTAGTTGCGACAAGGTTTCTTGCCGGAAGCAGCACCGCAAGCAGGCTGCTGATGTTCCGCACTCAGCGCTCGCGGCAAGGGTGCCTGTGCCGGCAAGTTCCCTGGAAGCGTAGGGTAAAAGCATACAAAGGAAGGAATCAAGTAAAGGAAATAACATAGCAAATACTGCCCAAGATAAAGTTATATTACAAAAATAACTTGCCGCGCTCTAATAGATTGTTCCCGTCACATGTCTAGCAGCGGCAAGAAAAAGGAGAAAACGGGCGGCCTAATCTACGCGGCCACCATCAACCCTCCTGACTTCATTCACCTTGTCCACAATGGGTGCGACAAGGGCCTTGAGCTCTTCAAGATCAGCACCCGCCGGCAGCTTCTTGAGGACGTTGGTGAGGTTGAGGCCCGGGTTGCGGAAGACCACCTTCACCAACACCTTCTCCAGAACTCTGGTGCAGATTGTGCGCGACTCGTCAGCCAGCTGCTTTGGGATCCTTTCCCGGAGTTGCTGGAGGGCCGTCGCCACGCCCTTGAAGAACAGAGTGAGCTTGGCGCTGGGCTGGAGGTTCTCGTCGGAGGAGTACTGAAGCCCTCCATTTCCAGTTGCGTCAGCTCCTCGTCAATGACCACGGCAATGTTCACGAGGCCCTTTGTCCAGAGCTCTACAGTGTCCCTGAAGGTGTTCTGGGTCTCGGCGGCCCTCGTCAGCAACGCCTCGTTGGCCTTGATCTCCTCTTTCAAGTCCTCCTCCCGCTTCTTGGCGCCGTCCAGCGTCTCAGTCAGCGTGGCCAGCTTCAGCTCCAGATCAGCATTTGAATCTTTGGCGGCGCTCAGCTCTTTGCCCCTCTCGAGGAGACGACCCTGCAGCTCGCCATGGGCAAGGGCGTCCTTCTCACGCTCGCGCTGGAGCGCGACAAGCTCTTCGTTCTTCGCCTTGAGAGTGGCTTCTAGCTCCGTCACCTTCACCTCCAGCTCCTTCTTGGCGGCCTGGGCAACTGCAGCAGCATCCTTCGCTTCTTTGAGGGCCCCGCCAAGTGTCTCCTCGCGCGCGGCAAGCTCCTCCTCATAGCTGTCCAAGTTGACCTTCCGCTGCGTCAGCTCGCCTTCTCGCATGGACATCTCCTCGGCGGTAAGCCGCTGCTGCTCTTCGGCTTCAGCCTTCTCGAGGAGGAAGGCCTTCCGCGCCTCGGCAAGCTGCGCCCTCTCCTCTGCAATGGACCGGAGGGCCTCTTGGTTGCGGCTCTGGAGCTCCTCCGCATGCTTTTCAATGTCCACTCCCGCCTGCGCGACAAGCGCTTCCCGGGACTCCAGTTTGGCTTGTCGGGCGCGGTAGAGCGACACCAGCTTCCGGAGCAGCTGCTCCTCCTCAGACTCGCCGCTGCTGCTGCTTGGCGCGTCAACCACTGTCAGCCCAGTGGAGGCGAGCACTTCTCCGTCAAAAGCTTCTCCCTCGACCGGCGCCCTGGAGCTTGACGCCCAGGGGAGCTTGATGAAGACACCGTCGCCGGCCTTCAAGTAGGCGCTGGGTGCGGCTCTTGAACTGGCGGCGCCTCGCGCCGTGGAGGGATCGGCGGTCGGCGTAGCGCCTTGCGCTCCTGTGGCCCTCGGGTCGTCCGTGCAATCGCCAGACCCCTCGCCAGCTCCTGCACCAGCAGCCTTGGCGGCCTCTTCGTTGGCAGGATCATCAGCGCCGGCCTCTTCTCCGATGGCAGCGGCTTCATCAGTATTGCCGTGCACGTTCTCCTCGCCGGTGGCCTCGGTCTCCATCGGCTCTGTGGAGGGAGGATCTGAAGACAGGAAGAGGGAGAAAAAGTCAAGCAAATATCCAAAAAAGAAGATCAGAAGAAGAAGAACCCAAGGGAAGTTTTCTGACAAGAAGGATTACCTATGCTGGGCTCTGTAATCATGGGCTCCACCACCGGGGGATCACTGGTCCCGTCCCTTGCCGGAGAACTACCCCTTGCCGGGGACCTCTCCCTTGCCGGAGAGCGCTCCCTTCCCGGGGAGTCATCCCTTGGCGGCGTAGTGGAAGCAGATAGCACCTCAGGAGCGGCTTCTGGTTGTTCCTGGTAGGCTTATTCTGCTCCTACACAAACAAACCAACAGTCAAGATATCAGCAAGGAAAGAACACCCATGCGCGCCTGACAGCGGGAAGTGAAATTATACACTTACGCTGGGGGCTGCGCTGGGGGCTGCTTCGAGGAGTAATTGCCGGGTCCGACAAGGTGGTCTCGGGCGTGCCCTCTGTCATCACAGCAGGATCGTCCTCGATGACAACCACGGGGACCTTGGCTCTCTTCGCCGCACTCTGGGCCAGAGGCCTGAAAAGGAACAAGGTTCAAAAGAAAGCAGATCAGATACAAGACAAGAAACAACAAGAATAGAAGAAATACAAATACAACAGAGAAACTTACTCCTCTTCTTCCTCCTCATCGGAGCTGAGTGCGGAGAGATCGAAGTCCGGTACTCTTTCGGCGTGCCGAGGCGGAGGAGTAGGCTCCCTTGGCCGCTTGGCGGGAGCTGCGGCAGGATCAGAAGCGGCGGCCCGAGAGGACCCCGCTCCAGTTGCCGGCGAGGCGTGAGATGCTCCCGCGGCAACGGTGCTTGTCGCGGTGGAGCGTGTCCTGCGGCGCGGCGGCTGTTGGCCCGTCTGCCACCCTGCTATGTCTCCGGTCCTGCGGAGGCGCCTTCTTGGTGGAGCTGGGGGCTGCACGGGGAGCTCCGCTTGCGGCAAGTTGCTTGAAGACGGCTGGCAACTTGCACCCTCGGCGGGCTCGCTCGATTCGGCTTCGGGCTCTCCCTCGCCGACGACCTCCCCGACAAGCTCCTCCCGCTCGGCAAGGCTTGTCGCCTCGGCTGCCTCTGCCTCCTCCACAGTGAACCCGAACTCGCCCGCGGTGGCAGCCGCCGCCGCCTCTTCTGCCCTGGTGGCAATGCGCCGCATCTCGTCGTCGGTGGTGTCGCGGGTGAGGATCCTCTGCTCGTCGGCGCGGACTGCCACCTCCACCAAGTCATCGAAGAATTGCTGCACGACATCGTCAGCGGGCTCTTGCCAAGTTGGGATAATCCCATGCGAGTCGCACTCTGGCATCATTGCGCGGATGCGATCGAGTGAGGAGTTGTCGCAGAATGGGACGACGCCCTGCGGTAGCCTGAACCACTCGGGATGATTGGGGTCGTGCTTGAACAGCTCCTTGAGCGTCCCATCCAACTCCAAAATAGTGAAATTAAAGTTGAGGCCCGGGCGCAGCCTCATGATATCCGCCGGACCCCCGAACAGCCAGGCGGGTCTCCTCCTCTCCTGTAGAGGGGCGATGCGGCGGCGAAGAAAGTCCGCGCCAACAGCACCTACAGTGAGCCCGGCAAGCCTGAGCCGCAAGATCCGGGTGAAGGAGGTGGAACCCGTAGGTGTTCATGATGTCACAGAAGAAATCGGAAAAGGGCGGGCAGAGCCCGCAATAGAAGAACAGTGCGAAGAAGGGGTTTCCTTTTGGACACCGTTTCGAAGTGGAAGCGGCGGCGGAAAGTACCTGCGTGTGCGGATGCGCTCGCGTCTCCGTCGACCAGAAGATATAGAACCACTCCTGTGGCTCCTTCGCGGAGAGCTCGGGGGGGAAAGTGCCCGTTCCTTCCGCAGCGCCTCAAGCCGTAGCGCCTCGGCCGACTTCGCAGCCTTCCCGGTCTTCGGAGCCATGGCGGAGGTGGTGGGGGAGAGCGAGGGCGTTGGCGGCGACGGCGGCGACGGGGGGCGGAGTGCTGCTCTCTTTCGGCTTTGGGAAGCGAAGGGGAGCGGCGGAGATTTCCGAGGTTCGAACCGCAAGTGGCGAAGGTGGGGGAACTGCCCCTGTTTCCCCTGCTTATAAAGAGGAGGAGGCGAACGTTACGCTTTTTCCGAATAAAGTATCACCCACGATCTCTCCCACGACGCCGCGTTCGACGCGTGCCCTTACGGGAGGGCGCGATGGATACGGAGTTAGATATCGTGTGGACCTAGGCCGCATGTGCCCGTGCCCTGTTTTGGGTCTGGCCCTGTCGGTGTACTAAAGTAGGGGTACCTTAGTATCCCGAACTTGTGCACGGGCAGTCGCAGCGTCCCGCGGCAAGGCTTGCACCGCCAAGATTCTCCGTAGTTCCTATTAAAGCCATTCAAGAACAAAGTGTTTTAACTGAGAAGACAAGGCCTCGGCAAGAGGAGCTTGCCGGGAAGGACAAGGCCTCGGCAAGAGGAGCTTTCCGGGAAGGCCAACCAAGGCATTTCAAGAAACTTACCGCGACGCGCCGCGCGTCCCGGCAAGACCCGGCGAGCGACAAGCTTCCGGGCGCGACAAGACAACGATCATGACAAAGGCGCTTACGGCGAAGCAACCACTCTGTGCCCACGCTCCAGCGCATCCATCGACATGTCGCCACAGGACCGTTCCGGGCGCACGTGGCGAGAAGCTGTGCAGCCAAGCGGTGTGAGGTGGCGAGTGGAGATGACGAGATGGCCATTGTGGCGAACGGTGGCGCCCCTAGCGGTCGCTTTTCTTCACTGTTTAGGCGACGCGGACGGGCATTAAATGCTCTTGTCCCCTGCCGTCAGAGTTAGGTAGGGTGCACTGTAGAGGCAGTTGTACCAACCACTCCTTTTACGCTTTTACCCCTGCATGCGTTGCCACCTGTCGGTGACCCCTTGAGCCTATAAAAGGAGGCCCATGCGCAATGTAGAAGGGGTTCGACTCATTCGAAACCAGAACACTCCCACGCTCTCGAGCAAGAGCACAATACAACCACAAAGCAGCAGTAGGAGTATTATCTCTCCGGAGAGCTCCGAAGCTGGGTAAAATCGCTCGCGTGCTCCGCTTCGATCCACTCTTCGTGCGCCCTCCGCTCCCTGCCGGACCGAAAAGGGGCCCTGCCCCATAGGTGTTCGTTTCCCACGACAGCGTCGACACGCCTCTGCCTACTGGCAGAGGTTGAAGATGACCGCTTCGCCCTGGTGGGCTAGGCCTCAGCTATAGTGCTGGGCCAGCTGGGCTGCCAGGTGAGCGCCAGGTAAGTTCTCTCCCTCTCTGGTTCTCTATTTTAATTTCTGTTTTCTATTATTCTGTAATCTTTAGGGCTTTTGTAAAAATACCTAGACCCTTTAAAAAATCACTAAACTGCACATGCCCACTGTATAGAATATATCCAACATGGAACATTTCAGTTTAGGAGTATTTGGCCATTTAAAATATTTTATAGAATTTAAATGTCCAAATTCAAATACTTATGATTTAATTCAGTGACCTTAGGATGACCTAGAAAATTGTGCACCATTTTTGTCAGAGGTTTAAGACCAAGGCAAAGATGATGAACATTTTAGAAGGGCATTTCAGGTTCATTGAAAATGATTTTATGTTGAACCTATTTGATTTGATATGGTGCTAGGGTTTGATCAGTCCCCATTTCAAGTTCATTTGAAAAGTTAAACATGATGCACACATGAAGGGCTAGCCTACTGCATACCAGGACCAGGGATGTGACAACTCGCCCCCACTAAACAAGAATCTCGTCCCGAGATTCAAGCATAGGGTAGAATGAAGGGGAAATGCAACTAACGCAATCTTCACGACCCTGGTTGCACTTCAAATGAACGTTGATTCAATCACCATCTTGTCTCGTCGTCTTGCTCTGAGAACTCAAGTCAACATGACAAAAAGAGGATAGGGAAAAAGTCTAAAAGGATTGATCTTATTGAAGGTCGAACAACTTAGGATCAACTCAGGGAATGAGACATAGCAACATCTCTCAAGCCGAGACACAAATCACACATCTAGAGGGATGGAGTGGAACAGATGACGAGGATTCACTAGATAGAAAACAAGTCCACACTTAAGAAGGTGTTGAACGGTTGTCAACGTAGCGAGGAGTTAAGTTGCCATGATACCATAACAGGGCACCTTAGGGAAGGTGACTTGTAGAAATAACCCCTTAAGTGGAAAAAGAATTACCTTTGATTCAGAGATCATCGAGATTCTTTATACCAGGCTAAGGCAATTCTCGAGCGATCACTTGTAGAAATAACCCCTTAAGTGGAAAAATAATTACCTTTGATTCAGAGATCATCGAGATTCTTTATACCAGCCTAAGGCAATTCTCGAGCGATCATTTGGAGGGGGTCGGTAGAATGGCATGCCCGGATTAGAATGGATGATGTGGATTACCTTGTTGAAAACAACACAAGGGATGATTTTAGTAACTGAGGAGAAGCTCAACAGTAGAGAGTGAGTCCACTGTTTGAGAAGGTTATAGCATAACCGAAGAAAATTGGGAACAATCCCAGTTAGTGCCGGTGCTAACACCTAGCGCTTGTGCGTGCTCTCAAGAACTTGAACATCTCCATATTCATCAAGGTTTTACCAATATCCATGTCAAGGATCCTGGCAACACATCATACTACCATGATGAACGGTGATGGAGGATGCAGGTGCAAAGGAGGACATCACTTTCTCAGATTTTTCCTTAGCAATGCCAAAGAAGCAAATCTGGATGATCGATCGAGAGACATTTAGCACTCGGCTTCTAATATTCTCCTTGATGTACTAGGTATAACAGTCAATGCTTAAAACATCAACATGGCCATCAAGTAAAGGTCGGACTTCAAAAGCACAAAAATCCATAAGGAACAACTTGTGGAATAAGTCATACCAAATCCTCATGGAGAAGATGGTCAAATTGCTTAGTCAAGAAGCTACAATAATAGATCTTCCGGCTAGGTGTGTCGGCCAAGATCGACCTTGTTAGGACCTACATCATAGATCTTGGAAAAGTTCCAACCATCGTATCTGCCTGAGATTCAGATCTGGTCGGGAACAAGACATCTCAGACATCATGTCTGGAAAAGAAATTTTGCAACACAAATCGACAAGACAATGTTGCTAGATTCTCAAGAAATGAACTACAATAGAAAGCTCCAAAACATGAGCTAGTTATTCTACAACATGTGAACACGTTGTCCCAGACAAGCATGACCACATAGTAGTCTTACAACAGAATGCTACCGAGTTCTGGTAGGGAACCATCATTGAGGATATCGGAATCTTGTGCATGAACTAGTATTCGCACGACAACTCCTTTTCCTTGAACAAATCAGTTAGTGGCTCGGTGTGCTACAGGATACATATGGAGTGGAGGTAATTAATCTACCAAACCATAGTATACTTTGGACATGCATGACTGACTTGGGACGATTCCAGAGGAAACAACAACAAGCTTTCTTGAATTCACGGCGGCAACTTGCATCGATTGCACGTGAACTTAGAGAAAGTCGCTACTTTCATCCAAACATATGTTTCATGAATGGAACATGAAGGCATTGTTTACAAAGTTTCCAACACTATCTTAATGTTTAACACGAACCATGGGGGAGACAAGATGCTGCTGATGGGCTCAACAGCAACTCATCGAAATTTCCGTATCACTGGACTTCCACCACTATGTGAACAATGTGATAGTATTGGTCAGACCAAAAGATATAATAGTGTATGCTCAAGGAATCAACCACGAGTAGGACAATATTACGAATATCGTTGGTTCTGATTTGATTTGATGATAGCCCACACTCAAATCAAAGTTTTGATGAGACAATAGGTCCAACAACTGATCACAGGGACCAATCGACGAACATATCATCTTTCTTCAACACACATACAAGATATCCCTTAAAATGAACTAAGTATGACAAGCTTTTATCTTCCAACTCTCCAAGTTGGTGTCCAGCTTAACCAACTAACTCAGGGGTATCCGGCACAGATTCTTGGAGAAGGGGTGGTTACAAGAAACCAACTTGATCACGAGCTCAACATAGCGGTAAGGGAACAACCAGGTGATACCTCCGAGAAGACATTCGGAGAATCACGAACCACCGATATGTTACTAAGCTCGAGAACAATCTTGCTTTTCAGAGCAAGACGATATGATCAAATAAGCAAGGAATTGAATAATCCTAACTCATTGATCGAAGAGCGCACGAGAAATAAGGACTAGATAGAACAATTAATCTTAGGATGGTGATTCAAGAACCAACACGCTAAGAATGAAGTTATTGTCCATTAACTACCAAGCAACACGGTTGCTAGGAGTCTTGATTTCACACATCACGATTCACTTGTCGGCAGGAATTAACAATGATGGCAAGAAGTATTACTGCGTCAAGAATTCATAAGAGGTGGTGCAATTTTCATGACACTCTTGACATATAGATGGTAACACTCCAAGGTAGAATAGAACAAAAGCTGGATTGGCATTTTGATCTGCGGAATGCAACTACTTTGACCAGTCAAAGAAATGGATGAGGTGCTAGAGTTTGTTTCTCCTAGTCATTCTATAATAGAATGGCTTGACGGACCACAAGAGTAATAGGCATCGATAAACACGATTGCACAACTACTCCTTACTATCAATTGATGGACGAGGATCAGAATACAACTAAAGGGGGACACCTCAAAGGAACATATGATTTTCTGAGTTGTGGATGCACAGATTAGTATGTCGAATCAAGTTCAACAGGTTTCTTCCAAATAACCCATGCAGAAAGGTTGAACTGGCAGAGTCACAACATAGAATTGAGAACTCGTCAAGAGCACTCTTATTGTGATCTTTCGGTTCAGTGAAGAACTTCTGCCATAAGCAGTTCATGGTATTGGAATAAGGAAATACCACGGATCTCGACGACTATCGCAAAGGTTACTAATATCCTAAAGGGACTAGCAAACACTATCAACACGAGGTAAGTAGGGTGAATCTCGCGTTCAAAACCCAAGGAGTAGAATACCTACTACTAAGTGGCATCACGGGATGCTTTCGAGAATAAAAGCCAGAATCATCACATTGGGAACACAAATCATGGCTAGCTTACTAGGTGGTACTCTAAGACACCTAGGGTCATAATAATAACTCCAACATACATGTCGAGGCAATAGAGTACCTCAACTCAGCAATTAGTGTGATTAACCTGGCATAGAAGAACATCGAAACCAGAGGGAAACGATTTTTCAAGTGCACCAGATTGTTTAGAAAACTGGGATGACTCGGACAACATAACGGTTGTAAATGCTCAAAAGATTTGAGACATCCTGCAAAATGGTGGCTTAACCACTCAGAAGCTCAATATCACAGTTCTGAGGCCAATTGTGAACACACGGGAGTAGTAGGAACTGAACTGGGGCTTAAATCCATCAATCCTATAAGTCTACGGATTAGTAACACGTGATCCTAATAGTAAGAAGAGAAGGCCTAATTCCTTAACCCCGTAGGAAAGATAATATGACTCGGATCAGAAGGGCATAAGGTAAAGGAGTAAAAAGAGCATTACGTTCCATCCCACAATCAATTCCCTTATATAACTAAAGAATTTCTAGACTCAACTTCGACCAGTTTGGCTTGGTAATCCTACAGGCAGTCAAGCTCTAATACCAAAGCTGTTAGGACCCCGACTCAATGCCACATCGATCTAGCATGTAACACCTCATATCACTTTGCGGCCTCACGCACGGTATTCCCACGGGTGTCGCCTTACCATTGCCCGGGACCGTTTGCGCCTTTTGGCACACGTATACGATAGTGTCGCTAGCATCCATATGATAAGGAGCCCGTGCTGACATGGCCAGTCATAAACCCAAAGTGGCACAAACTTACAGGGACAGGCATCCATGACAAAGCATCGAACGTGTCGGTCATCAGCGAGTGGATCCAGTCTGTAGCACTGGGCTCAGCAGGACTCGGTGAACCGGGCTGTAGCGGGCTAACAGACTCCGGTATTCATCGCGTGACATTTCCCGAAGGGACAGACACAGAACAAAGAAGGACACATGCGGCCAGCCTAAGTGTTCGGAGCAAAGAGCAAGCTACCATGGCTCGATGGAAGCACTAGGAGACATTTCCCGGTAAGAGAGGCTACTAAGGATAAACAGCTAGATAGTCAGATCCCACACATAACAAGCATTTCAATAACATACACACAATATGCTCGATATGTGTAAATACAACTTGGCATCACAACATGACTCTACAACTCAAGTATTTTATTCAATAGGCTCCGAGGAGCGAGATATTACGAACATGGGTCTCATGACCCAACATTCAGAGCATACAAGTCAAAGCACAAGTGGAAGCTTAACATTTCTGAGTACAGACATCTATAAATGAAAAAGGCTGAAAAGCCTGACTATCTACCAGATCCTGCCGAGGGCACAAGATCGTAGCTGAGGTAACAAGCTAAACGTCCAAGTCCATGCGGAACTACTAGTGAGACGGAAGTCTCTCTGCAAAAACATAGAATTGGCAAATATGAGTACAAATGTACCCAGCAAGACTTACATCAGAACTAACTACATATGCATCATTATCAACAAAGGGGGTGGTGGAGTTTAACTGCAGCAAGCCAGCTTTGACTCGGTGGCTATCCTGAACTACGACTGCAAGTAACTCTTTTGAGGTGGCGCACACGAGTCCACATATTCACCATATCAATACTCCGCTATGGGTCCGCTCCCGTCTCCCTACAAGAACGCCACCCATAGCACTCACGCTTATCTTGCGCATTTTAGAGTATCCACTTTCACTTGTCTATGAACTGTACAGGCCACCCAGAAGTCCTTTACCGCGGACACGGCTATTCGAATAGATCATATTAACCCTGTAGGGGTGTACTTCTTCACACACGCCCTCGCCACTTACCGCCATGTACACCTCATGTATCTCGGCAACCTTCAAGCGGAAGCCTCGCGAGGGAGTCGGCCATGACCTGACTAACCACACAAGTCTCTCGTCCAGGTTTATCGCCTATTCGGGTTCCATCCGCAAGGATATCCGGCCGGGGTGTCGCTCACGGCCCCAAACGATGTGAGCAGGGTTCCCAAGCCCACCATCCGGGTGCCACTTGGTACACCGTGCCAACGGTGCCTATTCTGTCCCAAGCCCACTTGAACCGGGTGCCACTTGGTAACTACTAACACTACCTTCAAAACACCGAAACTAGTTGCAACTCCTGGACAGAAATCATGTTGATTAATAAGTCGAGAGGGGTCGAGTTACCGGAACCCAATGTGTGGTAGTAACTGTTCATGGATCACAAACACAGAACTCAGTTCCTGAGGACGGTTTCAATGAGACAACCCACCATGTACTCCTACATGGCCTCTCACCGCTACCTTTACCAAATCGAGTTCACACACTTAGCTCACACACAGTAGGACATGTTCACACACCTCCGATTCATGTCCAATGAATCAGACCTGACTCAACTCTAAGCAGTAGCAGGCATGACAAACAAGCATGAATGAGTAGTCACATCAGGGCTCAAACAACTCCTACTCATGCTAGTGGGTTTCATCTATTTACTATGGCAATGGCAGGTCATGCAGAGGATAAAGGGGTTCAACTACCACAACAAATAACATAAGAATCATTGTTGTCCTAATGAAGTAAAGGAGAGCAGGAGCGAGAGAGTGGGATTGTATCGAAATGAACAAGGGGGTTTTGCTTGCCTGGCACTTCTGAAGATAGTATAGTTCTTCATCGGTGTCATCGATCACATCATCGGTACACGTCTACTGAGAGGGGACAAGCACCGACAAACAAAGAAGAAACACAATCAATGCAATGCAACAATATGATGCATGAATGTGACATGGCAATATGCTGTGGTTTGTGCTAATGCAACTAAAACCAGATTAAATGAAGTTGGTTTGAATCCAAGATTCAAATTCAAACTCCACATGTGGTTATTTAAATGCCATTTAATTGAATTATCCTAAAAAGTAGTCATAAGTTGTTCTAACATGCATGAAAATGGTACAGATGGATAGATTGGATATTTCTGATAATTTTTCATATATAAATTATTTCATTTGGAGTTATGGTTGAATTTATATGATTTTTAGAAGTTTTGGATATTTTAAAATAAATAAATCATTTCGATTTATTTAAAACTCGAAAAACATTCTTTGCGTCGGATGACGATTAGTGACATCAGAGGTCAACGGATGGCCCAGTCAAACCTGACCGGTGGGGCCTCTTGGTCGATGACACAAAGTCACTCTGAGAGGCGACATGTGGGACCCGGTCAAAGCTGACGTGGCCAAGTCAACATTGATAGGCGGGGCCCACTGTGGTTAGTGTTAATCCAACAGAGAAATAATACTAATTAGCTTAGGCATTGGGACCCACATGGCAGTGGCTCTAGGGGTGGCTTAGCTGGGTCATTAGTGGCTAATGACGGCCACGTCATCAGTCGTCGGAGTTCGGCCAGCGACGACCAAACCAACGACGGAGGCTCGCCGGAGTTGAGCTGCTGACAGGCCGGGTGCGCCGAGGGCATCTGGCGCTGGGGAACTCGCCCGCATCCACTCGTGGCAGTGGCTGGAGCTGGGGGGGCAGAGTTCGCCGGAGTGGAGCCCGCGGCGGCTGCCGGAGCTCGGGGCTGGTGCGGGTTGGCGATAGGGGGCACGGTAGGTCGAATGGGTGGGCGCGCCCGGCTCCTGGAAGCGTGCTGAGTACAGCGGTGTGCTCGGCTTCGAGCTACCATGGCTCTAGCCATGATGGCGACGAGGCACGGCAGCGGCGAGCTTTGGGCACGGCGGCGTTAGCGCTAGAGAACGTGCGGGGCGACGGGGATAGGGGCGAAACGAAGAGGGGCTCACCCCGCGTCGTTTGGAGGCATCTGCGAGCTCGGGGAGGCCGGATGGTGACGTGGCGTTGCCGGCGATCTCAGGTGCTAGAGGTTGAAGATGACGGTGATGGCGGCATTCCAGAGGCTCCCGCGGTGCGTTGCTCGGTGAGGAGGGGGAGGTGGTCAAGGCGGAGATCCTGAACACGTCGGGAAGTCGAGGGGAAGGCGGTGGCTGCGGTGGTGGCGAGCGGCGTCGGCGGTTCCGCTCGGGCGCGAGAGGGAGAGAAAGCAGAGGAGGGGAGAGGCATAGGAGAGAGTGAGAGGAGGGTAGGGGCTGCGTGGCGTCGCCTGGTGCATCGAGGAGGAGCTAGGCAGGCTGGGAGGGAGAAGGTGGAGGCCTCGGGCGCGCTGGCGTCGACACGCCTCTGCCTACTGGCAGAGGTTGAAGACGACCGCCGCCTGTGGGCTGGGCGTCGGCCACTGATCTTTGGGCCAGCTGGGCTGCCAGGTGAGCGCCAGGTAAGTTCTCTCCCTCTCTGGTTCTCTATTTTAATTTCTGTTTTCTATTATTCTATAATCTTTAGGGCTTTTCTAAAAATACCTAGACCCTTTAAAAAATCACTAAACTGCACATGCCCACTGTATAGAATATATCCAACATGGAACATTTCAGTTTAGGAGTATTTGGACATTTAAAATATTTTATAGAATTTAAATGTCCAAATTCAAATACTTATGGTTTAATTCAGTGAGCTTAGGATGACCTAGAAAATTGTGCACCATTTTTGTCAGAGGTTTCAGACCAAGGCAAAGAGGATGAACATTTTAGAAGGGCATTTCAGGTTCATTGAAAATGATTTTATGTTGAACCTATTTGATTTGATCTGGTGCTAGGGTTTGATCAGTCCCCATTTCAAGTTCATTTGAAAAGTTAAACATGATGCACACATGAAGGGCTAGCCTACTGCATACCAGGACCAGGGATGTGACGTTCATTCACCATATTTGCTTAAATATCCCCCGTAACGTGATCGGGATCTTCTCACCACTGCATGCGTTTAATCATGAAATAGTGATATCAAGATCATCCGTGTAATTAAAAAAGAGCTATAGTAATATATTCACTTTAGTAAAAGGACTTCAATCTCACAGATGTTTGAAGTTTGGGCCATGCGCATCACTTTATGTTTTTGCACTTGCTTTATTTGCTCCATTGTAGTAAGAAATCCAGTGACATCTGCACATAATCATATTTAAAAATCTAGTTCACCGATGCTTGTTCTTCGATATGGATTTTGATCATACCTAATCATTGTTTATCAATATTCACCCTACTATCCAAGGTATCACCATCAGCAAATTCAAAGTGGTAGTCCAAAAACTTGGATTTTCCTTCATCCACTTACTTCAGCGTTGTAAACAAAACTGGTTTTGAGATTGTTCTTCTACGGTCGGTATTTTCATACTCCCAGACTTTGAATGTCTTATTTATGTATATGGAGTCCTCTTTAACTTTTGATTCAAATTTATTGTCCAGTTTGCTCCCGATAGAAGCATGGATCGGATAACCCTACATAGAGAGTAAACATTAGCAAACTTTGGAAAGGTTAAATTAAAGAGACATTATATATGTAATACTTGCACCTTTTTTTCTAATAAAATCATATCAGCGCGGATGAGTTCATTAGTTGATAATTTAATTGCATCCCAAAGTCCTAAAACTTTGACTTTGATTGTCCATGTCTCGTTTCCTGTAGTCAGCGCATTCAACGGTGTGGGTGCCATAATCTTTGAGGCCCTAAAATTATAAGAACATAATGTTGATTAGTAAAGTAAGTAATATAATGACATGCATGATTTGTAAATACAAAATATTTCTGTTGCTTTTAGATTAGCACTGCCTACAATGCAATCTAAGTATTATTGATCCATTAATAGGTCTTATCTATAATAATAGGTCTAATCTATAATATGAACACCATCTTATGTGCGATATATGTTTATCTATATCGCAGCAAGCCATCCCATTTCTTTCTATTATAGTTGTATATGATTCTAGACTTCTATTGTATATTATCTTAGCGTCAAAACACTGGAAGCAACATCCATGGCATTAGCCTTCTGTAGATGAATCTATATGAAATCATAGTAGATGAGTCGATACAAATTTATTTACAATTGGTCTTAATTTTTGTTTTAGATGGAGCTGCTCGCATTATGACAGGAACCGACTATAGCATCTGAGGTTGTCCAAATAAGGAAACCATCTATGTATGTATAGATGAGTTTATATCAAATCATAGTAGATGAATCATCCATTAATAGGTCTGCTCCATAATATGAACACCATCTGATGCACCATTTATGTTTCTCTATATCGCAGCAAGCAACATCCATGGCATTAGCCTTATGTAGATGAGTAAAAATTATGAACCTGACACCATTAAGGCATGAACTCACACCTATAGGATTCTACATAATCAACCTTCTGAGGTAATATGTCAAATATTTTTAGATGAGGACTGCATAGAGCATAATTGAACCATTAATCGGTCTGATTTATAATTTCGTGCAGATGGAACTTACTTGATGTTGCCTGATTGCTCGACGGAGCTGACCTATGACCGCTGGAGGAAGACAATTCCGAAGTGCTAATTCTGAAGTTGATCTTGAAGTTTTGGTCGCCGGAGGAAGATGATGTAGAATTTCTAACCTAAAATCTAGAGGACAATGAACCTATGAGCTCGTGGGGAAAGTCTTATATGGATGGCTAAGTTTCTCATGTTTGCACGATGGAAAGAAAGGTTTTTTGGATTTCATCTGGACATATATTCTGTTTGGACAGATATGATATTTGGAGAGATATGATAGTTCGGATTTGTTTAGGGACATTGGACCTTTTTTCTGGGATGGCCCCATCGCTCATGGCATGGTCCATCCTGTATGCGTGTAATGTCCCAACTTGTAGGCGTTTTTTCTGAATGATGCATGATGCATGTGTGTTTCTGATCCCTTACGGGATGGTCCAACCTATCGGGGTTGTGGTTGGGATTGTGAGATTCAACGTGAATCCGTCATTGCACGGTATGGACCCACCTCGTTTAGGAAGATCTATAATGGTTGGACTAATCTTTATTCTGGCCCACCTAGTTCACGAAGATCTCATGGTTTGGTTTTGTTGTCTCACGGCATGGACCCACCTAGTTTACGATGATCTAATGGTTGGACTTTGTTGTCTCACAGATTTAAAGGTCGGATATTTCTAATTATTTCGGGATTTACTAAGCTAATTATCTTTATTCTGGTGACCCCGTCAAGTACTTTTTATATATAAATAAATTGTATCTTGATTGTATTTCAGCCCTCCACGTGATGTCCTGAACTCCTCGTATTCCTCGGGGAACTCTCTAGCGCCTGAAGAGGCAGAGAGTGACGGACCATCGCAATACCCCTCCTCCATTGCCATGACACTGAGGTATCATCCCAAAGGACCTCTCTTGGCCAAGGAGGGGCGGGCAAGGCCGTCCAGAAGGGGCCCGAGGGTAATACCTCGGATGCCGCAGACCAGGGGACGGCGACCCCCACAACCACCAAGGGTGGAGGGTCTCAAGAGTTCAGGCCCTTGCCGAACACTGTCCCGGAGACCAATGTGGCTCCGGGTTCAGATCAACATCCCCCTTTGATGGAGGGAGGAGGAGCAGCAGCTCCAAGGGCGGCTATAGTCAATCCAGAGGCCGCTCCTGCTCTGGAGGAAGCGTTGCAATGCGCATCCATCGTGGAAGAGCACCGCACCCTGATGGGTGCGGTTATGGAAAAGATTCAGTCTGCAAAAAAAAGACTGAACGATGCCTTCAACAGCCTACTAAGAGGCTTTGAGGTATGCGATGTAATTCTCTAACAAGTTTTTTCATATGAAAGGTTGAACCCATGTATAGACAGTAGCCCCCGAGACTCTGTTCGGATTAAAACAATCTGGATTGAGGATCCCTCAAAAAGTTACTAATGTACTGTGCTATTTGTGTGATTCAGGCATCCTTGTTGGCGGCTACTACCCAAACCATAGAAGTTTTCGAGCTCAGTCAGAAACTTCGATTAGCCGATGAGGAGCTCGACCGCGTCAACAAGCGGTTTGACAAAACACAAGGTATGCGACACTTTACATACCAGAAGTGATATGTGTGCTAATTCTTTTAACTTATTGAATCTATGATTGTAATCATAGTTGGCGCAGCAGGGGTCGAGTCCCTCAAGAGCGTGCTTGCCCAAGCCAAGAAAGAGGTGGAGGTGAGCAGGGCAGCCGCTGACAAGGTGGTGAAGGAGCTGGAGGCGGAGCAAACTGCCCGCCGAAAACACGAGGCTCGGGTAGGCGAAGTTGAGGAAGAGCTCAAGGACGCCATTACCATGTGTGAGTCCTTGGAGCAGAAGAGTTTGGATCAAGCCTCCGAACTCGTCAAAACTTTCCGGGATATCAAGGAAGCCCGGGTTGAGTCCCAGAGCGCCTGCCAGGAGATCCAGTAGGCGAGGCAGATGGCAGCTGGTAAGGTTTTTCTTCTGTAGAATAAATAAGAGATATATCTTGCTGACCCGAGTTTGGAGTTCTCCAGGTGCGTTTGGGATCTGCCGAGGAGTGTTGCTGACGCCATAGAGTTCTTCCGAGTCGAAGAGGGGAGCCCAACGGAGAAGCTGTTCTGGTCGCAGTACCTTGCGCCAGAGCATTCGACACCCCTCAGTGATCAACTGAAGCAGCTGACCGAGATGCATAGGGTGGTTGTGTTGGCCATGGAAGACGTAATAGTCCGGCTTTGGCCAGCCGAGCCCGTACCCAGTAGCTACTTCAGACTCGTGAAGCGGCTGGTCGAAGCGTGCCCTCGGGTTGATGCCATAAAGCAATCGACCTGCATAGAATATGACCGGATGGCCTTTTCCCGCATCAAGGTGCAATGGTCAAAGATTAAGGCCATCAAAATTGCCACCGCAAGGCCGCCTGAAGGCAAGGATCACCGGAGACCGAAGAGGTACTTTAGCGAGGTCCTTGAGGGAGCCCGCATTGTAGAGGGTCAATGCTCAAAGGATATCATATTTGAGTAGCGGAGTCCGGTTTGTAAGAACCATATAATGAACTCACAATGTGAAATATCTATGCTTGCGCTTTATGATTTTGTTAGTTTATCCTCCTGTTTGGACGTTTTATTTTAGAAGTCTGAAAGTTTACCAGTTGTCGGATTCTGCCCCCATGTAAATATTACAGGGGTGTTCGAGAATGCATGTCCGCACTTTATCCAACATCTTGGTCCTATAAAGGAGGCGTCTTGCAAGATGAACTAGGCAATCAGACTATGCGGTTTTATTACTTTCACTTAGCCTTGAGAGTCCATTGGTGGGGCTAAGTACTAGCCTCTGTTGCATGAACGGGAATCCAGATTATGGTGCCTTTGCAACACGGCTGGTCGAATCCCAACCCCTCATATAACACGGCATAAATCGCGAACGATTTGTAGTCTGAGACTAAATCGCCGGATCGCTAACACTCTCGCATATCATGAAAGTCAGTTTTTGGCTTTCTCTACTGAGGTACTTGACTGGATGAACCAGAAATACAATCGCAGTAGTTCTCCCTTTGCAACCTTAGCCGAACTTGCAGAACGTAAGGTGGCAAACACAGGAGCCGGGAAACCCAACTATAAACCAAACACATGATTCAGAGCCGATGCATACAGTGCAATATCCGGGACGCCGAAGAGTTCCCTATAGGTGTTCGAACTTAAGAGTTTGCGGGGCCAAATACATCCCCTGGTATGAAGGTCATGCCGAAGCGCGTATGTCAGTCGAAAGCAAGGAGGGAATACGGATGACGAGACAATATAAGAACCCAACAAAAAGGTGGTGATCATCTGCTTCCTTTATATCCTTATCAATACATCGAAGCGTGTTTCGACAGACAATGCCATGAATATTAAGGTCATGTTACATGCCTTAAAAAAATTTACATAAGGGAAAGTCTAGCACAGGGACTAAAAGTAATGGTTCGAAGACTCCAGTGATGCTCTGCCGCACGTCTGCGCCATTTCTCCTTAGTAACAAATCCTTTGATAGGAGTATTTGATGGTTGGCCGTAAAGAAGGGAAACACTAGCCTTGTAAGGATCCCTGATGCAACCGTATAGCAAATAGGGCTCTTGATGAACCTGTAGTGAGAAAATGTATGAGGTCCAAATACGGTCAAGCCGTACAATGGACTTTTTCTGCAGTGTGCCTCCGGCGCTGCCCAAGGTATTTTGGGTGTGTATTTATGTACGCGCGGTACGGAAGCAACAACCTTATGGTGCAGTCGGTAGAGGCCGAACGGCTAATCGAGGTCCGGATCCGTCGATTTATCGCAGTGGTGAGCGGACCGAACTCGTTTAGAGACGTCATTGGCTTTATTGTAATAACGCCACGTGGTCCGGGCATCTTAAGCTTCAAATAAGCATAGTGCGGGACTACATTAAAGCGGGTGAAAGCAGTTCGTCCGAGCAGTGTGTGATAACCACTGCGGAAGGGGACGATGTTGAAGATCAATTCTTCCCTTCGGAAGTTGTCCGGGGAGCCGAATACTACTCTAGTGTTAATGAGTCCGGACAACGGGCCTCCACGCTGGGTATCACACCTTTAAAGGTAGTGTTACTAGGCTTGATTCTTGATGGGTCAATGCCCATTTTGCGAGCAGTGTCTTGATAAGTCAAGTTGAGACTGTTGCCTCCGTCCATAAGGACTATAGTGAGATGGTATACGTTGATGATTGGATCAAGTACCAGGGCGTGCAAACACCTGTGACGGATACTGGTTGGGTGATCCCTGCGACTGAAGGTGATCGAACATGCTGACCATGGATTGAATTTTGGGACGATAGGCTCTATGGCGTAGACGTCCCTAAGTGCGCGATTGCGCTCCCTTTTGGGAATGTGAGTGACATAGATCATGTTCATTGTTTTCACCTCGGGGACTGCTTTGGCCTGGTGTTGGTGCCGACGGGCTCAGCATCGTCCTCACTTGGAGCTCCCTTTGCCTTGTGTTCAGTATTTATCTTACCGGCCTGTTTGAAAACCCAACAGTTTTAGTTGGTGTGGTTAGCAGGCTTATCATGTGTGGCATGAATCTGACATGGCCTCTCAAGGATTTTGTCCAAATGGGATGGACCGTCCTTGTTTCCTTTGAAAAGTTTCTTCCACTGACTGGATTTAGAACCAATGAATCCAGCATTGACTACCGTATCATCTGCGAAGTCATTGTTGCTTCGATGTTTATTTTTATTACGGCCTAGTTTACCATTGCCATCCCTGGCCACAGCAGTGCTGGGGTCACCGGAGCTGTTGCTTCTATGAGCCAACCAGCCATCTTCACTCACACAAAAATGGGTCATGAGTGCAGTTAAAGCTGCCATGGTATTTGGATTCTCCTGCCCTAGGTGTCGGGCGAGCCATTCGTCTTGGACGCTGTGTTTGAAGGCCGCTAAGGCTTCAGCATCCGGACAGTCCATGATTTGGATATTTTTAATTAGGAACCAATTCGAAAGCTTGCGAGCCGATTCGCCTGCTTGCTGGATTATGTGACTCAAGTCATCCGCATCCGGGGGCCGAACATAAGTGCGCTGAAAATTGGCCCAAAAAGCGTCTTCTAAATCTTCCCAGGTTCCAATGGACTTCTCTAGGAGGCTGATCAGCTAGTGCCGTGCTTGTCCTTTCAGCTTTAGAGGAAGATATTTAATGGAGCGGAGGTTATCTCCATGAGCCATATGAATGTGGAGAAGAAAGTCTTCGATCCAGACGGCCGGATCCGTCGTTCCATCATACTGCTCAATGTTTATGGGTTTGAACACTTCCGAAAACTGGTGTTCCATTACCTCATCGGTAAAGCACATAGGGTGTGTAGCACCCCTATACCGTGCGACATCACGGCGGAGATCAGATGACATCTGAGTTCGGTGTTGATACTGAATATTGTAATGTTCATCAAGCCGGACTTCATAGATGTTATCTCCTGCCGGGGCACGGCCTCTTGATCTATAGATTGATCTGGTCTGACTGGCTTTATTGGCCAGGTCCTAGTGGAAGTCATATATATAGCCTGCAGCTTCTGGCTCCTTGCCTCTTCGACGAGGGGGTGCGGGCCAGTGGTCGGTCTGGTTGGTCTGCCTGATTGTATTTCGATGGTATTGGCTCAAGGGCTTCATCGTTGAATTGTGGCAGTAGCTTGCACTTGGGGTGACTTTTTATAGGTCGCTCAGGGCCGTACTCCTCGGCGGCCAGGACCTTAGTCCACCTTTCGTTGAGCATATCCTATTCAGCTTTGAGTTGCTCCTGTTTCTTTTTCAGGCTCCGCGCGGTGGTGATAAGTTGTCGCTTGAGGCGCTCTTGTTCGAGAGGTTCCTCTGGGACGATAAAATCTTAGTCACCGAGGCTGACATCCTCTTCAAAGACTGGCATATAGTTGATGTCCTACGAATCTTCATGATCAGCGTGTTCGGGGCTATATTGACCCTCCTCCCTCTCATCTTGTTCAGACATGGGCTCGATGGGGTGTTCAGGATCTTCGGCATTATCCAGAGTCTCATTATCTCTGGTGTCGGTATTACTATCCTTCGCCCGACGCGATCTTGAGCGGCGCCGCTGATGTCGGCACTTTGGTGGTTCGTCGATGGGCTTGTCCATCCCTGGATCTTGAGTGCCATCGTCATCCTTCTTCTCAGGAGTGTCCACCATGTATACGTCATAGGTTGAAGTGGTCATCCAATGCCCTTTGATGGGTGGGACTTGGCCTGATTCGGCGTCGGCATCATCGTCCATACCGTCGTTGTCTTCAGACGCATAGTCTAGCATGTCGGTTAAATCCTCAACAGTGGCTATTAAGTGGGTGGTGGGCGGGTCATAAAATTCCCTGCTCCCAGCCCGCAGCCCATGCTAGGTGTAGTTCGGAGGCGAAGCTTCCTTGATGGCGAGGGATCGCATTATACCCAGTGCTTCGTCTAAGGGCGAATGGTGGGTGGGAGTCTGCGGATATGTAGGGCTGAGTTCGGCAACAGACACCTGATCGGGCCCGATCGACGCATACCTCGACAGTTTGGAGTTATCATCCAGAGGCAAGTCCAAAACCGCATTTGGGTCTCCGGTCAGAAGTTCCATGGTAGAAAAGAGTCTGGCGGGGCTGATCCTCCCGTCTTCGGACAATACGACCCGCTCCGGATCTAAAGCCGAGGCGGGTGTGAGGGTCAACCCGTGGACGGGACCTAAAAGCGGATCCGAAGAGCTTCCTTCATGGGGGTAAGGGGCAGCAACCAAGGCTGCGAACCCCTTGAAGATCAGATCTCCTGGTATATCGGTGATGTAGTTCAGGTTTCTGAACCTGATCTGGTGGCCGGGGGCATAACTGTCGACCTGCTCGAGGCGTCCGGTCGAGTTGGCACGAAGCACGAAGCTGCCAAACACAAAGATCTGCCCGGGGAGAAAGGTTTCCCTGGACACAGCATAATCGTTGATGAAGAGGCGAGCCATCAATCCTTTTGTCGATGATACAGCGGGGCTCTCAATGAAAGCACCAATGTCGGTGTCAAAATTGGCGGATCTCGGGTAGGGGGGACAAAGTTGTATGTCTGAGGAATGATGGTAACAACGATCAAAGGGACTCACTGTTTACCCAAGTTCGGGCCCTCTTAATGGAGGTAAAACCCTACTCCTGCTTGATTATATTCGATGGATATAGGGTTTACAAGAGTTGATCTACGTCGAGATCGTAATGGCTAAACCCTAGCTTGGCTAGCCTATCAATGTTATGATCATGCCTTCAGTCTAAACCCTTAGGTTTATATAGAGACCGAAGGGGGCCTAGGGTTGTACAAAGTCAGTTTAACAGAAAAGAAATAGTATATCCAGACACCTGAACTTGTCATTCACGCATACGGGAGTCTCAACTGGACACCAGAGGTGGTTATCTTCCTTGTATCTTGGCGGCCCATTAGTCCGGCCCATATCAAATACACCAGACGCCGAAGGACCCCTTAGTCCAGGACTCCCTCAGCGGGCGCAACCGCAGGGCACGCGCCACCCTCGGAGCGGGCCGACCCAGCTACTGTGCAAAATGGAGCCGCTGGCCCTCAAGCGCCTCCACCGTGTCACCATGCCATACAAGCGGCTGGTTCGCAACAACGAGGGCACGACGCGGTCGCCGCCAACACCATTAGGAGCCGAACAACACTGCGGTCTACATCATCATCACCTATGCCGAGCACTGCCTCAGAAGCCATGGTACGGGCCCAACTGCTGTTGAGATTTCCACTGGAAGCCGATCAGATGGATGAGTGGTGAGCCACCATCCAAAACCTGATTGGTTTCACCGAGGCGGGAGGATCACGGCGTGCTAGCCTGACACGGCCTCCCTAGACGACAACAACAGCTCGTGCGGCTACCCGAACGGAAGGGGCCACCCCAACGGTGTAGTCCCAACCTCGGCAAGTGGTACGGGAGCCTCGTAACGAAGAGCCCGATAACGTCTCGATGGCCTCTTCCGACCCTCAACCATGTCAAGGCCAACGGCGGGCCCCGAAGGATAGGCGAAGGGAAGGCACACACGTCGTCATCGAGCGGCGCCGCGACAAACACTGCTAGCCCAATGGTTGTGACGGTCCCGACATCGATGAGCCCGCGTTAGGGGGTGGCGGGTGCCTGGCTTTGGAGGTCGGGTGCCCTGCCTTCACCTGTGAGCTACAGCGAGTCCATTGGCCATCCGCTCGCACGTTCAAGCCAGAGATACCCGAGAAGTATGATGGGAGACTGAACCCGGCAGAAGTCTTGAGCATCTACACCATCGTTTTACAAGCTGCTGGGGCAAGAGATGAGAAGGTGTTCGCCAACTACTTCCCTTTGGCGATCAAGTCAAATGTGAGGTCTTGGCTGATGCACCTGCCGGAGAACTCCATTTCAACTTGGGCTGACCTGTGCCATGAGTTCGTTGGCGCCTTCACGGGCGGCCATCAAGAACTAGGGCGGCCCAGCGACTTGCAGCTTCTCCAGTAGAAAGAAGGAGAGACTCTACGAAAGTATTTGCAGAGATTCAGCCAAGTCCACAGAAATATCCTAGACATCCACCCAGCAGTTGTGATAGCTACCTTCCAATCCAACGTGCGCAACCGCAGGATACGTTCCAAGATGAACGTTCAGTTGCCCAAGACTGTGAAGGAGCTGTATACCTTGGTGGACAAATGTGCTTGGGTGGAGGAGGGGAGGAAACTCCCTAGAGAAGGAAGATTGCGTCGACGTCGACTCCAAGGATGACGATGAGACCACCAGTCTGAAGAAGAAAAACAAGAAGCGAAAGGATAAGGTCGTGATGACCATTGAGAGATTGGGCACGCCTAGTACCGGCAAGAAGGCTAAGGCCAAAGCCCCCGGCAAGGAAGCTGCTACGTGCACTGACTGCTGGGAGGCGGCGGCTGCCGAGAAAGCTGGCAAAAGTGATGGGCCGTACTGAAAGATTCATTGGACCAAGGGCCACGATCTCCAGGAGTGTCATCAGGTTGAGCAGCTTGTCAAGAAGCGGAGGCTACTGAGAGCGGTGGCAGGTGCAGGCTCGGGCTGCGGTGGCTCTGGCCATGACGGCGAGGAGCTGTGGCGGCGATGGCTTCTGCCATGGTGGTAGCGACGGCTACGACGCGGGAACGAGGGGGAGAAGAGAGGGAAAACAGGGTGATGCTCACGGCGATCACGTAGAGCAGCACAGCGGGCTCGGGGGAGACCTGGTGACGGCGAATCGACGGCGGCGGACGGCGGAGCCCGAGGAGGAAGACGATGGCGATGGCGGCGATGGAGGCCGTCCGAGGTGCGTGGCTCGGCGAGGTAGCGGCGGCGTGGCGGAGCTCGTGGACTCTGGAGAGGGGCGAGGAGGCGGTGGCTACGGTGGTGCTCGTCGGTGGCGGCGGTGGCGTTCGGTCCAGCATGAGAGAGAGAGAGAGTAGAGGAGAGGGGAACACGGGGGAGAGTGAGAGGGGGTCGGGGCTGCGCGTGGCGTCGTCGAGGCGTCGAGCGACGAGGGGAGAAGCGAGAGGTGGCGAGAACGTGGCCCGGCGGACGCTGGTCGTGGCACAGGCCAACAAGATGCCTCAGCTCGCTCGCCGCCAGGAGGACGACGGTTGGCGGTTGGTCCAGTGGGCCACGCCACTGGGCCAGCTGAGGTGCCTGATGGCCGTAGGTAAGCCAGGTGGGCTTCTTCCCTTTATCTATTTTGTTTTTGTTTTCTATTTTCTGACATTTGTTTTGATTTAATAAAAATACTAAATCAATTTATTTTATTCTGTAAATTTCTGTAGGGACTAGTTGGACCCCTCCAAAGCCCCCACCAAAAATTCAGAAATATTGGACAATATTTTGTATATATAAAAATATTTATCCAACGCAAATAATTACTGAATTAATTTCCAAATGGCCAAAATAAATGTTTATGAGCTCCTGAAAATATTGGTTTGATTTTTCTCTCTCCAATATTTTCGAGAGAGCAACTATGAGCATTTTCTTGGACCTTTTGGAGCAATTTTTATTTGGATCATTTCTAAAAATGATTCTGAGGGTTTCACAAATCCCCAATTCAAATTTAAATGGAATATAAACATGATGCACAATTTACTAGCTAGTCTAGGTCATACCAAAACTAGGGATGTGACAACTCGCCCCCACTTGAAAGAATCTCGTCCCGAGATTCGGGGGTCGACGGAAAGAAGGTGGGGTACTCCAGTCGAAGATGATCTTCTCGTTCCCAAGTAGCTTCTCTCTCGGAATGATGAGACCACTGAACCTTGAGAAACTTGATGTTATGACGTCGAGTGACACGCTCTGCTTGATCAAGAATGCGAACCGGGTACTCTCGGTATGTGAGGTTATCTTGGAGATCAAGCGTTTACGTGGTCCACTTCATGGATAGGATCCGAGAAGCAACGCTGAGTTGAGAGCGTGGAAGACATCATGCACTCGGAAAGATGTGGGGTAGTTCAAGCTGGCGGGCAACCTCTCCTCGTTTAGCGAGAATGCGAAAAGGACCAATGTAACGAGGAGCCAACTTGCCCTTGATACGAAGCGATGGGTACCCTTCAAAGGAGTAACCCGAAGGTAAGCTTTGTCGCCAACTTCATAAGTCATATCCTTATGATGGCGATCATCTTGGCTCTTTTGACGAGATCGGGCTATTTTCAAATTCTCACGAATGATCACGAACTTGCTCTTACGCCTCTGGATCATGTCGGTCCAAAGAATTGTCTTTCACGGTTTCGACCAGTTCAAAGGTATTCGACATCTTCGTCCATAGAGAATCTCAAAAGGAGCTTTCTTGAGACTGGATTGATAGCTATTGTTATAAGCAAACTCGGCAAAAGGAAGACATTTCTCCCAATCCATACCGAATGAAATAATGCAAGCTCTAAGCATGTCTTCGAGAATTTGGTTGACCCGTTCCACCTGACCACTCGACTGAGGGTGGAAAGCGGTACTGAAGGAAAGATGGGTTCCCATGGCAGATTGGAAACTCTCCCAGAAATGAGAAGTGAAAAGACTGCCACGGTCTGAATTGATCTCTAGTGGAACACCATGAAGTGACACTATTAGAAATATATAAGTCGTGAGCTGACTAGCGGTGATACTATCTCGAGCAGGAAGGAAGTGCGCCACTTTGGATAGACGATCAATGACTACGAAGATAGCATTATTCCCTTTCTTGGTCTGGGAAAGCCAAAGATGAAGTCCATACCAACTTTATCCCATTTCCACTCGGGAATGGCTAGAGGCTGAAGGGTGCCAAGAGGTCTCGATGCTCTGCTTATACGCGACAAAACGTCACAATTAGCAAGCGAAGTCGGCGATTTCTCTCTTCATCCTAGTCCACGGAACCTCTGGCGTAGGTCTGATACATCTTAGTACTACGGGATGAATCGTGTGAGGGATTCATCGCCTCCTTAAGAATCAATTGTTGCATCTGTGACTCTTGGGAACCACCAAGCGGTTTCCAAAGTAAACAACACCTCGTTCATCCATAGAGAAACAACCAGCTACTCCTTGGAGATATTTTTCTTGATTCGGAGATTCCGTATCATATACAGACTTCTATGATCGATCCACAATAGTAGGCTTCGCCACCAAGGTAGAAAGGAATCCGTGAGGAGCAATTTGAAGGTTAAGCTTATAGAATTCCTCACGGAGAAGTGGTTGACCCTGCTGCAACATGAGATTGTTGCAATAGGATTCTGACTTAAGCGCATCAGCCATGACATTTGCTTTGCACAGGGTGTAGGTAATCCCTAGATCATAATCTGAGATCAACTCCAACCAACGTCTTTGCCTAAGGTTCAAATCTGGTTGGGTGAAGATATACTTGAGACTCTGGTGATCGGTGTAGATCTCGCAACGTTTACCAAGAAGGTAATGTCGCCAGTCTTGAGTGCATAGACTACGGTACAAGCTCTAGATCATGTGTAGGATAATTCTCCTCATGTGGATGCAACTGTCGAGATGCATAGGCAATCACATGACGATCCTGCATAAGAATGCAACCTAGTCCCTGTCGTGAGGCGTCACAGTAGATAACAAAGTCTTTAGTGAAATCCGGTGGCACAAGTATGGGAGCAGAAGTCAGGCGTCTTTTCAGTTCCTGAAAATTGTACTCACACTGTGGGGACCACTCAAACCTTTTATCTTTCTTGAGAAGTTCCGTGAGGGGTTTGGCTACTTTGGAGAAGTTTTCAACAAAGCAGCGACAATAGCTAGCTAGACCAAGGAAACTCCTAACTTGTTTAACGGTTTTAGGTGGAGTCCAATCGAGAACGGCCTTAACTCTCTCGGGATTGACAGCAATGCCCTTACCGAGATTCGTGGCCTAGGTAGGTCACTTAACAACAAAATTCACACTTGGAGAACTTGGCATAAAGGCGGTGCTCTCTGAGTTTTTCTAACACAAGTCTAAGATGTTCGGCATGCTCTTCCTCGTTCTTCGAGTAAATAAGAATATCATCGAGATAAACCACGACAAATTTATCTAAGTACTCCATGAAGATCGAGTTCATCAAGCGGGAGAATGTGGCTGGAGCATTGGTTAGACCAAAGGACATGACAGTGTACTCGTACTGGCCATAACGAGTGACAAAGGCTGTCTTCGGGATGTCCCCGTTTCTGATCTTGATTTGGTGGTAGCCTAACCTCAAATCCATCTTGGAGAAGACTGAGGATCCAGCGAGCTGATCGTACAGATCGTTGATCCGGGGGAGCGGATATGTGTTCTTTATCGTGACCAAATTAACGGGACGATAATCTACAACCATCCGGTCCGTACCATCCTTCTTCTTGACAAAGAGGACGGGGCAAGCCCAAGGGGAAGAACTAGGACGGATGAAACCCTTTTGCAAGGACTCATCAAGTTGTTTCTTAAGCTCGGCTAGTTCTAAGGGTGCCATCTTGTAAGGTCTCCTAGAGATTGGAGCGGTTCCTGGGATAAGATCTATGACGAACTCTACATCTCTGTCAGGTGGAACACCTGGCAGTTCCTCTGGAAAGACATCCGAAAAGTCACGGACTACCGGGATGTCTTCAAGGTCTGGAAGAGGGCTGGCATTAAGAGAATAGAGTTGGCGCTTTGCAACTCTGGTGGAGACAGTGACTATCTTGCCAGATGGATGTGTAAGCTGAACAGACCTGGTGAAACAATCAATCTTGGCATGATGAGCTGTCATCCAGTCCATACCCAAGATGATGTTAATATCCGAAGACTTGAGAGCTATAAGTGATGCAAGGAATACAAGTCTGTCTACAAGTATTTTGTTACCATGGCTTACACTAGAAGTTTGCCATTTGGATACAGGAGTTTGAATAAGTAGTGGGGAGGGCATATCACAAAATGACATGTCGTGCAAGCGGGCATAGCTTTCAGAAATGAAGGAATGAGACGCTCCAGTATCGAATAGAACAGATGCTGGGTGACAGTTGACAAGGAGTGTACCAAGAACGACATCTGGATCATCATGAGCATCTTTAGCTGAGACGTGATGCACAAGTCCAAGTTCAGGGTGAGCTGACCTGGCACTAATCATCTTGCGTGATGGCTTACCATGGCCAACAGACTTCTCGGGCTGGGGTGGAGCAACTCTGTGCGAGTGCAAATCTGAGGCAATGTGGCCTGGCTCTCCGCACTTGTAACAAATCTTGGAGGTAGGACCTGGACCCACATTGGCAGGCGGTCCACCAATAGGCCTGGGTGGAGCATACTGCTGAACTGGACAAGGTGCCACATAAGATGGCCTCGGTGTATATCCGGGTGGAAGAGCGGAGTTTGGAACCCAAATCCGGCGCTTCTGAGAACTAGAACCGGAGGAAGATCCCAAATCATGGGTGTGCTTACGAGACTCCTCGTAAGTGAGTTGAGCTGTCTCTGCATTGATGGCTTTGTTCACAAGAGCTTGGAATGTATCACAATGATGCAGGTGGAGGTCACGACGCAACTTGGGGATGAGACCCTTCCGGAACCTAGCCTGCTTCTTGGCGTCCGTGGACACCTCTTCTGAAGCATAGCGGGCAAGGTTCTCAAACTCTCTACTGTAAGCATCAGCAGCCATCTTACCCTGGGTGAAACTACAGAACTCTTCTCTCTTGCGATCGATGAGAGCTTCAGGAATGTGATGCTCGCGAATAGCCTCGGTGAAATCCCTCTAGGTAGGAATCTGGCCAGCTGGAAGCATAGCCTCATAGTTCTGCCACCAAAGACTAGCAGGACCTTCCAGGTGATATGCAGCATAGGTGACCTTGTCATCTTCATTTCGTTTGCGAGCGGAGCTTGTGTGTGATGCTACGGAGCCAGTCATCTGCATCGAGCGGCTCGATGGAATGATGAAAGGTAGGTGGGTGCAAGCGAATGAAATCATGAATGGTTGCAGACCCTTTGAACCGATGTGCGGTGTTCTCCTCGATACGTGCCAACAAGCGAATAGACTCACACTTGTTCTTCTCCATCTCTAACATGAACTCTATCAACGAAGGCTGGTCGGGAGGATCCTCATCCCTACCATCTCCGTGGTTCTGGCTACGAGCAACAGAACTTCGCTTAACTGATGACATCCTGAGAAACGAAACCAAGGACGGAATCAGCATCAACTATAGGCTATAGAATGTAGGACAAGGAAATTAGTAACTCTCAAACTCCTAGGGCAATTCCGGCAGCATAACGGCAGTAAAATGCTCAGAATGAGACATCCTGCTAAAATGGGGTAGTAACATACTCAACATCTTCACTCAAGGTTCTGAGATAGTACTAAACAGGCTACACCGGAAGTACTCAAAAACTGGGGTATGACTCTCATCAACCAATCCTATGGGACTACGGAGTAGTAACACGTGATCCTGATAGACGGAAGATAAGCCTAGTTCCTTAACCCCGCAGGAAAGATATGATGACTCAGATCAGAAGGCCATGAGGTATAAGGAGTAAAAAGAGCCTTACGTTCCTTCCCACAATCAATTCCCTTACATAACTAAAAATTTCTAGACTCAACTTGACCCGTTTGACTTGGTAATCCTCTGAGCGATCGGGCTCGATACCAAAGCTGTCGGGACCCGACTCGATGCTTTGTCGATCTAGCATGTAACACCTCATATCACTTTGCGGCCTCACGCACGGTATCCCCACGGTGTCGCCTTACCTTTGCCGGGACCGTTTAGCCTTTTGGGACACGTATATGATAGTGTCGCTAGCATCCATATGATAAGGAGCCGGGCTGACATGGCTAGTCGTAAACCCAAAGTGGCACTAACTTACGAGGACGAGCACACATGACCCGAAGCGAGCGTGTCGGTCATCGGCGAGTGAATCCAGGCTGTAGCTGGGCTAGCGAGACTCGGTGAAGCTGGGCATGGCGGGCTAACAGGACTCTGGTATTCATCGCTTGACATTTCCCCGAAGGGACAGACACAAGAACGAAGAAGGACACATGTCGGCCAGCCTGAGTGATCCGGAGCAGTAGCAAGCTACCAGGGCTCAGTGGAAGCACTAGGAGACATTTCCCGGTAAGAGAGGCTACTAAGGATAAACAACTAGATAGTCATATCCCACACATAGCAATACACGTTACACGTACGCATAACATGCAAGTATGTGCTGTACAACATGGCATCACAGCATAACTCAACAACCCATATAGATAAGGCTCAAAGAGCCATCATAGCATTTATTGCAAACAGGGGTCACAAGACCCATCATACAAAGCATACAAGCAACAAGAAGAAGCATTACATGCAGTGCAGACATCTACAAATGAAAAAAGGTGAAGAGCCCGACTATCTACAACATCCGACCAAGATCGTGGTGAGGTACAAGCTACTAAATCAAAGTCCACGAGAACACTAGTAAGACTGAAGTCTCCATGCAAAAACATAAATAAAGCAACATTTGTACAAAGGTACTCAGCAAGACTTACATCAGATCCTATCATACATGCATTTGTATCAAGAGGGTAATGTGGGGTTTAGTTGCGACAAGCCAGCTTTGACTCTGTGGCTATCCTATTCTCGACTACGAGCTTCTTTGAGGTGATATAGGCGCACGAGTCCACTAATCACCACACAATACACTACTATGGATTCATCCCGTCTCCCTCGAGAGGGCCATCCATAGCACTCACACTTGTCTTGAGCATTTTATAGTATCCACTTCAAGTTGTCTATGTACCATGTAAGCATCCAAGAAGTCCATATCCATGGACCCGGCTATTGAATAGATCATGTTAACCTGCGGTGTACTTCTTCACACGCTCTCGCCACTTACCGCCATGTACCGTCATGTATCTCGGCAACCTTCAAGCGGAAGCTTTGGCGAGGGTGTCGGCCACGACGACTAACCACACAAGACTCTAGCCCAGGTTTATCGCCTATTAGGGTTCCATCCATGAGAGATCCTGTCGGGTGTCGCTCACGGCCCCAAGCGATGTGAACAGGGTTCCCAAGCCCACCTCGCCGGATGGATCTACGCTTGGTACACCGTGCCACTTGTGCCTAGTCATCCCAAGCCCACGGCGGGTGCCACTTGGTAGACTACTAACACTACCTACAAACACCGAAACTAGTTGCGACTCTGGACAAAGATCAAGTTGGTTAATAAGTCGAGAGGGCGAGTTACGGAACCCAATGTGTGGTAGTATCAAGTCATTGGACAACATACATAGAACTTCGATTAAGGATGGTTCGGTGAGACAACCCACCATGTACTCCTACATGGCCTCTCACCGCTACCTTTACCAAATCGTGTTCACACACTTAACTCTCAGCACCAGAACAACTCATAACACTCCAATTCATTCCCAATGAATCAGACCTGACACAACTCTAAGCAATAGCAGGCATAGCATGGTAGGAACACAACATGGCTCAATCAACTCCTACACATGCTAGTGGGTTTTAACTATTTACTGTGTCAATGACAGGTCATGCAGAGGAATGGGTTCAACTACCATAGCACAAAGTAGCAGATGATTCGTTGTTGTCCTAATGCAATAACTGGGAGCAGGAGCAAGAGAGTAGGATTTTATCGGAATGAACAAGGGGGGGTTTGCTTGCCTGGTAGATCAACAAGGAAGGCACTGCTTCATAGATAGGTACTCTCGAGCACTCTCCGGAGCAGGACCTATCGAGAAGGAACGGTGCCAACAATCAAAACACAAGCATATGCAACAATATGATGCATGATCATGGCATATAGATGTGATGCTGTTTGAGCTAATGCAGCTAGCATTCATTTGCTTGAAGTCCATTTGAATCAAGAATTCAAATGCAACTCCAAGCTAAGTCTTTATAAATGCCATTTATGTGTTTTCACCTATACAGTATGTATAAGTTGGTTTGTCATGCATGAAACTAGTACAGATGGAAAGATTGCATTTTTCTGATAATTTTCATATATAAATTATTTCAATCTGAGCTACGGTTGAATTTCTATGAATTTTTGAAGTTTTGAACATTTTACGAATTTCCTGTTTTAAAATAATTCCGAAAAATAAATAATTGCGTCGACATGGCGTCGACAAGTCAACGTGGCTGACCAGGTCAAACTGGCGTGTGGGGACCACACGTCAGTGACACTGGGGTTAACCCCGGGTCAAACCTGGGCTGATTAGCTTTGACTAAGCCTTGGGGCCCACTTGTCAGTCTCAGGGGGGGTAATTAGGAGGGGGTTAAGCACTAATTGAGCCGCCACGTCAGCCCGCCGGAGTTTTGGCCGGCGGCGACTCGCCGGACTTGCACTATGAGCGGCGGCTGGTGGCCTTGAGACCACCAGGCGTAGCCGTCGTCGTCGCGTCGGGAGAGCGAGTTGGAGGCTGCGGCGCCAGGCTCGCCGAGCGGGGCTCGGCGGCCGGAGTTCGGCGGATGCGCCTGAGTCTTTGCGAGGCATGGCGGGAGCTGCGGCGGGCGTTAGCCTTACGGGAGGCTCTGGCGCGATGGCGAGTGCAGGCTCGGGCTGCGGTGGCTCGGCCATGGCGGCGAGGCTGCGGCGGCGATGGCCGGCCATGGTGGTAGCGAGCAGCTACGACGAGAGCGAGGGGGAGAAGAGAGGGGAAGCAGGAGATGCTCACGGCGATCACGCAGAGCAGCCTGCCGAGCTCGGGGAGACTGGTGACGGGCGAATCGGCGGCGCGGCGGCGGAGCCCGAGGAGGAAGACGATGGCGATGGCGGCGATGGAGGCCGTCCGGAGGTGCGTGGCTCGACGAGGAGGTAGCCGGCGACGTGGCGGAGCTCGTGGACTCTACGGAGGGGCAAGGGGAGGTTGTATATATAAAAATATTTATCCAACGCAAATAATTACTGAATTAATTTCCAAATGGCCAAAATAAATGTTTATGAGCTCCTGAAAATATTGGTTTGATTTTTATCTCTGTCCAATATTTTCAGAGGGCAACATGAGCATTTTCTTGGACCTTTTTGGAGCAATTTTTATTTGGATCATTTTTAAAAATGATTCTGAGGGTTTCACAAATCCCCAATTCAAATTTAAATGGAATTTAAACATGATGCACAATTTACTAGCTAGTCTAGGACATACCAGAACTAGGGATGTGACAGTATTGCAATGCTAAAAGTGATGGAGGGGATGAAGAGGAAACAAATGAGCAGGAATTCCAGAATGCCACTGACGCCCTGCGTATTGATAGGGGTGCATCTTTGCACTCCTCTCAGCGTCAGCTTAAACAATGGGCGCGTGAGGTCAATGCCATGGAGCTAGCGACAGGTTCTCGGAAGCCGCTCAAGTGGTCACGCGTGCCCATCATCTTTGGTGGAGAGGATCATCCCGACTGCATCACTACAGTAGGGTGTGTTTGCTGTTGTTGGTCTCACCAACGTCACACAACCTCAAGGTCACAAAGATGTTGGTTGACGGCGGGGCCGGGTTGAATCTGATTTTCCCACAGGTTATCAGCAAACTCTAGATAGCAGAGGAAGACCTTAAGGCCACGAGCACATTTCAAGGAGTCAATCCCGGTGGGAGTTGTCCTAAGGGAAAGATCATGTTGCCAATGACATTTTGGTGAGAGTTAAACTACCGGACGAAGAAGATTGTGTTTGATGTGGTCAACTTGCCCCTACCGTACAACGGAATCCTTGGGCGCCCGACTTTGGCTAAGTTCATGGCGGCATCTAACTATGCCTACAACACCTTGAAGATGCCAGGGCCGATGGGCATCATTTCCATTCTGTCAGACAAGAAAGACGCAATTATTTGCATGGACAACATGTAGCGGGATGCAGTCGCGGCAGAGGCGGCTGAAGCCGCAGTGCCTGCCAAGGAAACCAAAGGAAAGAAGAAGAATAGTAGGGACGCCGGCAAGGAATCTACGAAGTGTACCTCTACGGAGTGTGCCACACCTGTTGATGACGTGCCAGAGAGTTCCAATAGCAAGAGGGCCAAGGCTGCTACACCCCATGGGAAAAATGTCCCGGCAGGGCTGGCTGGCGTCGATGGTACTTTCACCATCAGTGCCACCCTGGATGACAAATAGGAAAACACGCTCGTTGCCTCCTGTGGGCGAATGTCGATGTGTTTGCCTGGAAACCATCTGGTATCCCAGGTGTTCCCAAGGAGGTAATCGACCACCACCTTTCTATCTGCCAACATGGCCAACCCGTCAAGCAGAAGGTTCGGAAGCAGGCCTTGGAGCGGCAGCAGTTCATTGCCGAGGAGATCAAGAAACTTGAGGCAACTGGTTTGGTTAGAGGAGTATTACATCCAAAATGGTTAGCAAAACCAGTGGTTGTGCGCAAGGCTAATGGGAAATGGAGGCTTTGCATAGATTTCATGGATTTGAACAAGGCATGCCTGAAGGACCCATTCCCCTTGCCATGCATCGATCAGATTGTGGATTCCACTTCCAGGTGTGATCTACTCTCCTTTCTGGATGCATACTCTGGGTACCATCAGATATTTATCTCCTGGGAAGATGAAGAAAAGACCTCATTCATCACCCCATGTGGCACATACTGCTTTGTGCGCATGCCTTTCGGGTTGAAGAGTGTCGGGTCCACTTTTGCAAGAGCAGTCCAAATTGGTTTTGAACCACAGTTGCACAGGAACATTGAAACTTATATGGATGATATTGTGGTCAAGACCAAGGACAGAACAACCCTCATCCAGGATTTGGAAGAGACATTTGCTAATCTTCACAAGATCAACTTGAAGCTGAACCCGGAGAAGTGTGTGTTTGGCGTTCCCTATGGCTAGCTACTTGGTTTCTTTGTGTCCCACCGCGGGATCGAGGCCAACCCAGATAAGATCAAGGCCATTGAGCAGATTCAGGCACCCAAGATAGTTAAGGATATGAGACATTTGACATGATGCATTGCCGCGCTTAGCAGATTCATCTCTAAGTCTGCCATGCGCACCTTGCCGTTCTTTAAAATTTTGAAGAAGGCAGGACCTATGAAGTGGACCCGGGAAGCAGACGCATCATTGCAAGATTTGAAGACCTACTTGTCTTTTGTGCCCAATTTGGTTGCACCCAAACCATAGGAGCCGTTGTTGCTATATCTGGAAGTGACTAATCAAGTGGTTAGTGCAGCATTAGTGGCAGAGCGGGAAGTGGGGGAGATAGCAGCCTCAGCAGATGTCCTACCCCGGGGAAGAAAGAGAGAATAGCCCGGCAAGGCCAGATATGGATCAGGACAAAGAGAGGCACGACAGTGGAGGCAACCCCAAGGACGCGACAAGGAAGAAAGTGGTGCAACACCCAGTATACTTCGTCAGCTCCCTGTTACAGGGGCTAGATCTAGGTATTCTGGTGTGCAATAATTGATTTTTGGCCTTGTCATGGCCTCAAGGAAACTATGCCACTAGTTCCAAGCCCATGAGCTCATGGTTGTCACACGCTTCCCATTGCAAAGGATACTCTAAAACCCATAGGCTACTGATAGAATAGTGGAAAGGCCATTGGAGTTATCCAGCTTTGGCCTGAAGTTTCGAAGTACATCAACAATTCACAGCAGGGCATTGGTAGAGTTTATTGCAGAATGGATGCCAACCCCTGATGAAGAAATGCTGCAAACAGTTATCCCTGGCAAGGAATCGCCCCAAGAATGGATCATGTATTTCGATGGTGCCTTCTCCCTACAAGGTGCAGGGGCTGGTGTACTTCTCATTTCTCCCACTAGAGAGCACTTGAAATACGTCGTCCAGATGCATTTTCCCTCGGAGAAGGCGACCAACAATAAAGCAGAGTATGAAGGGCTCCTTGCAAGGATCAGGATTGCCACAGAATTGGGAATCAAGAAATTGATCATTCGAGGAAATTCACAACTTGTGGTGAGACAAGTCAACAAGGAAAACCAAAGTCCATTGATGGTGGCATATGTCGAGGAAGTGAGAAGATTGGACGTGCACTTTGACGGATTGCAAATGGAGCACGTACCCCGTGCGGCGCATTGCTGATCATCTGTCAAAGTGCGCTGCGCAGAAGCTTCCTGTGGAACCAGGAACTTTTGTTCTCCATCTTACTCAGCCCTCCATATCCCCTAGAACAATGGCCCAAAAGAGGAGTAAATTGGACTCCGTTAAACCTCTCCTGGTAGAGCCTCTCGGGGCTCCTGGTAGGCACCCGGCCAGAAATAACTCCCCTTCGATAGCCGCTGCTCCCTCCTACCGGGCCACTGGTCCCCACAGTCAAGGGATGCACTCCCACGAATGAGGAGGTGCCGCTAGTCCTCATTGCCAAGCCCCTTGATCCATCTTGGGCAAGGCACATAGTCCATTTCCTCCAAACTGGAGAACTTCCCGTAGAGCAAAAAAAAGCGAAAGAGTAGACCGGAGGGCCAGTATGTATCAGTTCGTCGATGACACACTATACAGAAGAAGGCCCAATGGTGTGAAATTGAAGTGCATTTGCCGGGAAGAAGGAAAGGAACTGCTGCCAGCAATACACAAAGGCATGTGCGGCTCCCACATTGGATCAAGGGCTTTAGTTGGGAAAGCATTCTGGCGAGGATTTTATTGGTCCATAGCCCTCCAAGATGCGGTCGAGCTAGTCACAAAGTGTGAAGCCTGCCAGTTCCATTCCAAGAATATCCATCTGCCTTGCCAAGCACTTCCGACAATCCCTTTGTCATGGTCATTTTCATTCTGGGGGCTCGATATCCTCGGCCCTTTCCACCGAGCTGCCGGGCGCTTTGAATTCTTGTTCGTTGCAGTCGACAAGTTTACAAGGTGGCTGGAAGTAGCTACCTTGAGAAAGGTCACTGCTCCGTGAGCTATCAAGTTCTTGAAAGATTTGGTATGCCGCTTCGGGGTCTCTGCCCGGATCATCACTGACATCTGCTGCTGCTGCTCCACCGGTCTTGGTGTCGGCAGCGCCTCCTCCCCCGTCCACTATGCCATCATGCCGTGCTTCTTCTGCCACGTCCGGAGCTCTGGAAGAGGCCCGCGCCGTGCTGGACCAGCTCCGAGATGATCTTCCAGGTCCGGACCGGCGTAGGGCATTGGGGCGCCTAGAGCTGGTCTCGGGGTGGCTCCGGGCCAATGCGTCTGTCAGGATAGCCTGGGGCCAATGTGTCTGTCAGGACAACCTGGAGCCCAGCCGTGGCATCCGTGGAGGAGGGCCAGAGGGTGGTTGGCTTAGCCGCAGCCGCCCATGACGTGGTGCTGGAGGAAGCCAAGGACGACCAGGAGCGCTACCACACGATGGAGGCTGATCAGCAGGGCACCCAGGCCCATCAGCTCAAGGTGCGGGAGGAGGAGCTGAAGGCCCGGGAGGCTGCAGTTGCGGATCGCGATGCCGAGCTGGCGCAGGCAGCCCAGGAGCAAGCCACGGAGCGTGGCTGCCTGGAGGAGTTGAAGAAGGAGCTGGTGGCGGCCCAGGCGTCCCACACCAAGCTTGTTTTCGACGAGAACTTTCGGCTGGACGCCAGGGAGAAGCTTTGCGCCAAGGTTGAGGAGGCGGCCACCATGGGGTGCGACGCCTTTGTCTCCCTTGAGGCGAGGTCTCGCAAGGTGCTGCAGGATCTCTTCGGGGGTGAGCGCCGGGAGCCTGCGGTGACTTCGGACCAGGGTCCTGCCGTACTGCTCCCCGAGCTCGTCGTTGCGCTTGAGAGCGTCGTCGTTGGGTTCGGCCCCATGGTGGAGGGGGAGGTCCGCATGTTTTGTTCCTCGGCCATGATGAGCGTCTTCAGACATCTATATCTTCGGGACACCAACTTCAACTTCGGTGCCTTATTCAAGCCCGTGGACCCTGAGTCCTACACCGCCGTTGCTGAAGCCGTGAAGGGTCAGGTGGAGGCCCTGCTAAAGAAGTTCCTCGCTGTCGGCCCCGTGGCTGGGGCTGATAGCAAGGATTACAGCGATATCATCGACGATGGGGCTCCCAAGGCGGCGATGACGACGTCCAAGGCTGAAGAAGAGGCTTGATGACAGCACTTCTCCCTATTTCTGTCCTGCAACATGTCTTGTGCCTCACGGAGGCGTAAGAACTTGTGGTTGGTACTTTTAAAGGGACAATGTGTTTCGTAATGATTTGCTAAGGTTTCATGATCTGTTTTCCGTTTGCTTTAGCATTCCGCGTCGGCAGGGCCCGACCCCGCGCAAACCTCAGCTGCCGTTGGGTCGTCTGGATTGCCATGACGAGGCCAAGGGGTGAGGGGCTACGTGGCCAATTAGGCTCTTGAGACGCGATGCTCAGGAGTCCCCCTTGACGTACGAACAACTTTTGGAGAGATATGAGAGTAGGTCTTAGCGTTCTACACGGAAGGGCCCGACCCTGTGCATACCTCAGCCGCCCGTTGGGTCATCCGGATTGCCAGGTTGAGGCTAAGGGGTGAGGGGCTATGTGGTCAGTTAGGCTCTTGAGACGCGATGCTCAGGAGTCCCCCTTGACATACGAACTGACCATCATACCTTTCCTCGCCGGGCTCTTGCTCGGGACGGGTGCATGAAGACCAGGTCCGTGGGACGTGGCAGGGTGGCATACACCAGGCATGACCTGAGCATAGGCCCCATGCCTAGCCCCCTTGCGCTACTCTCCCGAAGGAAAGCAGCGCAGTGAGGCTAGGCATTTAGCCCGGAGGCTCCCTGAGGTTGCGGCAGCATGGTGAGGCTGCCCTCAGTTGTTTATCACCAGCGCGGACCATGGCGCTTCCGCTCTTCTGCAGGCTTAGCGCTCCTCGGCGAAGTCAATCTGCCATAGCGAACATGGTGATTCCACCGTACATGGGGGGCTCTGTCAGGACTCCGATCGTAAGTAACATTGATCTAGCATGTAACACATCATATCACTTTGCGGCCTCACGCACGGTATTCCCACGGGTGCCACCTTACCTGGCCCGGGACCGTTTGCGCCTTTTGGCTCACGTATATGATAGTGCCACTAGCATCCATATGACAAAGAACCCGGGCTGACATGACTAGTCGTAAACTCAAGGTGGCGCTAACTTACAGGGACATGCATACATGACCCAACAACGAACGTGTCGATCAACAATGTATGAACCCAAGTCATAGCAAGCTACAGGGAATTGAAGGAACAATGTGTGAAATTTCCCCGAAGGGACAGACACAGGAACGCAGAAGGACACATGCCGGCCAGCCTAAGTGTTTCGGAGCAGTAGCAAGCTACCATGGCTCAGTGGAAAAACTAGGAGACATTTCCCGGTAAGAGAGGCTACCAAGAATAAATAACTAGGTTGTCGGATCCCACCCATACAAAGCATTTCAATAACATACACACAATATGCGGGATATGTGCAAATACAACATGGCATCACAACACAACTCTACAACTCAAGTATTTATTCATTAGGCTTCGAGGAGCCAAGTATTACAAACATGGGTCTCATGACCCAACATTCAGAGCATACAAACGACGGAAGCATAACAAGTCTGAGTACATACGTCTACATATGAAAAAGGGCTGAGAAGCCTGACTATATACAAGATCATGCCGAGGGCACAAGATTGTAGCTCAGGTAACAGGCTAACCTCGAAGTCCACGTGGAACTAATAGTGAGTCTCTCTGCAAAAACATAAATTAAGCAAACATGAGTACAAATGTAGCCAACAAAACATACATCAGAACTAACTACATATGCATCATTATCAACAAAGGGGATGGTGGGGTTTAACTACAGCAAGCCAGCTTTGACTCGGTGGCTATCCTAAACTACGACTGCAAGTAACTCTTTTGGGGTGGCGCACACGAGTCCACATATTCACCATATCAATACATCTCTATGGATACATTCCCATCTCCCTACGAGAACGTCATCCATAACACTCACACTTATCTTGTGCATTTTAGAGTATCCACGTTTAGTTGTCTATGAACTGTATAGGCAACCCAGAGGTCCTTTATCGCGGACGCGGCTGTTCGAATAGATCATTTATAACCCTGCAGGGGTGTACTTCTTCACACATGTTTCCACCACTTAGCATCTGCACACGACATGTGCTCGGCAGACTTCATGCGAAAGCCTACATGGGTGTAGACCACGACCTGACTAACCACACAAGTCTCTAGTCCAGGTTTATTGCCTATTCAGGTTCCATCCATAGGGAGTCCGGCCGAAGCTTCCACATACGGCCCCGAACGATGTGTGTAGGGTTCCCGAGACACCAAACGGGTGCCCGGTACACCGTGTCATGTGGCTACCGCATCAGAGCCCACCCCTGGGTCAGCGTTGCGCATGGCCTGCAGGAAACTACTAACACCAGAAACTTCTTGCAAGTCCTGGACAGAGGACATGGGCGGTTAATAAGTCGAGCAGGGTCATATTTTAGGGCCCAACGTGTGGTAGTAGCTGTTTAAGGATCACAAACACAGAACTCAGTTCCTGAGGACGGCTTCAATGAGACAACCCACCATGTACTCCTACGTGGCCTCTCACCGCTACCTTTCGCAAATCATGTTCACACACTTAGCTCACACACAGTAGGACATGTTCACAACATTCCAATTCAACCCCAACGAATCAGACCTGACTCAACTCTAAGCAGTAGCAGGCATGACAAACAAGCATGAATGAGTAGGTACATCAGGGCTCAAACAACTCCTACTCATGCTAGTGGGTTTCATCTATTTAATGTGGCAATGACAGGCCATGCAGAGGAAAAGGGGTTCAACTACCACAACATGTAACAGTTGTATCGTTGTTGTCCTAATGCCGTAAAAGAGAGCAGAAGCGAGAGAGTGGCATTGTATCAAAATGAACAAGGGGGTTTTGCTTGCCTGGCACTTCTGAAGATACTATACCTCTTCATCGGTGTCATCGATTTCATCGTCGGAACGTCGTCTACTAAGAGGGGACAATTACCGGCAAACAAGAAAAGCCACAATCAATGCAATGCACAATATGATGCATGATCATGACATGGCAGAATGAGTGTGTTTGCGCTAATGCAACTACAGCCAGATAGGTTTGATCCATCTTAAACCCATGGTTCAAGTTCAAGAGCAAACTATGAACTTATAAAGTGCTTTATCATGTTTTGCACTAAACGGCAGGGTTAAGTTGTTTAAACATGCATGAAACCAGTACAAATAGATAGATTGGATTTTTCTGATCATTTTTCATATATAAATTATTTCATTTGGAGTTATAGTTGAATTTCTATGAATTTTAGAAGTTTTAGCTATTTTCTGGAATTTTCAGATATTTCTAAAATAGAAATAATCCAGAAAAGGGTTTATTGCGTCAGCAATACGTCATGCATGCGTTCGCAAGTCAATAGAGCTGCCCCGGGTCAAACCTGACCAGTGGGGTCCACTAATCAGTGACTGGGGCTGGTTAGTGTCGCTGACATGCGGGCCCAGTCAAAGTCCAGGTCAGCTTGGTCATTGACCTAGGGTTAGACTGATAGCGTAATTAGTGCTAAACTAATCTGCTACATCAGCGTCGCCGGAGCATGGCCGGCAGCAACCAAAACAACAGCAGCGCGACTCGGAAACACGCTACGGGAGGCAGCTTGTGGGGACCCCGACTCATAAGTCGTGATCACGAATGCTGCGTGTCTGATGATCGAGATCAATGCTCACTTGAACACCACGAAGCTGAATAACAAGAGTCTTACATCCATACATACCGTATTACACAAGTAAGACCATTATGGTCGAGTCTTGAGTATAACATCGCAGCGGAAATCTTCATCGATAACTTGGACCCATGTCATCTGCCTTAACCATATAGGCATTCTGACTGGGAAACGTCCTAGCTCGCATGTTTGTCGCCGAAGTATTCATCATCATATCCTGTTATTTCATGCCTGGCCAATAAAATAACTAGTGGCAAGCCAATGAGTACTTTGAATGTACTCGCAAGCAACCCATGCTTTGGTTCAAGATACAACAATGCATGATATAGGTAAATTTTTGCAGAAAGCTAGTTTTGAGTGCAATGACGTGTTCAACAACTTGTAAGACATGCATCAAGAGAATTCAAGTAACCATGAGGACAGGTTACATGTATCACCATAAATAGAGTGGGCACCAACCCATCTCAATCACGTCAAGTCCTTTGACTTGACCCAAGTAGTTATCAAACACACACACACTTTGGTTTGTAAACTCGGACATAGTTTAAGCAAAGACCGCCTAACTGTCCTTGACAAAGGACACTTTGAATAGTTTTACACTTTGTAGAGGTTGCTGCTGCACCCACAAGATCCGGGGAACTTCCGTGTCATCCACGACCCGATACCTCAAGTACCGGGGTAAGCACCGATCACTACCTTTCCCTAGGCGACACTAACATGGAGTCCACTCGATTAGTAGTAACCCCGTGCCTAACATTTCACATCATAAAGTTGTGGAGCCTCGCTCCCATATTAAATCACATACCACAAGCATGGGGTACCAGCGGTGTGCCGGTGCCACGTGAAAACTTGATCATGGCATTGTCGGTGTCAAAACGGCGGATCTCGGTAGGGGTCCCGAACTGTGCGTCTAGGCGGATGGTAACAGGAGACAAGGGACACGATGTTTTTACCCAGGCTCGGGCCCTCTCGATGGAGGTAAAACCCTACTCCTGCTTGATTGATATTGATGATATGGGTAGTACAAGAGTGGATCTACCACGAGATCAAGGAGGCTAAACCCTAGAAGCTAGCCTATGGAATGATTGTTGTAATGGTTGTTCGTCCTACGGACTAAAACCCTCCGGTTTAAATAGACACCGGAGAGGGCTAGGGTTACAAAGAGTCGGTTACAATGGTAGGAGATCTACATATCCGTATTGCCAAGCTTGCCTTCCACGCCAAGGAAAGTCCCATCCGGACACGGGACGAAGTCTTCAATCTTGTATCTTGATAGTCTTGGAGTCCGGCTGACGATGATAGTCCGGCTGTCCGGACACCCCCTAGTCCAGGACTCCCTCAGTAGCCCCCGAACCAGGCTTCAATGACGATAGGTCCAGCACATATGTAGTCTTCGGCGTTGCAAGGCGGGTTCTCCTTTAAGTTCCATGTACCTGCCGAACAGTGTCCGGTTTCCTTATCAATGTTGCGCTACTTGGCTTCCACGCCCAATAATGGCCATCTTCCACGCGTCGCACGAATGCGAAAAGCCAGGGTATCTTTTATGTTTTACCCCCTAGCTGTGCAAATAATCTGCCTATAAGAGAGGTAAGAATCTAGATCCAAATCACACCATCTTCCTTCCGCGAGTACTCATCGGAGCGCTTCCGACCAAAAAATCCATTCCATCATGGACCGTCGACGCGGCTCCTCCTCTCGCGCTCCCAGCCCTCTGCCAGAGGCCATGGAGATGTTCATCCCAAGCAATGGCTGGTGGCAGCTCCAAGTGGAGGGATATCTCCCTCCAGCCTTCATGGTCCTGGTTCGAGCCGGGCTGGCCACCTACCAAGGTGGGAAGCAAGCGGAGGCTACCCCAAATCCCAACAAAGGGGAGCGGCTATGCTTCGTCCCCTATCTGATAAGGGGCTCAGATTTCCTATACATCCGTTCCTCCAGCGGGCTCACAGAGTTCTACGGACTCCAGCTTCATCACCTCGCCCGCCTCTATCCCGCATATCGCGGGTTACGTAGCTCTTCTTGAGCTTTTTCGGGCGTCGAGCCCCATTTCTGCTGTGGAAGAGGTTGTTACGCTGGTACCCGCTCTCACGAGGGGTCCATATATCAAGTGGGCGGTGCGAAATATGGCGCATCGCCGACCAGATATCCATCTGGAACCCCTAAGAAGGCGTCCAAGACCGGCCTTCTAATGGTTTTATATAGAAGACGCCCATTGCCGGACCTGTTCGGATCGGCCTCCCGGAGTTCATCATGCTCCTCAAGAAACGCTTAGTCGGGCGCCCACGGAGCCCCCAACCGAGGAAGACAAGAGCGCCCATTATTTGATGGGCGGATAAGGTTCACGGGCCCATTTCGGGTTGACCATGATTTGAGTCATGGCAACATGCATTATCTTGAAGTGCAGCCGCTGCAATACAGGCCACCCTATGTGGGATTTCAACGGGGAGGGCGATGCCACCCGTCATGGCATAAGGGCCGGGTTCGCCAAGACTGGCGAAGATCCTGTCCGCCTGTATAAGGGGAGAAGGAGGATTTCCTCCGACGAGCCCGTTGAATGGGTTCTCCATGAATAATCCCGGCGTTGGGTAGCGAACACTCGTGTGCCCGACCCATGCTTTCGAAGTTTAAGTTTCTTACATTATGTTTTCGATGCAGGAGCTGCGTCGGGTCATGGAGGGCATGCTTAGTCCAGCTCGCAACCCGAGGATCCAGAGATCCTGTGATCCGCCTCCAAGAGGATCCGGACATAAAGGTGGAGCTAATCGACGAAGTGTTCCACCAGCTCAGCATAGATAATGCTTTAGTCGCCATTACGACTGACTATCCCGGACTATATCCGGCTTCCCAGGTGATTGTGGCCAAAGTCCGACACCATTATTTCTTCCTTGCTCATTTCTGACCTTCGTATATGATGGTGTTTTGCAGGAAGCGCCTTCAAGGCGGGAAGCCGAGTCCACGGCGGCTGACCAACAAAGGCCAGTCCGGACCAGTAGGCGGAAGAGGAGCGCGGCGCGGATTGAGATGTCGCCGCAAAGGTATAGCCCACGGTTTGCCATTTAGAACAACGTTCCTAGGAAGCGTTTGAGTGATCATGACTTTTGTAGGAGAAAAAGCGCCGCCGGATCATGGGCGTGAGGTTGCTAATCAACCTCTACCAGCCGAACTCCAAAGACTGGTCTGGAGGGGGAGGCGAGCGCAAGGCGCGAGCCGGATACTCCTCCAATTGAGGATGCCGATAGACTGTCTGCCACAAAGTCTGAGGTGGAGAGCGCCATGAACCACAGGCGCCGCCGGACAGTGTTTCGTGACGCGTGCTTCTCCCCTAAGGCGTTGAATGCCTTTAACGCGGGGGACGCGCACTGTCGTGGATTTGTCAGGCAGATGTCCTTAGTGTCAGGACTTAGTCGCGAGGCCAACGCATCTATGTGGTAGCTTGAGAGGGGTTGAGTGGGACAAGAGACGTAGGGTGGATCAACACGCAAGACAAGGGTTTAGACAGCTTCGGGCCCCGGGAAACATCATCCGGTCATAACCCTACATGCTGTTTGAGGCTAGATCTCATTATGCTCATGGGGAGTCGCCGTAAACCGGCTCTCCTCTTTGTGTCTAGCCCTAAGATTATTTCTTGCTTTTAGCTTCTAACTCGTCCCTCTTTGGGGAGCCCTGCCCCTCCTTATATATGTTGAAGGGGCTGTTTACATGTGGAGTCCTATTAGAATTAGGACTAGTCTATCTCTAATACAAACCGGATACAAGTCCTAGTCTTAACTCCTTGTAAGGCAAATATTCCTTTCCTCTTAAACCGGCCCACAATGGTTCAACCGGCCGTCATGAACCGCCAGACAAAGCCACGAAGTCTTGTTGCTCACGCTCCCGCCGGATTACCAATGAGTCAGAAACCGTCAGTCTGTGCAGGTCGCCAGTGAATCACCAAGTCCGGCCGGTTTATCCTTCCAGCCGGTTTACACCGTGGGGCATATCCCCGACATTAGCCCCCAAGTTTAGCTTGGATTTATCCATGGTAAACTTATGCTGCAAAATAAACACCAGAACAATTTTGATAGGTTGTGCTCCGGGTTAAGAATTCTTGTAGACCGACACTGATCGTCCTTAAGTCCTTGTCATTTCCTCCTTCTAGAAAATCCGGGTCAATAACCAGCTTCATACTCAAATTGCTGATGTTGGCTTCTTATAGAAAAAATATTGTGAAGAATAATCCACTTGAATCGGCTTCTAAAGCGCCGGTTTAAGAAATATTGGTCTTTGAAATACTCATATGATATTCAACCGGTTTGAAGATGTAGAATTTGCCGGTTTATGATTACCACCATTGTCGGGTTATAAAAACTGATAATTCCGGGCTATGATTGTCACCAATGCCGGTTCATGATTGTTGATGATGCCGGGTTATGATTGTTGCAGACACCGGGTCAAAATGATTGGTGATGCCGGGTCAACTTGGTTTGCTCAATCAGAATATGAAAATAGTTCTTCGATAATAACATAATACCTGTAGCCCCCAAGTCTTGAGCAGAACAAAGTGGTGGCTTAAGACTTTGCTTCAATATAAATATCACAATCTTGAAGAAATCCAGGTTGTTCATCTCAATCACTAGTCATAATTGAATATTTCCCATATGTTGCCCCCAAGTGCCGGGTTGTCATGCTTGCAGTAACCTGGGACTTGTAATTTCCTGATGCTCATAAAAACTTCAACCAGTGTAGCCCCCAAGGGCCGGTTCAGTAAGATAATATTGAGCTGGGACTTAATACATACTTCAATGAAAATAACACCATATGATGTAACCCCCATCATGGGGCTTGAATCCACGTCCATAAGGTTAAGAGCCTTGTGCTTTACCAACTGAGCAGTGGACCCTTCAATATAATAAAAAATTGTGTACCTTGAATTGTTGACATGAGCAATTGGTAGCCCCCAAGGGCCAGCTCATTATAATGTGATGAGCCGGGTCTTCAATAATATGAGCAAAAAATGACTTTGCATTAGCCCCCAAGTGTCATGGTACATGCTTGCAGCGACATGAGACTTGCATATTTGATATAACCTCAATTTTAAATAATGTAGCCCCCAAGTGCCAGGTCGTAAGCCTGCAGCGACTCGGGACTATTCCTTCAATTGTAAAATAAGTCATATCCATTGATAAAATAATAACCGGTGCGCTAAAGCGACTTTCAAAACCTCAATCATAATACTGGTTATTGATAACCATAATAAAAATCCAGCCATGTTGGTTATTCAAGATAATATAATCCGGTATGAAAACCTTATTCAGTATCATAATGAAAACTCAGCCAAGTTTGGCTATTTGAATAATATAACCCAAAGATTTATAAGCGCATGATTCCAATGGCGCAATCCAAATATATACTGGCGACGTATAGTCCAAAGCCAGGCCGGTTTAATAAACACCGGATAATTTCCCATCATATACTGGCGACTTATCGTCTTCAAGCCAGGCCGGTTTAATAAACACCGGAGAATTTATCATCATGCTTTATTCAACCTGTTTCGGCATACAACAAGTTTAAAGTGTCTGGCGGTTTATCACGGACGGGTCATAATGCCCAAAGATATAACCTGGGTTTATAACCAAGGCTGCATTTAATAATAATCAAATATGAAATATATCATACTGTGACATTGAATCATATTGTTGGTTTACCAACTTTTGTAGTAAGGGTTATAATCCCAATCTTGAGTAATCGATAACTCCGTCCATATTATACCGGTTTATGATAAAACCGTGCGAGGTTATGATAGACACGGACTAACAATATATATATCATGGCGACTTGTAGTCGAACCAGACCGGGTTAATAATCGCGGATTATAATTTGATCGATGTCTTGACTTGTAGTTGAAAGTGAGCGGGTTGATAAACACCGTTTACTCCATAATAGGATAGTAATAGAAAATCAAACCGGGCAGATAGTCTCCGTTTAAGAATTGACCGTGTTCCGTCAATTGACGATTTAACCGATTAAAACATTGTCGGTTTAAAAACGCAACAAAAATCGAATAACAGTTATGAAAAAGATATGGAAACAAAGGCAATGATAAAACCGTTTGCAAAAATATGCTATACTGAGCTGATCAGATGGTATTACCATGGTCGGACAGGACCAAGCCCCCAATAGGTGTAGCTATGGTTCAAGTCAGCCAGGTCCCCAAATGATTCGTGGCATATATGCCGGTCAAGTGGCGTGGCAATGGTTCGGGTTCGACCAATCCCCCAAGTGACTCTGTGGCCTTAGGCCGATCAAGAGGCGTGACTATGGTTCAGACGTGACCACAAGTCCCCAAGTGATGCTGTGGCTTTTCGCCTATCAAAAGGTGTTGCTATGGTTCGGACACGACCAAAAGCCCCCAAGTGATATCATATAGAGCTTTTGAAAAGCTAACTCAAGGGGTAAACCGGACGCCACTTTAAAAACAGAGCCACTCCATGTAACCACGCATGATGTAAAAAAGAACAGAGAGCCCGCTTTATGAAGCAGAAGCCCCCATGTGATCAATAATATATTAGGCCAATAAGGCATAATACCCATGTTTGAACCGCGCATTATAGCAGCAGGTCCTCTTCGGTAATTTTTAACTTTTTTGCAAGAGATAAATTCTTCTTGAACCGGATATGGAGAGCTTCAAAGTTTTGTGGGAGACATCTTTCCCTTGAACCGGATTTTAAACCGGAATCTTCATTTTCACCCGGAAATTTTCTGACGGCCTTTAAACTCGAACTTGCAAGAAGTTAATTCCTTTTTGAACCGGAAACTCGTAAACCGGATTTGAGAACTTCAGTGAGACTGGCTTCCCTTGAGCCGGATCTTAAACCGGAATCTTTTCTGATGACCCGGAACTTCTTCATTGATTTGGGATTTTGTAATTGTCATATACTTTCTAAGACGGAAATTTTCTGACGGCCTTCAAATAACAGTAGCCTCCTGGACCGGGTTATCTTTCCCTCCATCGTCCTGGGGTTCTTAAATTTGCTGAAACTGGCAAGACTTGTTGCGTCATATCATCGTAGCCCCCGAGTCTCAAGGTGACTCGAAGAGCTGGCTTGAGATTCTCCATATTTGATCGTCATATAAACCGGCATAACTTGTATAACATTGGTGTTGATAGCATGATGTGAATCCACAGAAGGTTGAGGTGACTGCGACGGGTTATAAATGATCCCGTATGAGCCGTGTCAGCAACTCGGCCAATGGTTCCTTCCAACTGGTGATTTGAAGTTAACCAAACTGTAGTGGCGGCGACATGTGCGCCTGCCCATTGAAACATCCAGTGCAGACGGCGGTTGATAATATATGATAATTTGCCTCCAATTTATTGGAAGAAAACCGGGCTACCCAAGCTGTGACTTGCTCATATTCAATAAACAGCTTCATGTGGACAGGTGCGGCCCGGTAGGTTGATGTAGACCAGGCCGTGAGAGACGAACGACAAAGACGAGTGCAGCATCAGAGGCAGTTTTGGACAGATGAACCGGCCGCGGCATTATAAGCCGGTGCGGACGGGGAAAAATCAGCACCGGTGTCGTAAACCGGCACGGGCGGGCGAGTTAACCACGTCGTTTTGATGTAGTGAACAATTGTCCTGCATCAACAATATTGCAGACAAAGGCAAAGATAAACTGCTCTTTGACAAAAATAATATTTGCCAATAAAATGTATTTTAGATGAATATCACCTGATAGGCCGGAAACAATCCGCCATGAAATTGATGATCGCTAGGTGAAGTTGAAGTCACTCACGGGTGTACCGGCCACATCGTGGTAAACCGATGCGGACGGGTGAGTCGGCCACGGCATTGTAAGCTGGCACGGACACGTGAACCGTCACGGGCGGACGGCGAAGTCGTCTGTGGCGCTGTAAAAAGCACGGTAGCCTGAGTCGATCGCAAAAGCGGACGGATGTAAACCGAACAGCGGGCGCGATTTGCATGCGTATCCGCTGCCACCGACACTTTGTAACGAATAATGGTCCTGCGAACAAATATCACATACCGAGTAATTGTTCTCAAACAATTTAATACGACCGATAAAATACATGAAAAATAGCACCTGATTTATCCGGAGGATCGAAGCAAATTTTAATGGTCTTCACATCTACCCATATATTCGCCAAGCTTTGGAGGATGTGCCCCAACATTACTTCTTCCATATCAATACGTGGTTGCTTTGGGCATGGGTAATTACTATGATGCTTAGCTTCGCTGATCCTGAGAGACACCGCTTAGAGCTGTTTGTTCCTCAAGAGCAACTTGGTACTCCGCGAGGGCAGTTCGGAGGCCGCGACGATCGTGGAAGCTCACAGCATGAGGCAGCTCTCCGTGGCGGCGACTCAGCGAGGGGCGAGGTGCGGTCACAACGGCGGTTTGACGGAGGTGACCCGGTCGAAAGACTCGGCTGAGCTGACGCGACACGCAGCGGCGGGCCGTTATTGGCACCGGAGGCTCGACCGGTCGATAACCGCGGAGGTGGCCGGTTTGGTGGTATAGCAACGCGGGCGCGCTCGCGGCGAACAGCGATTCTCACCACCAACAGAGGCTGCGGAGACGTGGCCGTGGAAAAGTGGCCCATGGACGACCGGGCCAAGAGCGCCGGCGGTTTAGCGCGGCAGGACGGGTGCGTGAACTGCGCAGAGCTTTGTGGAGACGCATCGCAATGGCAGTTTTCCGCGGGCAGTACGGGCCAGCGCCAAGCGGAGGTGGAGCGGAGCAGGAGCTGCCAGAGCGAGGTTTGGAAATGACTCGGAGTCGATATGCACCCATGACCAAATCCTCCTCCGGTTTGTAGTTGATTTGACTTTTCCTCTCGTGCTAACGGATCGTTGTTTTTAGCACTATCTCCTCGTGCTGATGGATCAATGGATGTACCACTTTTTGCCTTTGTATATTGACTCCTTGATGGCTTGTCTCTTGTGACCACGTGAAAGCCTTCTTGGCAGCATAGACTGGCCCTTTCCTCGCATGCAGATATCCAAATTGAAATCACCTCAGCCCCGATTAGACCGCTAATTAGGCAGCTATCCTATTTGTTTTTGTCTTGCTGAGCTTGCACCAAGATTAAGTAGAATTCGGATATGATAGCTGATCCGAACGCAAAATAATCTTTCCTTTTATCTTGACATGATGTCATACTTGTTGTAGTATTCCTCCGATCCACGCCAGCGCCTTGCCGTCCTCGAAGCGATCCACAAGCCCATATATTTTTAATCTGGTCTTTGAAGAATCCGACAATAGTGCAAATTACTTAGGCTTTTGTGATGGCACATCAGTCCGATTTTGTATTGTAGTAGTAGTACAATCCATACATTGCCGACTTTGATTTCCTTTTCCTTGATCCACTTGAACATCATCTCGACGATATAGCAGCCGCAGCACGCATTACAATCCATCGGCGGCCGTCAGATCGCCAGAATCTTCACCATACACACGTGCAATCGGTGTCGTGTGTGCCCGGTCCTCCGGCCAAGCTTTTTGTTTCTTCTTTTGTGCAATGACGTGAAGTAGTACCAGCAACTATGGTTTGGAAGTAGTATAATTAGCGGCAACAAAACACGCAGATGTCGACGCGCTGGTCAAACCGGAACACCGCCTTGGTATTTAATCCAATATATCCTTTGGTCTACAGAATAGTAATTCGGACTACTGCAGCGGGATTTCTTGACCGTCTTAGATTGACAAGTTGCGGCGGTCCATGAAAACGATCTGGCTGGCGGATTATTACGGCGCCTCCGTCAGCGTCGCAACCCTTAGCTCTTGTCCTAACCATGTAGAATTAATCACAACTCTGATCATAAACAATGAACACGCCGGCTCTGCCAAAACAAACTGTCCATGCCGGATCATCTTGCGTGATTCTTCCGCGCCGGTTCTTCTTCATCCGGATAATTTGCAAACTTCTCGAAATCCGGGTAAAGATCCCTCCAAGAACTCAACACCACCGTGCGCAAGCTCCACGGTGGGCGCCAACTGTCGTGGATTTGTGACGGCAGATGTCCTTAGTGTCAGGACTTAGTCGCGAGGCCAACGCATCTATGTGGTAGCTTGAGAGGGGTTGAGTGGGACGAGAGACGCAGGGCGGATCAACACGCAAGACAAGGGTTTAGACAGCTTCGGGCCCCGGGAAACATCATCCGGTCATAACCCTACATGCTGTTTGAGGCTAGATCTCATTATGCTCATGGGGAGTCGCCGTAAACCGGCTCTCCTCTTTGTGTCTAGCCCTAAGATTATTTCTTGCTTGTAGCTTCTAACTCGTCCCTCTTTGGGGAGCCCTGCCCCTCCTTATATATGTTGAAGGGGCGGTTTACATGTGGAGTCCTATTAGGATTAGGACTAGTCTATCTCTAATACAAACCGGATACAAGTCCTAGTCTTAACTCCTTGTAAGGCAAATATTCCTTTCCTCTTAAACCGGCCCACAATGGTTGAACCGGCCTTCATGAACCGCCAGACAGGCCACCGGGTCTTGTTGCTCCGCTGGCCCGCCTGCCGGATTACCAATGAGCTGTAAACCGTCTGGTCTGTGCAGGTCGCCAGTGAATCACCAAGTCCGGCCGGTTTATCCTTCCAGCCGGTTTACACCACGGGGCATATCCCCGACACGCACCTCCGTGCTGCTCAAGATGGTTTGACCAGAGCCACGGAGCAGTATGTAAAAGACATACGGGTAAGAGAATTTAATAGTTGTATATGCCAAGAGCCCCGAGACTTAAAGTAGTTATATTAACTGATTTAAGGATCATTTGAAAAGCAGGATCTTACTGAGAAGAATACCCAACTGTCTCGGAGCTGCAAGAGTGCAAGGCCCAAATCGAGGTCGCACTTCCGCGCGAGGAGGAAACACACAGACCCCTCCCGTAACACATTATTTTTAAAAGATAAGCGGTGTGCGGCGTGCGCAAGTCTAATAATGACACGCAGGTGCTGCGGACAAGATCCGGACAGGCAAGAACTCTCGCGCCACCAAGGCGGCGAGAGGGTGCTGAATAAAGTGTAGCAGAAAAAGAACAAGCTCCAGGATGCCCACGCCCAGCTCGGAGAAGAGCTGAAAGGTGTTCGGGCCGAGCTGTCCGCTCCGTTAAGGAGAATCAGCGCTTCGTCGCGCATCTATAGTAAGTGCTTGAGCGAACTCCTTTGAAAAGAAGAGTTCAGCGAGGAAGTCAATTGACAAAGTATGTCTCAGAGGTATACTCACAGTCGCCTGCGGAGGAGATGCCCGTGTCGACGGGTGATCAACTTCGAATCGTTGCAGCTGCTCGAACGAGTTCGCAGCAATGAGCGGCGCCGTCCGTGCTTTATGGCCAGCCTTCTCCCTGCCCGAGGGCCTTGGGGAGCTTGCTGAGAAGCTTCAGGGAATGCAGCAGCGCTTCCATTTATGGAAGATTTCGGCCTGCCGCCAAGGTGCCAGGGAGGCCTGGGCCATGGTGAAGACGCGGTACAAGAAGGCGGATCCCAACCACATGGCCGAGGTCGGACCTATGGGGCCCGATGGGAAGGAGATCCCTGTGAGTTTAGTATACGGCCAAGTAGAGTTGGCCGCTAAATTTTGCCGACGGGACTGTAAATTAGACAGCCTGTTAGACGGGATTGAGGAGGAATATAGTCAGTCTGTTTGACAATGTATTTTAAAATGACATGTGCCTTCTAGCCGGATTGTAGATCGTTTGTCTTTGCCGACCTTTTCGCTTCAACCTCGGGACCCTAGAGTATGGAGTGTGTTCGAATACCTTCTCGGTTAAGAAACAACCGGGGCATGCATGGAGACTAGGCGTAGGGGTCATTAGTGCTTTATCAGACAAGTGCCAGACTAGTTATGTTATATTACATGGTTAGTAAGAAACATCTTCCAGGGAGAATAGTTCCATTAAGGGCTCCTTTCCCTGGGAGGCATGCCCTAAAGTGCATGTCCGGTCTGCGAAAAGAGCAGAAAAACATCTGGGGGCAGATAAATAAGTGGGTAAAAAATCATCTTTCAAGTCACCGACCGAATATTCCCTTAAGAACGCTATCTTCCGGCTTCACCCAGTCTGAGGTACACATCCGCCGACCCGCAAGAATAATCGCAGAGGTGCTCCTTTACCTCCTAGCCAAACAATCGGGAACGTGGGGGTAAGCACAGAGCCGAGCAACCAAGCTTGGCCAAAACTTAAGTCATATCGATGCATATAATGGTGAATAAAAGGTACATGTGGAAGCTTGACACATGTGCGGGCATGAAGCCCTTATAATTAAGCTTCCGGTAAAGAAGCCCCAGTATAATGAGTGCGGATGGCACATCAAGTGTGTCTGAACAATGCGCAAGTAGGCCTTTAAGGGCTTTTTAGGAAAAGGGTAAGAGAAGAAAGAGAAACAAAAGACAGCTGAAGTGTAAAAATTTGGGCGGGGAAGGGGACGAACTCTTAGTCCGGCGCTAGGCATAGAATCTTCGGAGGCGGGCTGCGTTCAATGGGTTCGGCTCGAGTCGGTTGTCCGACGCATTTCGTAGAGGGTACGCTCCACCGGTCACGACTTGATCGATAATGAAGGGCCCCTCCCATTTGGGCTTGAGCTTGTCTTTTTTCTTGTCCGGCAGGCGTAGAACTAGTTCGCCAACGTTGTAAGTCTTGGCCCGTACTTCTCTGCTTTGATATCTTCGAGCCTGCTGCTGATAGAATGCGGAACGAGCCTTGGCGACGTCGCGTTCTTCCTCCAATGCGTCCAAGCTGTCCAGCCGATCTAGCTCGGCTTCTCTTTCTTCGCATATGCGCACTTCGAGGTGAGTCATGAATGATGTCGCAGGCGAACCGCCTCTGCGCCGTATACCATAAAAATGGTGTGAATCCGTAGTACGGTTGGGCGTTGTCCGTAGCCCCAGAGTACGGAGTCGAGCTCCTCTACCCAAAGGCGTGTCGATTTACGTAAGTGACCGCACTAGTCCGGGTTTGATGCCGCCATTATTAGACCGTTTGCTCGTTCCACTTGACCGTTGGTTTGAGGATGATAGACTGAAGCGTAATCGAGCTTAATGCCCATATTTTTGCACCATGATTTAACCTCATCGACCGTGAAGTTCATGCCGTTGTCGGTGATGATGCTGTGGGGGACACCATAACGGTGTACTACCCCAGATATGAAGTCTATCACTGGTCTGGACTCTGCCGTTTTAACTGGCTTGGCCTCTATCCATTTGGTGAATTTATCCACCATGACCAATAGGTACCTTTGCTTGTGGGTTCCCCCTTTAAGGGGTCCAACCATGTCAAGCCCCCAGACCGCGAACGGCCAGGTAATGGGTATAGTTTTGAGGGCAGTGGGTGGCATGTGGCTCTGATTAGCAAAGAGCTGAAAACCAACGATCTTCGGACTAAGTCCCGAGATCTGCCGGGCGTCGCCAATAAAATCCTGTACGGAATGACTTTCCTACGAGGGCCTGACCTGCGGCGTGGTGTCCGCCTAGTTCGGCATGAATTTCAGCCAGAAGGTTTCGCCCTTCCTCTTCGGAGATACACCTTTGAAGGACTCCGGTTGTGCTTTTCTTATAGAGTTCTCCCTCATGGACCTTGTAGGCTTTAGATCGCCGGACTATGCAGCGGGCCTCATTTTGGTCTTCGGGAAGTTCCTGCCTAAGCAAGTAGGCTAGGAATGGTCCTGTCCACGGGGCGATTACTGCCATTATGTCGTGGGCTGAAGGTGTTATTTCATCGGCTGACTCGCCGGTTATGTCAGATTGCTCTGCGTCGGTTGGTGCGGCTGTTTCCGGTTTGTTGTTTCCGGACTCCTCTTCCCATAGTACGGATGGCTTAAAGAGCCGTTCCAGGAAGATGTTTGAGGACAGCGTCACGTTTTGCGCCGATCGTGCCAGTACGTCAGCTGCTTGGTTATTATCCCGGGCTACGTGATGGAATTCAAGTCCTTCAAACCGAGCTGACATTTTTAGGACAGCGTTGCGATATGCTGCCATTTTCGGATCCTTGGCATCAAAGTCTCCATTTATTTGGGATATTGCAAGGTTTGAATCCCCGCGCACCTCTAGGCGTTGAATGCCCATGGAGATTGCCATCCGGAGGTCATGTAAAAGGGCCTCGTATTCGGCTGCGTTATTGGAGTCCGTGTACATTATCTGAAGTACGTATGGGACTGTGTCCCCGGTTGGGGATGTCAGTACGACGCCAGCCCCCAATCCGGCCAACATTTTAGAGCCGTCGAAGTGCATAATCCAATTGAAGTATGCGCCGTACTCTTTAGGGAGTTCGGCTTCGATCCATTCAGCGACAAAGTCAGCCAAAACTTGTGACTTTATAGCTCGCCGAGGTTTGTAAGTTATATCGAATGGTAAGAGCTCAATGGCCCATTTTGCAATCCTGCCCGTCGCGTCACGGTTGTTTATAATGTCATTGAGGGGTACTTCGGAGGCCATTGTTATCGAACACTCTTGAAAGTAGTGTCGGAGCTTCCGGGATGCCATGAACACCGCATACGCTATCTTTTGATAGTGCGGGTAATGGGACTTGCAGGGGGTTAACATAGTGGATACGTAGTACACTGGTTTTTGAAGAGGGAATTTATGCCCTTCTGTCTCTCGTTCGACGATGAGTACCGCGCTTACAACTTGATGTGTTGCTGCGATGTATAACAACATTGGTTTGCCCAGGTTGGGCGCAGCCAGGACCGAATTTGTTGCCAATATGGCTTTTATTTCTTCGAGTCCGGCAGTGGCAGCATCCGTCCACTCGAAGTGTTCAGTGCGCCTAAGGAGGCGATAAAGGGGCAATGCCTTTTCTCCTAGGCGGGAGATAAAGCTACTTAGAGCCGCCACGCATCCTATCATTTTTTGTATTTTTTGAGGCCTTTTGGAATATCTAGCTGTGACAGAGCTTGGATCTTGGCTGGGTTTGCTTCAATTCCTCTACCGGATACAATGAAGCCCAGGAGCTTTCCTACCGGTAATCAAAACGATTTTTCCGGATTCAGCTTGATGTCATATGCTCTGAGGTTGTCGAATGTGAGCCTCAAGTCATCTACTAGAGTTTCAATGTGTTTGGTTTTGACGACTACATCGTCTACGTATGCCTCTACTGTTTTGCCGATTTGGTTGGCCAGACATGTTTGAATCATGCGCTGATATGTTGCGCCAGCGTTTTTAAGTTCGAAGGGCATCGTGTTGAAGCAGAATGGTCCATATGGAGTGGTGAATGCCATTGCGGCTTGGTCCGCTTCCGCCATCTTGATTTGATGGTAGCCGGAGTATGCGTCAAGGAAGCACAATGAATCGTGTCTTGTGATAGCGTTGATTATCTGGTCGATGCGGGGGAGGGGGAAGGGATCCTTTGGGCAGGCCTTGTTGAGGTCTTTAAAATCGACACATAGGCGCCAGGATTTGTCCTTCTTTGGTACCATTACCAGGTTTGCTAGCCAATCCGGATATTTGATGTCTCTGATGAATCCGGCCTCCAATAGTTTGGCTAGCTCTTCTCCCATTGCTCGTCTTTTGGGTTCGAAAATCGTCAAGAGCCTGTTTGACTGGCTTGAATCCTTTAGGATGTTTAGGCTGTGTTCTCGCCAATCTGCGTGGGATTCCGGCATATCCGAAGGGTGCCGGCAAAATGTCCCAATTTTCCGAAGGAATTCTCAGCGATCTGGCGCTCTACATCGGGGTTCAATCGCGTCTCGACGGAAGCCGTCTTTGTCGGGTCCGTTGGATGGACCTGAATTTTACTATTTAGTCCGCTGGTTTAAAGGAGGTGGACTTGGATCTCTTATCAAGTATCACATCGTCCCTATTCACGTAAGAGCACAAATGTGAGTGAGTTCTTCTGCCGCTAGGGCTTTTGGATAGTGCCTCGTGGGCTAATGCGGCTGTCTTGTTTTCAAAGCGGAGTGCTATGTCCGGATCACTAGCAAGAGTGATTATTCCGCCGGCCAGCATTTTGAGCTTCATGTACCCGTAATGGGTACGGCTTGAAAAATTGTGAATGCCTCTCGTCCTAATATAGCGTGATATCCGCTGCTGAATGGGGCCACTTGGAATGTGACTTCTTCGATCTCAGAATTGTCCGCGAGCGAATACCACATCGAGTGTGATTTTTCCGGCAGCGCTTCCGGCTAGGGATTATTCCTCTGAAGGTTGTGCTGCTTCGCTCAATGCGGCTCCGATCTATTTCCATTTTTTGAAGAGTTTCCTCGTAGATGAGGTTTAATCCGCTGCCGCCATCCATGAGGACCTTGGTAAGTCGAAAGTCGTCCACTATTGGACTAAGTACCAGTGCGGCTGCTGCCCGGGCTGTTCGGAATTTAGGTTCGTCGCTGGCGTTGAATGTGATGGCTGTGTCGCTCCATGGATTTGTTGTTGCTACTTGGTAGACTTCGGCGAGGCTACGGATTGTTCGTTTCCGCATATTATTTGATGCGAAAGTCTCGAAGACTGTTGATACTGTACCGGTATTGTTGGAGTGGTTTTCCGGGGCTAGAAGCTCCTCGCCACTTTTGGCCACCTGCCGTAATGTCCAACATACTCGAAGGCTATGTGTTGGGATGGCGCCCTCTGTACTGTGAATTTTATAGTGTCCGCTAAGCCATCCCTCCAGTACGGTTCCGTGCCCTTTATGGGGGTTTTGCTTTTTGGTTTTTGTATCTGGTGCCTGAGTGTAATGCACCCTTTTGTTGCGGACTAGGGTTGTATTCGGGGCCGGATTGTCCCAAAACTTATTTTCGGTTTTCCGGAAACTCTCCATCGCACAAGACTTTCAGACTATGGACGCCAGTCGTGGCGCGTAATTTCACGATGGTCGACGGCGCTCAAGATTCCTCGTCTGCGCAATTATTGCAAAAATTGAGATTATGTTTTCCTCTCGGCAGTCCTTTATCCTGTCCATGACCGTATGAATCGCCCAAAGAGTGATGTACTGTTTCAGCGGGCTCTTGCCGGATTAGAGATAGGTCGCATATGTCTGGGCGGGTGGGTGGATTTAAGTCCGAAACCCTACCCATCTCGAGGCTCGAAGGCCGAGAAGTTTCCAAATTTGGAAGCTTGGATTGCTGGACGTCGTCCAGCGAGTCCGGTCCGATGCCTGACTTTAGGTTCAGTGCTTGATTGAAGTCCGCCCCTCCGCGGGAATCCGGCATGGAGGGTTCGGGAGCCCGGACATGACTAGTTTTCAATACAGGAGAAGAGTTGCCGCGTTGTTCCTCCACTAATGCGACGTGGTGGGTGACCCGGGGAGAGTTAATCTCTCTCAGATCGGTTTTAATCCCAATCTGATTGTAGTCTGTAGCGACTCCCAGGGCGGCGATGCGATCCAAGAGCTCGTTTATGGACGAGCTCTATTGATCCGCCGCCGCGAATTCGAGCTGACGTGAAGATTGCTTTTGACGACCTGAGAGGTCATTGTCGAAGCGGTGGCCGGACAGGCGGTCATAAGAAAACCACCTAGCCGGATAGTTTGGCCGGCAGCCAAGGCTCCTTTGGCGAAAATACCGTCCTCGAGGATGGGAGGAGGCATCCTTCCTATCGGTGATGGCACGGAGGAACTCTCAATGAAAGCACCAATGTCGGTGTCAAAACCGGCGGATCTCGGGTAGGGGGTCCCGAACTGTGCATCTAGGCGGATGGTAACAAGAGACAAGGGACACGATGTTTTTACCCAGGTTCGGGCCCTCTGGATGGAGGTAAAACCCTACTCCTGCTTGATTGATATTGATGATATGGGTAGTACAAGAGTGGATCTACCACGAGATCAAGGAGGCTAAACCCTAGAAGCTAGCCTATGGAATGATTGTTGTAATGGTTGTTCGTCCTACGGACTAAAACCCTCCGGTTTATATAGACACCGAAGAGGGCTAGGGTTACAAAGAGTCGGTTACAATGGTAGGAGATCTACATATCCGTATTGCCAAGCTTGCCTTCCACGCCAAGGAAAGTCCCATCCGGGCACGGGACGAAGTCTTCAATCTTGTATCTTCATAGTCTTGGAGTCCGGCTGTCCGGACACCCCCTAGTACAGGACTCCCTCAGCCGCCCTACCTGGCACGACCCCGTCCCGAGAGAGAGCACCAACTCTCCCCCGTCACTCGTAATGCGGGCTCCAAGCTAGTACCGGCCTAGGTAATCAATATTGCCCTATCCCATACAAGGGTAGAGTGGTTGCACATGTAAGGTTGGGACAGTCGACAAATCTTAAATCTAATCCGTTCTCGAAAACAACACACTCTTTCCTCGGTACACCACTTCGTCATCAAGTGGTTACCCATCTCATCATCTCCCTCGGGCATAAGTGGCACCCGACAGGGTTTTCGAAAAGTCCTTTGAAAATACTTTGTCTCCTTCATCATGCATATACCCGTCCCTCTTTGCATAGCATCTACTTTAGCATCCTATCTACTCCCACCGGCATAACCCTCATAAGAAGGTAGGGTCATGCACAATGCAAGTATCAACGAGGAAGTACGGTGGCAACCCATCAAAGTGGTTACCACCCCATCATGATTCCGTTGCAACAACAATATGGTGCTATATGACATGCATAAAAAGGGTTTCATAGACATGGTCAAAGGGCTGCTTGCCTGTTTTAACAAAGTCTTCGAGGTCTTCAAATATCTCTAGTCCAACTTCGGGCATTTCGTCTACTTCGTCAACTATCGTCGAAAACAACTGAGGGAGTCCTGGACTAGGGGGTGTCCGGATAGCCGGACTATCATCATCGGCCGGACTCCAAGACTATGAAGATACAAGATTGAAGACTTCGTCCCATGTCTGGATGGGACTTTCCTTGGCGTGGAAGGCAACCTTGGCGATACGGATAGGTAGATCTCCTACCATTGTAACCGACTCTGTGTAACCCTAGCCCTCTCCGGTGTCTATATAAACTGGAGGGTTTTAGTCCGTAGGACGAACAACCATTACAACAATCATACCATAGGCTAGCTTCTAGGGTTTATCCTCCTTGATCTCGTGGTAGATCCACTCTTGTATTACCCATATCATCAATATCAATCAAGCAGGAGTAGGGTTTTACCTCCATCGAGAGGGCCCGAACCTGTGTAAAAACATCGTGTCCCTTGTCTCCTGTTACCATCCGCCTAGACGCACAGTTCGGGACCCCGTACCCGAGATCCGCCGGTTTTGACACCGACATTGGTGCTTTCATTGAGAGTTCCTCTGTGTCGTCACCAATAGGCTTGATGGCTTCTTCAATCAACAACGCCGTCCAGGGTGAGACTTTTCTCCCCGGACAGATCTTCGTGTTCGGCGGCTTTGCATTGCGGGCCAATTCACTTGGCCGTCTGGAGCAGATCGAAAGCTATGCCCCTGGCCATCAGGTCAGATTTGGAAGCCTAAACTTCACGGCTGACATCCGCGGAGACTTGATCTTCGATGGATTCGAGCCACATCCGAGCGTGCCACAATGTCACGATGGGCATGACCTAGCTCTGCCGCCGGACAGTACCTTGGAGGCCGCACACGAATCCGCTCTGACCCACAGTTTGGAGCCAATCGCGCAGATCGAGGACAGGTGGCTGGACACCGCCTCGGAGGCTGCAACTTCCACGGCGATGGAGCCGAATACCGACCTTGTCCTTTGCAAAGCTCGTGACTCCGAGGTGCCGGACTCCTTGCCGGACTCCGAAACTCCTGCGCCCCTGCCGATCGAATCCGATTGGGCGCCAATCATGGAGTTCACCACTGTGGACATCTTTCAACACTCACCCTTCGGCGACATCCTGAATTCGCTAAAGTATCTCTCATTATCAGGAGAGCCCTGGCCGGACTGCGGTCAGGATGGTTGGGACGTGGACGACGAAGAAATTTGAAGCCCACCCACCACCCACTTTGTAGCCACTGTCGACGATCTAACTTACATGCTAGACTTCGACTCCGAAGACATCGACGGTATGGACGACGATGCCGGAGACGAGAACCAGCACCTACGGGGCACTGGAAGACCACTCATCATACGACATATACATGGTGGACACCCCAAAGGATGGGGACGGCGAAGAAGCAACGGAGGCAGATTCCTCTAAGAAACAGCCCAAGCACCGATGTCAGCGGCTCCGCTCTAAATCCCGCCACAGCAAGAATGGAGATTCCGGCACCGGAGATAATAACACCACAGAGAGTGCCGAAGACAACCCCCTCCTGCAAGATTCAGCACAGGAGGACGGGGAAGCCAGCCCTAAAAGAGAGAGCGGCAGACGAGGAGGATGAAAATTACATGCCTCCCTCCAGAGACGAGGCAAGCCTCAACGACGACGAATTCGTCGTGCTCGAGGATCCTGTCGAACAAGAGCGTTTTAAACGCAGGCTAATGGCCACGGCGAACAGCCTAAAGAAAAAGCAGCAACAGCTTCGAGCTGATCAAGACCTGCTGGCCGACAGATGGACCGAGGTCCTCGCGGCCGAAGAGTATGAACTCGAACGCCCCTCCAAAAGATACCCAAAACGCAAGTTGCTCCCCCGACTAGAGGAGGCGCGATAGACCTTCATCACCAGCGCTGTCTGGCATCCGACCACCTCGTGGCGCGACAGAGAGGCATCTAGGCCCTATGCCGTAACTGCACTCGCACAGCTCGAAGCGTGAAGCCACGGGAATGCGCCGACTTATGGGATATATTGGAGGACAAGGCAAGACAATCCAGATCTATCTATGGATCACGTGGGCGCCCATGACCCACGACGACTACTGTCGCACGGATACAAAGAACTCCGCCGGGCCGAACACAGCAGACAAAGCTCTCTTGAGTTGCGTCGTGATATTGCTCAATATAGAGGCGCCGCATACCCACTATGCTTCACAGACGAAGTAATGGATCATCAAATCCATGATGGGTTTAAACCCGTAAACATTGAATCCTACGATGGCACAACAGACCCCGCAGTTTGGATTGAAGATTATCTCCTTCATATCCATATGGCCCGCGGTGACGATCTCCACGCCATCAAGTATCTCCCACTCAAGCTTAAGGGGCCAGCTCGGCATTGGCTTAACAACTTGCCAGCAGAATCAATTGGGTGTTGGGAGGACCTGGAAGCCGCATTCCTTGACAACTTCTAGGGCACATATGTGCGACCACCAGACGTCGATGACCTAAGGCACATAATTCAAGAGCTAGATGAATCGGCCAGACAATTCTGGACACGGTTCCTCACAAAGAATAATCAAATCGTCGATTGTCTGGATGCAGAGGCCCTCGCAGCCTTCAAACATAACATCCGCGCGAGTGGCTGGCCCGGCACCTAGGACAAGAAAAGACGAAATCCATGGCAGCCCTCACATCACTCATGACCCGCTTCTGTGCAGGAGAGGACAGCTAGCTAGCTCGCAGTAACAACCTCAGCAAAAATTCTGGCAGTTCGGACAACAAGGACCGCAATGGCAGGTCGCGTCGCAACAAAAACAAACGCCGCGTTAACAGCGATAACACTGAGGATACGACAGTCAATGCCGGATTCAGAGGCTCTAAACCCGGTCAGCGGAAAAAGCCATTCAAAAGAACTACTCCGGGTCCATCCAATTTTGACCGAATACTCGACCGCTCTTGCCAGATACATGGCACCCCCGAAAAGCCAGCTAACCACACCAACAGGGATTGTTGGGTATTCAAGCAGGCAGGCAAGTTAATTGCCGAAAACAATGACAAGGGGCTGCATAGCGATGACGAGGAAGAAACCCGGCCGCCGAACAGTAGAGGACAGAAGGGCTTCCTCCCACAAGTGCGGACAGTAAACATGATATACGCAACCCACATACCCAAGAGGGAGCGGAAGCGTGCACTTAGGGACGTATATGCAATGGAGCCAGTCGCCCCGAAGTTCAACCCATGGTCCTCCTGCCCGATCACTTTCGATCGACGGGACCACCCCACCAGTATCCGCCATTGCGGATTCACCGCATTGGTTTTAGACCCAATCGTCGATGGATTTCACCTCACTAGAGTCCTGATGGACGGTGGCAGCAGCCTGAACCTGCTTTATCAGGATACAGTGCGCAAGATGGGCATAGACCCCTCAAGGATTAAACCTACAAACACGACCTTCAAAGGCGTCATACTAGGTGTTGAGGCCAATGGTACAGGCTCAGTCACACTGGAAGTGGTCTTCGGATCCCCGGATGATTTCTGATGCGAGGAGTTAATCTTCGACATAGTCCCGTTCCGCAGTGGCTATCACGCTCTGCTCGGACGAACCGCGTTTGCAAACTTCAAAGCGGTGCCGCATTGTGCATACCTCAAGCTGAAGATGCCAGGCCCTCAGGGAGTCATCACGGTCAACGGAAACACTGAACGCTCCCTCCGAATGGAGGAACACACAGCGGCTCTCGCGGCAGAAGTACAGAGCAGCCTCTTAAGGCAATCCTCGAGTCCGGCCGTTAAACGACCGGACATGACTAAACGCGCCCGGGGTAACATACATCAAGACCACCTGGCACGTTCCGAGCACGCGTAGCAATGCGGCCCCAACCCCAGCCCTTGGATGATTGCAAGACGAGCTCTTCATGTACATCACTATGCTCTGAAGATACCATGGGCATAGGGGGAGGGGCACGACCACGACAGGCCCAGAGTGCGGCTCAACCACACCAGGGGCTCCCACGTGTGTCACCTTTTCTTTTCTTTCTTTCTTTTCTTCTCTTTTTCCACAGACTCCGCTTACTGTGAGGCCCTCAGAGGGCGATAGATCTGCCGAACTCACGATGCAACAGCCGTGGAGGGACAATGGCTACGATTTAACACTCGGGTGGTCTCCATTATGAGCATTAAATCTGTTTAATACACCATTCCGCAGCCTACCCACGGAGGGACATGTCTAATAGTCCAAACCCTTGCTTATCGCACTATTTGTATCGCTCGCACTCATAGCGAATTCCTTGAATAAACAATGCATCACTTTTTATAATTGCATTCCTCTTTTATATGTTCATTTATGACATCTTGCATCCAGACACTTTAGTACGGCCGAATACACCAGGGCTTATGTTCCTCGCATTATGGTGTGATAAGTCCAACACTTTCACAAGTGCGGCACCCGAACTTATAGCACTATATGCATCGGCTCGAATCATGTCTTGGGTCAATAGTTGGGTTTGTCTGCTCCCATGTTTTGGTACCTTACGCCCGCTCTATCGGCTAAGGTAGCACTGGAGAACCACTGCGATTGCGCCCCGGTTGAGCTGGGCGAGCGCCTCAGTTGAGAAAGCTAAAACTGACCTTCATGATAAGGCGAGAGCTGGTCACTGTTCGAGAGGTCTTTTCGAGTCCCTATAGACTTATGCCGCTTAGAGCGAGGAACCAGCTGTGTCCGGCCAAGGCGTGGATAGCGCCCCGAATTCGGTCTTCCGGACACTAGGGGCTTCGCCGAAATTTAAAATTATAGAATTCTATGGCTAAGTGAGAGTGTTCAAGCATTATAAGTCCGGTTGCCTTGTTCGTTGTGTTGAGCGCCTCCTAGATGGACCCAAAATGGGAAAAGAGCGCTCAAGTTTATCCCGAACACCCCAAAGACTGTGGCATGGGGGTGAAGCCAACGACTTGCCATCCTCGATTTGATAAATAGCCGCATGAAGGTAATATTTTAAATTAATAAGCGTTGCTTAGCGATATGAACAAAGTTTTCAGCGCAGGATAACACATTGCAAGTCTACTCAAAACTTACATCTTTGGGGCACTCATTCACAATCTTATGGGCACCCTTCAGACACTCTTATTGTACATTTCGGCGACGATACTCCTTGCCCGTCGGCGCGCGTCTGTGATAAGCCTGTCAAGATCCAGCCTGCCCTGCAGGCACCTTTTGCGGGCAAGGCCCGACAGGCACCTTCAATGCAAAGCGGAGTGCTTGATGACTTCCACCTGAGGCACGATCCACCAGCCGCCGCAGAGATGAAGTAGCTCCTGTGCATGGCCTCTTCAGCCACAACCGGACCATGAGGCCCTTCATGGCCTGCTCGGCTACCTTGTGGAGCTCAACCAGCTGCTTCACTGGTCGCTAAAGGCACAGATGTTCGGCCTCAAAGATACCGAGACCAAGACCTTCTCCGCTGAGCTCCCTCCTCGGCCCGGTAGAATGCGGGACATTGGACACGCCATGAGGCAACAATAGCACGCCTCGAGAGCTCCGAATTCAGGTAAGTAATAGGTATATTACATTCACATGCTTGCTTTGCATGAAAAATGCCTTACCCGCCGCTATTTTCTTCACCGCCTCAATCTCCTGGAGGGCCTTATGGGCCTTGGCCTTAGCGGCTTTGGCACTTTCAAGAGCCGAGGCAAGCTCGGACTCTCGAGTCTTCGAGTCACGCTCCAAACTCTCATGCTTTTCCATGAGAGCCTGGAGCTCTTGTCGCACCTCCGCCACTCAAGACCTCCTGCTTCTCTCGCTCCGCTCGTTCATGGCCGCATTATGCTCGGCTGCGGACACAGCCTCCTTCGTGGTCGCCACTCGCTCGTGGCCCTTGCAAGACCATGTTATCCTTGTTATTTCTATTTGCAACCAAAATCCTTTTCTCAGAAGGTACAAATTTAATGTGGTGTTACTCACCTTCTTTGTCCTCGAGCTGCTTCTTGGCAAGGCCAAGCTCGTGCTCGGACCGCCGAGGTCCCGCTTCAGAGCACCGACCTCCAGCAAGGTCTGGCAGAGGTCAAGCAGCAGAGCTGCAAACCCATATTGACATAATTTTAGCACTCCTGATATCTTTTTAGATCCTCAGTCCGTTTTTCTTTCCGAACACCGAACCGAGCACCGTGGGCTACTGTCTATGCGGTATTACATTACATATTTTAAAACTTCTTACCTCAAAGCTTGTTAGAAGGCTGCTGCAGGCTTCAGTCAGCCCGCTCTTGGCGAGCCGAACCTTTCAATCACCGCACTCATGATAGTGCGGTGTTCTTCCTCGATGGAAGCGCCGTTGGCGCCCAACAAGTTGTCCGGCGCCTCGGTTGGACGGAGGCTGCCGGTGTCACGGTCTTGCCCTTCTTACGAAGGGGCCGCCTACCGGACTCCGGAACCACTGCGGGTTCCGGCACGGAGTCCGGCGCAAAGTCCGGGAGGCTGCCTTGCGGCACCTTCGAGCCTCCTCCCGATGGGTCCCTCCTAGGATCCCACCTCGCCGCCAAGATCACGAGGGTGGAGGCGGTCGAATGGAATCCACATCCGACGGAGCCAAGGACCCGCTCGATGAAGAGGGAAGATCATCCTCGGCCGGACTACAGGTAGTGTGCGGTATTAGAAGGACAACATGTGGCACGAAAGAGAAATCATAAATCATTCAGGAATCCGGATACTTATGATCTTGCCGGAGGTTTGGCCCTTGAGGGCCACCCTTCGTCGCCAACGTTGGTGTTGGCTGAGCTGTCCGGAGGAAGGGTCCTTCCCCTCTTGGACCCTTCGGCCTACCCTATTGGGGAAGCCTTCCTCTTCCTCTCTCCCACCTCCTGGGGAGAGTCATCTTTCTCCTCCTCGTCTTCGGGGGAGGAGTCCGCCTCGGAGCCATCGGACGATGAGTCCGATACCACCTGGCGCCGGGAACTCCTTCGGGTTCCCGTGGCCTTCTTCTTGGAATTCTTCTCCGACACCACATAGAGTGCCGGGACTAGCAGCCCCGTTAAACGAGTATCCGCTGGGTCTTCGGGGAGGGGAGCCGGACAGTTAGCCTATCCGGACGTCCTCTTCCAGTCCTGTTAAAGGCATTGGGAATTTTAGATCCCGCAATAGAGTCAAACTATGAAAGAAATGAATGTCCCATAAAGGATAATATATCTTACTGCACCGGCCGGGCGTTTCGTGCTGAATCCGCGATCTTCAGTTGCGGATGCGGGGGCTTCTCCGCCCTTGAACAGCACCCTCCAGGCAGCTTCGTACGTTGTGTCAAAGAGCCCGCTAAGGGTCGGGTGCTGTGCTGGATCAACTCCCACAGATTGAAGGCCCGCTGTTGGCAGGGGAGAATCCGGCGAACGAGAATGACCTGGATCATGTTGACAAGCTTGAGCTTCTTGTTCACCAAGGTCTGGAGACAAGACTGGAGTCCGGACAGCTCCTCCGAACTGCCCCATAGCAAGCCCTTCTCTTTCCAGGAGGTGAGCTGCATGGGGGTACCAGATCTGAACTCGGGGGCCGCTACCCATTTAGGGTCATGCGGCTTGGTGATATAGAACCACCCTGATTGCCACCCTTTGATGGTTTCCACAAAGGCGCCCTCGAGCCAGAGGACATTGGGCATTTTGCCCACCATGGCGCCTCCGCACTCCGCTTGGACGCCCTTCACTACCTTCGGCTTGACGTTGAAGGTTTTTAGCCACAAGCCGAAGTGGGGCTGGATGTAGAGAAAGGCCTCGCACACGACGATAAACGCCGAGATGTTGAGGATGAAGTTTGGCGCCAGATCATGGAAATCCAGGCCATAGTAGTACATGAGCCCCCGGACGAAGGGATGAAGTGGGAAGCCCAGTCCGCGGAGGAAGTGGGGAAGGAATAGGACCCTCTCATGGGGCCTGGGGGTGGTGATCAGCTGCCCCTTGTCGGGCAGCCGGTGCGCGATGTCGCTGGACAGGTATCCGGCGCCACGCAGTTTTTCGATGTGCCCCTCCGTAACGGAGGAGACCATCCACTTGCCTCCCGCTCCGGACATGGCTGGGGAAGGTTGAGGCGAGATGTGCGAACTTGGGCGCTGGAGCTCGAGTGCGCGGAGATGTATAAGCAAAGGAGGAAGAAGGCGTGGGTAAAAAAGGTGGATCCTTATCCCCTTATATATGGGCGGACGAAGACTATGCGTCCCCACCAGCCTGGTAAAACTCGCTTATCTCCCAAGCGCCACCATCAATGGCGCGGTTGGGCTACCCATGTCCGTCTTGATGGGAATCCCGAATAAGGGGAACACGATCTCGCTCGACAAGGCGTGCCAAGAAACCGCCGCTAAACGCTACCGAGGTGGTATGATAAAACGATTCAAGTAAAGGCTTGGTGGTGGTATGACGTCATGCCACAAAATACGTTAGCGATTGAACTTGTGTACATATTATTCTCTCTCGGTGGAATGTGGAATTTATTTTGCGAGCCGACACTATCTGGCGTTCACAATCTTCTATGAATTATTTGGAGGAGGAACCCGCCTTGCAATGCCGAACAATATGCTACGCGGACTCATCATCATTGAAGCCTGGTTCAGGGGCTACCGAGGAGTCTCGACTAGGGGTGTCCGGATAGCCGGACTATCATCATCGGCCGGACTCCAAGACTGAAGATACAAGATTGAAGACTTCGTCCCGTGTCCGGATCGGACTTTCCTTGGCGTGGAAGGCAAGCTTGGCGATATTCTCCTACCATTGTAACCGACTCTGTGTAACCCTAGCCCTCTCCGGTGTCTATATAAACCGGAGGGTTTTAGTCCGTAGGACGAACAACCATTACAACAATCATACCATAGGCTAGCTTCTAGGGTTTAGCCTCCCTGATCTCGTGGTAGATCCACTCTTGTACTACCCATATCATCAATATCAATCAAGCAGGAGTAGGGTTTTACCTCCATCGAGAGGGCCCGAACCTGGGCAAAAACATCGTGTCCCTTGTCTCCTGTTACCATCCGCCTAGACGCACAGTTCGGGACCCCCTACCCGAGATCCGCCGGTTTTGACACCGATAACAACCATAATAAGCAACACGACAAGGCAAGAATAAAAGTGCTCTAAAAAATGTGAGTTGGACTTTTCTAGGATACCTCTGGTCATATGAGGAATGACCAAGGTGATTTCATTGGAAGTGGATCAATGGATATTTCTAAACATTTCAATATGATGGAATCAATGGATTTGATGGATCCACAAGTTGTACACAGAATGACATTTTATAAAAATGAGTAAAAGTACCCATTAATTTAGGCATGATTTTAGAAACATTTAGAAATTGGTTTCACTGGATTTGGAGTTGAAATGAATATAATATGGATTTTTGAAGTGGACTTCTGTGGATAAATGACCTTTTTAAAAGGTTCAGTGAAAACCAAGAACAACAAAAATGTCCGCTGGGGCCTATTAAATAGGACTTGATTTATTGAGTCTCTGGAAATTTGAATCATCAAATTTGGAGTTCATTTGATTTGTTTGTGGATTTTACAAATTTTCAGAAAAAGAAAAAGAAAAAGGAAAGGGAAAGGGTTTTACCCTTATCCAAATACCTTGTATGCAGCTTTAGCAAATGGGCGCCCAAAGGCTCGGCTGGACGGGCAGAGGAGGCGACGTCGGAGGCGGGTTCACAGAGTGCGCCAACGCGCGAGGAAAGCGGATCCGGCCGAAGCCGTCTCCACTTAAATGGGCGGGGCCCAGCCGCTGGGTCGCCGACGTGCGGGGCCCACCTGTCGGGTTCATCCCCAACCTCCCGCTCGAACAGAGCAGAGGCAAGGGGCGGCGTCAGCGGTGACTTGCCGGCGCCACAGGGCGTCTCCGGCGATGCTCTTCCCACCAGCGTGCCCAGGGGACCCGGCCGCGTCCAACCGTGGGTGGCACGATCTCCCTGGGGCACTGGGCTGAGCAGGGTGTTGGCCGCGGTGGACGAGGCCGGCGGTGATGGTGGGCATGGCACTATAGCCATCGGGGGAAGTAACCGGAGTGCGGGGGAGCTTCGGGGGGTCGTGGAAGATGTATTGGGACGCATAGGTGGAGGGGACGGTGCTTGGGCATTACGAATTTGGGCGATGGACGGCGGCTCGGCTTCGGCCTTGGAGGTGGATGGGGGTCACGGGAGGAAAAATGGCGCGGTCCGGGGGGTCCATGGGAGGGAGAGAGGGCAGTTGGAGACGAGATAGGGCTCGGGGGTGGCCTTTAAATAGGCGGGCGACGGTCCACCGAGGGCTCGTGCGCCGGCGAGCTCGTTGCCGTCGCCACGGGTCATGGGAGCTCGTCGTGGTGTGTCTGGGGCGTTCTTGGATTCGGTCCAGAGCTAGGGGAGAGAATAGAGAGAGCAGGGGGGCCAGGGGCACCGCGCGTGTGAGTTTGCTCATTGGAGCTCTCGGGCGGCCGGCGCGCGTGTGAGCAGAGGCAGCAGGAGGGAGAAGGAGGAGGGGGACCAGGCTGTGGCGTGTTGCGGACGTCGAGGAGCATCGTCGGGCGCGCTGGGGAGGCCCGAGGTGGCCGGAGGTGCTTGGCAGGGGGCGGCTACAAGGGAGCTTTATCAGAAGGCTCCTGTGAGCGTGCCTTTGGCTGCCATGGCATTGTTTAAGGGGCAGGTGTCGTGGTACTAAGTCTGACAGTAGAGTGGGGGGTAGGTATGGAGAGGGCAGGTCCTAGCTATGGAGCAGTTGTAAACACAAGAGATGTACGAGTTCAGCCCTTCTCGGAGGAAGTAACAGCCCCACGCCCCTGAGCCCGGGCGGTCGAGTAGATTATGTGTGTATGAATTACAGGGTGCGAACCCTTTACACCGAGGAGGGGGTGGCTTATATAGTGCCCGCTGACCCTCCAGCCCTCAAGAATGCGGGGTTTAAAGTACATTAAGTCTATAAGCATCGGTAACGCCACATAAAGTGTCCTAAATACCATAAAGTCTACTTAATTACAGACCATTGCGGCATGTAGTGCTTCTTGACCTTCCGTGGTCGAGTGAGTCTTCATGGTCGAGTCCTTCAAGTCCGCCGAGTGTAGTCTCTCTTGGTCGATCGGAAGGTAGTTTCTTCGAGGGTTTCCTTGGGTAGGGTACTTAGATCAGGTCTATGACCCTACCCTAGGTACATGACTTCATCATTAGCCCCTAATGGATTGAGGTTTGAGTGAGGAAGGAGTTGATATTATTTCCGACCTGCTTTTATGCTTACGGATATGTATCGCCTTGGATCAATAATCTCTTCGTTGATAATCAGCAACTTTTCTTCAGTCGCATTAATCCATTCTTTTTTTTCGTCGAGTGAACTTTTGAACTTAACAATCCCGGCGCGATGATCGTAGAAATCTTATACCGACAGATCGATCTGCCGCTCATGGATTTTGTGGGATACGAATTTGGGGAAGCGCTGGCGGGCGGACCATGGGCGCCGGATGGGATAGGGCATAGACGCCTTTGATCCTCGCTACCACCTTTTTTCGCCACGATCGCAGACGCTGACTGCTTTCGGGATGTGATTGGATCGCCCGGGCCCACCTGTCATCCACTCGGAAGCGTTCTTATAAAGGCACCCAGTGAGGGTTTTTGAACATTATCTCTCCATTCTCCTTCTGCCCTCTCCGCCTCCGCCCACTACACCCGCTCTCGCCTCCGCGCAATCGCTCCTCTTACGCTTCACCGGCAATAATGGTGAAGGTGAAGACGGCGGCGCTAGAACGCGCGAAGAAGGCGACGGCGACGGGGAAGGCGAAGGCGAAATGGAGAGCATCCAGTCGGGGCGGGTCTTCTTCGAGATCTCGTTTGCCGCACGGCTGTCCAAGGAGATTGGATCCGGTCGACCATCACTGAGAAGGATCTCACCGACATGGCCAATGACGGTCTGATCCCCCACGGAGCAGCAAGGCTCTCGGGGAACGAGTGGCAACCCCAGCCGGAAGAGGGTGAGTGTGTTCTTCGCTACCCACGTCGACCGTGGGTTTTCTTTGCCGCCGAGTGTTTTCTTCCGTGGTTTCTTGAACTTTTTGGGCGCAACTCCATCACTTCAATCCGAACTCTATCGCCACCTTGCTGCCTTTGTATCCATGTGTGAGAACTTTCGGGTTGCCAATCGACCGGGTGTGTTCAAGCATATATTCACGTGTCGCTCTCAGACCGTGAAGAAGGCGAGTCCAGATGACGATAAAACCAAGATTATTCAGATGTGTGGAGGTCTGGGGATCCAGATGAGGAATAAGAGCACCTTCCCAACCATGACCCTTCCTGAGTCGGTCAGAGGCTAGCAGTCGACTTGGTTTTACTGCCAGAACGAGTCGACGCCGGGGCAGTCGAGTGGTTTCTCCGCATACTATGGACCGAGCCAATGCACTCTCTTCTCAAGGTGCTCCCGAGGAGAAAGCTGACGTGAAGATGTTGATGGAGCGGGTAGTCCAATTGGTTCGGGAAGGAGTGACGGGTATGGATCTCTTGGAGGTTTTTCTTAGGCGACGTATCCAGCCTCTTCAGTACCGAGGCCATTGCATGTGGCTGTATCAAGGAACCGAAGATGAGACTCGGATCAATCCGTATAAATGATTTACGCCGCTACTGAGAGGTGGATGGTCGCGTCATCGAACAAGGATAGCCCTCGTGGAGCCAGGAGGATTCCACCACTCGACCATTCCAGCATTCCAGACAAGGTATGCCCACTTTACCTCCAATTGTATTCTTGCCATACTTTCCGTTCTCGCCGCGAATTGATCTTTGTCTTGATGTCTGACAGGCCCTCACCGAACTATACTCGATGCCCAATGGAGCGCAGACTCCGACTGAGGAAGGGGAGGCGAGTGGAGGCGAAAGCCAGGAGGAGTGGTACTCAGATGCCGCTGAATATGATGATGATGATGACTCCGATGGGGAGGAAGAAGAGGAGGAGGAGGAGGAGGATGTTGCACCGCCGCGCTCGGAAAGGAGATCGAAGCTTGTCCATGACCCTGCGACTGAACGCGGCAAGGCGGTGGCGATCGTGCAATCGACCAAACGCCCTCGGAACACTTCTCCGGCGCCGACTGAAAAGGCTCCGAAGCAATCCAGGGTGGTACCGTCAAAACCGGCCAAGGTCCTGCCGAAGATGAAGGTGTCGATCCCCACTATATCAGGGTAAATATGCTGCTTGAGTCTTCTTGTTTTATATGAGTTTATTTTTGGTCGACTCATGAGTTAACCGACTGATTTTTGGAATTGCAGTGCTGCTACTTCTGATACCTCAGCCAGGGCTGACGATCATGAGATGGAGGACACTGCAACTTCAAAACCTGGTACCACTCTCTTAATTCCGTTTTTTATTCGATTGGCTCTTGATCTCTAATTCTGATTCTTTTCTGCAGCTCCATCTAATGTCGTTATCACCCTCCCCGACGACGACGACGACAAGGAACCGCTGAAGCACAGGAGGAGCAAGAAAGCATCTGCCGGCAGGGTGGCTCAAGATGTGACGGCACCCGAGACTCTGGTTGCGGAGGAGGAGAACACCACTCGGCACACTGTATCTTTCGCGGTGCCGCTGACGAGTGCTCATCCTGTGTCATCGAGTGCTGCACAGCCTCCCTCTTCTCGACACACTACGTCCCAGAGGACCAAGCCAGTGCTGCAAAGGAAGCGATACGCCAGGCGGGAGTCATGATGGAGCAGGTGAAGGCCATCTGGGAGGCTAGCCAGGCAGCCTATGACGCCAGCTTCGCTTCTTCAAAGCAACGCTCGTGTCGACCGGTCATCGTGATGTTCTCGTTAGGATATGATTTCAAAAATCTTTCTTTCCGAATCCATAGTAGTCACCCCTCGGTGTGTCGATTGAAACTCCGGTTTAGCGGGGCATCGCTGAGTGCACCGGCGGTGTAGTCCTCAAGGCTATGGTCGATCACCGGCAATCGACCATAGGCTTTATAAGTTAAGTTCTTCCGTCATTTGACTAAGTCGAATGGATTTCTCAAACCGGTGGGGGCACGCTGAGTGCACCCACTTGGTGTAGTCCCCGAGATCGTGGTCGATCGCGGCGATCGGCCGCCACCAGAGAACATGAGTTTCTCTTCTTTTTTTTGTTGGTCGACTGGTTGACTCTATCTTGATAGAACTAGTGGGGGCACGCTTTGTGCACCCACTGGGTGTAGTCCCCGAGACTATGGTCGAATGTTTGTATTCGGATGTAGTCTTAGAAACGCATGATTTTCCCTTAGTCACTCGGAAGTGAATTATCTTTGACATTTTGTCGATTGGTTCTTCGAGAAATCCTGTGACTCGGCGTGCTCGTTATACCGAAATGGAGAACAAGCATATCCAGCTCGAGCTTGATCTCAAGCTGGTCCAGAGAATCTGACGAAGGCGAAGGAGGAGACCAAAGGTACGCTTGGTGAGGCCTCGACGATCGCTTTTGCACTTCATTTGTTTCAAAATCTGATCTTGGTCAGAACTTTGCAGCAAAGGAAGGAAGCCTGAAGAAGAAAGACCTTGAGCTAGCTGAGAAGACCAAGCTCGCAGACGAGAAGTTAGCTTCACCACCAAGCTTGAAGAAGAAAACACCAATCTGAAAGCTGCTCTCGCTATTGCTAACAAGGAGGTCACGATCGAAAAGCGACAAAGCTGCTCAATGACAAGGCCACCGCTTGGATGGGAAGAAGAACGATCCGAGGCCTATCCGAGCAGACTCGCCAAGAAGTTGTTCCTCATGCTCGAAGGTAATCCTTTGTGCCAATCAACCGTTTTTACAGTGATCCTTCCAGACGACCATCACCTTGACTCGGCGATTGTACTTGCAGAATTTTGCCAAAACTTTGAAGAGGAAACTAGTCGACTGGAACCAAACCTGGACCCCATCAACTCTCCAGTGAACGATGAGGTTGCCATGAACGTGTTCCGGCTCGAGTCTTGTGTTGCTGCTGTCGTTGACTATCTTGCAAGGCTGAAGGTCGCCACTTACCGCATTGACACTATGCTCTGGCCCAGGGAGACGCTCCAAAATGACCTTGAGTCTTTGATGGCTCGACTAAACACAGTCCCTGGTCGAGTGCAGGAGTGGAAGAAGTCTTCTGCTAGGTGTGGTGCAGATGTCGCCTGTCCGCCCGAGTCCATTGCAAGGATGCGAGAGAGGACAAGTCATGGCGGCTCTTGAGTGGCTAACACCAAGAAGTATGATTTCGGTCTTTCATGGAGACTTTCATTGCTGCTGCCACTCGGATCGCGGACGGAATTGATCTTGATGAGTTTGTTGCACCTTCCAGCCCTCCACAGGAGGGGTAAAAAACTTCTTGAGCCCGATACTTTAAATTTGCCTCGGTATGCCGAGTGATTTTGTAACAGATAAACCTTAACAGGCTTAGCGCCTGAGCACTTTCAGTTCCTCTAGGTATCCATCTGAACTTGGATTCGACGGTTGAATATGCTCGCATTTGGCTTGCTCGCATTTGGCTTGAAATGTCTTTTGCAGGTTTAAAGCGAGATGCTTACTACAATCGACTTATTCTTCAGTTTACTTAGGCAAGCGCTAGGCTGCGGCTAAGCTCCCGAGTGAGAGGTGCGCTCTCCGCTCGGAAGGATTTTTATAACTTAGGCGAGCACTGGGCTGCAGCTAAGCCCCCGAGTGGGAGGTTTGCTCCTTACTCGGTAGGGTTTTTATAACTTAGGCGAGCACTGGGCTGCAGCTAAGCCCCCGAGTGGGAGGTTTGCTCCTCACTCGGTAGGATTTTTCTAACTCAGGCGAGCACTGGGCTGCAGCTAAGCCCCCGAGTGGGAGGTCTGCTCTTCACTCGGTAGGATTTTTATAACTCAGGCGAGCACTGGGCTGCAGCTAAGCCCCCCGAGTGGGAGGTCTACTCTCCACTCGGTAGGATTTTTTATAACTTAGGCGAGTGCTGGGCTGCAGCTAAGCCTCCGAGTGGCAGGTTTGCTCTCCACTCGGTAGGATTTTCACGTTGTACTTGTGGCGTAGCTCAGAGGAGAGGGCCGCAGTCGACCTGCACCTCATCCTCCTCGCGACCGCACATTGTACTTGTGGCGCAGCTCAAAGGAGAGGGTCGCAGTCGACCTGCACCTCGTCCTCCTTGCGACCGCACATTGTACTTGTGGCGTAGCTCAGAGGAGAGGGTCGCAGTCGACCTGCACCTCGTCCTTCTTGCGAGCACACATTGTACTTGTGGCGTAGCTCAGAGGAGAGGGTCGCAGTCGACCTGCACCTCGTCCTCCTTGCGACCGCACATTGTATTTGAACTTAGGCGAGTGCTTAGACTGCAGCTAAGCCTCCGAGTGAAAGTCTGGCTTGCCACTCGGTAGGATTTTATTAAAACTTAGGCGAGTACTTGGACTGCAGCTAAGCCCCCGAGTGGGAGTCTGGCTCGCCACTCGGTAGGATTTTATTGAAACTTAGGCGAGTACTTGGACTGCAGCTAAGCCCCCGAGTGGGAGTCTGGCTCGCCACTCAGTAGGATTTTATTTAAACTTAGGCGAAGCGGGTTCGCAGCTAAGCCCCCTGAGTGGGAGTCTGGCTCACCACTCGGCAAGGATTTTTTTTTACAAACTTAGGCGAAACGGATTCGTAGCTAAGTCACCCACTGAGGGGGAAAATTTTACTGAACAAATAAAAGTGACAAAAATCATCGGGGAAATTATGACACTATTATCTTGCAAGCCATGAACTACAGAAGTATTTTTATTACAACTCATCCGAGTGAAAACTTAAGTGTAAAATGGGCGGAGTAGCTCCGCGTTCCAAGCCCGGGGCTCGTCGATATTGTGCTTGACGTTGTAGATACAGTATGCTCCATTGTGGAGAACCTTGGTGACGATGAAGGGTCCTTCCCAAGAAGGAGCAAGCTTGTGCTGTTTCTGCTGGTCCACTCGGAGAACCAAATCTCCTTCCTGGAAGGCTCGACTCTTCATGTTTCTAGCGTGGAAGCGATGCAAGTCCTGTTGATAGATGGTCGAGCGGATCAGAGCCATCTCTCTTTCTTCCTCTGAAAGGTCGACTGCGTCCTGCCGCTCTTGTTCCGCTTCAGCTTCATTGTAGAGCTCAACTCGAGGAGCATTGTGGAGCAGATCACTCGGTAAGACCGCTTCAGCTCCATAGACCAAGAAGAATGGAGTTCTTCCGGTCGACCGATTAGGTGTGGTCCTCAGACCCCAAAGCATCGAGGGAAGTTCATCAACCCATGCTCCAGCCGCATGCTTAAGGTCACGCATTAGTTGGGGTTTCAACCCTTTGAGGATCAAGCCATTGGCTCGTTCTGCCTGTCCATTCGACTGCGGATGGGCGACCGAAGCATAGTCGACTCGTGTGCCTTGAGAAGTGCAGAAATCCCTGAATTCCTCCGAGTCGAAGTTTGACCCATTGTCCGTGATGATGCTGTGCGGGACTCCATATCTGAATATCAGTTCCCTGATGAAGCTAACAGCAGTACCAGCGTCAAGGTTCTTGATGGGTTTAGCTTCGATCCACTTGGTGAACTTGTCGACTGCCACCAGAACATGCGTGAAACCGCTTCGACCTGTTCTCAAGGGGCCTACCATATCCAACCCCCATACTGTGAAGGGCCGACGAGTGGTATGGTCTTGAGCAGCGCAGAGCTTGTGTGACATATTGGAGTAGAATGACATCCTTCGCACTTGTCCACTATTTCCTTTGCCATCTCATTTGCTTTTGGCGGTAAAATCCGGCTCGGTATGCTTTGGCCACGATGGTCCAAGAGGACGATGATGACCACAGGTCCCCGAGTGGATATCATCAAGGATGATTCGACCTTCTTCTGGCGTTATGCACTTCTGACCAACTCCAGTCGCGCTCTCTCTGTACAACTGTCCTTTGATTACGGTAAAGGCCTTGGATCGACGGACGATCTGTCGAGCCTCTTCCTCATCCTCCGGGAGTTCTTTTCTCAGGATATACGCGATATATGGAACTGTCCAGTCGGGAATGACCACTAAGACCTCCATGACCAAGTCGACCACTGCTGGGACTTCTACTTCAGTCGGATCTGTGGCACTCTTGGGCTGCGGAGCTTCTTCGGTGAAAGGATCTTCTTTGACTGATGGAGTATGGATATGCTCCAAGAACACACCACTCACTATGGCTTCTCTCTTGGAACCTATCTTTGCCAGATCATCAGCTGCTTGATTCTTCAGTCAGGGTATATGATGGAGCTCTAACCCCTCAAACTTCTTTTCCAGCTTCCTCACTGCATTGCAGTATCCAGTCATGGCTGGGCTTCTCACGTCCCACTCCTTCATCACTTGGTTGACCACCAAATCTGAGTCGCCATAGACCATAAGGCGACGGACGCCGAGTGAAATGGCCATGCGCAAGCCATACAAAAGGGCCTCATACTCTGCCTCATTGTTGGAGGAATCAAAGTGAATCTGGAGCACATATCCGAGCTTATCTCCTCAGGGGATACCAAGACAACCCCAAAGACGGAACCATTCAACATCTTAGAGCCGTCAAAAACATGGTCCAATGCTCCGAGTGAACTTGAGCTGGCTGTCATTGTTCAATCCACTCGGCAAGGAAATCTGCTATTGCTTGGGACTTAATGGCTTTCTTTCGTCAAACTTGATATCAAGGGAAGAAGTTCAATCGCCCATTTAGCCACTCGACCGGTTGCATCTTTATTGTGCGTAATCTCGAAAGTGGAGCGTCGGCGACGATCGTGATGGAATGATCGGAGAAATAATGAGCAACCTTCTTCGTGGTCATGTATATCCCATACACAAGCTTTTGATAATGAGGTATCTCTGCTTGGATGGAGTCAAAACTTCGACGAGATAATACCTTTGGGCGCTGAACTTTGAATGTTTTCCTTCTTCTTCCCGCTTGACCGTAAATCTTGTCTTGACGACTTGTCCTGTGGCTGCGATATAAAGCAACAGAGGCTCTTTGCTGATTGGAGCAGCAAGCACCGGCTGGGTGGAGAGCGAGCTTTTAGCTTGCAAGCGCTGCATCAGCTTCGGAGTCCACTCGAACTTGTTCGCCTTCTTCATCGGTCGGTAAAGAGGCAATGCCTTTTCACCGAGTCGTGAGATGAATCGACTTAATGCGGCCAAGCATCCATGGCTCGGACATCGTGCACTCGCGCGGGGCGTTTCATTGGAGTATAGTGCCGATCTTTTACGGATTAGCATCGATTGCTCGTTCGAAGCGAAAACCGAGTAACTTGCCACCGGGAACTCGAATGTGCACTTTGATGGATTGAGCTTGATATCATACCTTCCGAGGTTGGCAAATGTTTGGCGAGGTCGGTGAGCAGGTCGGAACCTTTTCGCGACTTGACCACGATATCATCCATATCGCTTCCACATTCCGACTGATTTGAGTGAGCAAACACCGAATCATTCGCATAAATGTGGCTCCGGCATTCTTGAGGTCGAATGGCATGGTGATATAGCGAAGCACCGAATGGAGTGATGAAAGCTGTTTTTATCTCATCGGGTCGTCTGGATGGATCGATGGTACCGGAATAGGCGTCTAGAAAAGACAATCTCTCGCATCCCACGGTCGAGTCAACAGTTTGATCAATGCGAGGGAGAGGAAAATGATCTTTCGGGCAGGCCCGATTGATGTGCTTGAAATCAATGCACATTCGGAGTGATTTGTCCTTCTTAGGAACCATGACGACATTGGCGAGCCACTCGGAGTGGCATATCTCTCGGATAAATCCTGCTGCCAATAGTCGAGCCACCTCCTCACCAATAGCTTTTCTCTTCTGGACGGCGGACCGCCGCAGATGTTCTTTAACTAGTTTTGCTGCCGAGTCGACTCTAAGACGATGCTCAGCCAGTCCCCTGGGAACACCCGGCATGTCAGCTGGCTTCCATGCAAAAATGTCCCAGTTCTCACGGAGGAACTGGATGAGCGCTTCTTCCTATTTGGGTCGAGTGTTGTGGAGATGTGGGTCGAACCGCATTGGGGTCGGTTGGGTGAATGTGGGCGGGCTTCGTCTCACCGACGACTGAAATCTTGACTCTGTGGCGAGCTTCTTGGCTCGCATGACAAATCACTCGGATCTGCATTTTGCTTATATTCTTCAAACTCGACCGCTGTCACCTGGGAATCGGCAATCTTTGAGCCTTTCTGGAAACACACTTCTGCCTTTTTCCGATCACCAGTGATAGTGATCACTCCTTTGGGGCCGGGCATCTTCAGCTTGAGGTACACGTAACATGGTCGAGCCATGAACTGTGCGTAAGCTGGTCTCCCCAAAATAGTGTGGTACGCGCTCTCAAAATCCACGACCTCAAATGTCCGCTTCTCCTTGCGAAAATGCTTTGAATCACCAAACACCACATCCACAGCTATTTGGCCGAGTGACTCGGCTTTATTTCCTGGTATAACTCCATGAAAACTCATGTTACTGGTGCTCAGTCGGGACATCGGAATGCCCATTCCCTTCAGTGTGTCCGCATACAATAAGTTCAGTCCACTACCACCGTCCATCAGCACCTTCATCAGCCGAGTGCCTTCGACAACTGGGTCAACCACCAAAGCTTGCCTCCCAGGGGTGGCTATATGAGTCGGGTGATCAGATTGGTCGAATGTGATGGGTGTTTGGGACCATCTCAGATAACTTGGTTTCGCCGGGGCAACCATGTTCACCTCACGGTTAATAACCTTCAGTCGGCTCTTACTTTCCACATCCGCAAAAATAATCAGAGTGGAATTAACATGAGGATATCCTCCCTCACTGTCTTCCTTGTCTTCGGCTTTGTCCGAATCCTTTTCCTTGTCCTTGGACTGCTTTCCTTGGAACTGTTGGATCAGGAGTTGACACTGGCGAGTGGTATGCTTCGGGTAGATGATATTACCCTCTTCGTCTTTCTTCGTGTGGATGTGACACGACATATCCATCACGTCATTTCCTTCTTGATCCTTCACCTTCTTGGGGTTCCAGGATCCTTTGGGTTTCCCTTTGAACTTTCCCTGAGTCACGGCCAGAGCCTCTCCAGAGCTGTTGGTTCGGCCTTCATTCGCTTCGATGGTGTTTCCCTTCTCCGGTCGACTCGGCTTGTACTTGCCGCTTGAGTCGGTCTTCCTCTTCGCCGTTGGCATATTTGGTAGCAATCTCCATCATTCGACTCAAGGTCATGTCTCGGTTCGACCAAACTTCAAACTCAATTCTCTGTTCTTAACACCATCCTTGAAAGCGCAGATCGCGCGGATGATCGACACCGTTCTCCACGGTATGATGCAAAGTGATCCATCTCTGAATATACTCTCTTAGAGTCTCATTCGTCTTCTGCACACAAACTTGCAGCTCTGTCAATCCAGTTGGTCGCTTGCAAGTTCCCTCAAATGTTCTGACGAACACTCAGGAAAGATCTTCCCAAGTGTAAATGCTGCTTGGAGGTAGCTGATTCAACCATGCTCTGGCAGAACCTTCCAACATGAGTGGCAAATGCTTCATGGCCACCTCGTCATTCCCACCGCCAATCTGTACAGCCACTCGGTAGTCTTCAAGCCAAGTTTCAGGCTTAGACTCACCGGTGAACTTGCTTACTCCAGTTGCCAACCTGAAGTTGGGGGGAATCACCGCGGCTCTGATAGCCCTGCTGAAACATTCCGGACCAGAAACATGCACTCGACTGCTTGTGGGCACATCTCTGTCAGGGCCGCCTCGATGAGCTCTGTTCCGGTCGACCAAGCCTTGCACGATGATGGATCGCGCGTTGAAGCCTGGTTCCCGGGGGTCGACCGGAGCTCTTCGCCCCACACTGAGTTGACGCCTGTCGTCCTGCTGCCGAGGAGCATAAGACCCACCCCTCGGGGGGGGGGGGAGTGGGCACTCGATGCCTATCATCACAATCATGTCGGTCACCATACTAATCTCGCCGATTCTCTCGTCCTTCACGCCGCGGAGGCGATCTAGGACTGTGAGCCGACTGGATCGTATTCGCAGCGACGGATCGACTGTGAATTCTGTTGCGTGACTGCGACACGGCTGAATTCTGATCTCCTGCTGCCCGGAGCAAATCTCTGATATGCATCAAGCCTCTGCCAGCTTCCGACTAAGAGGGCTGGATGGACTCTACTATACGGGTTGCAGCTACTAAATTCTGAATCGGGGTTCGATATACCTGAGTCTGCGGGAAGAGTTGATGTCGATTGGCGTCGGGTACTCGTTGCCGCGTGCACTCGTCGAGTGCTCGCTGAAGGTTCTCCAGGCGAGCGCGTTCAGCCAAGTTGGCCAAACGTGCCTCCTCCAAGGTGCGAGCCTCGAGGGTTTCTCCCGCGATGGGAGTATGCAGGGCATCCATGTTCCTGCGGCAAAGTTCTTCCCTCTGAAGGGAATTAAGTGGCTCGGGCTGGTGCTCTTCATGTACTTGAGCGGGGTCGCCTCCACCGTCTACCCCGTCCTCGCGAGGGAAACCGGGAGGGCTGCGAGGCCCGTTGACCACCTCCGCCGCTGGATCACTGCTATCACACTCGGATGCAGTCTCTACGGAGCCAGTCGACAGATCGAACAGGCCATAGAGAGATTCGTCGGGCTCGATTGTCGTGACTTGGGTGATGGCCGTTTGGCGAGCCACCACGTGTCTCACCCACCGCTGGAGTCCCTACCGACCAGAGCGCTTGTGCTGGCGGGAGACCGGAAGGGTGATCGATAGGGGAGTCGACCGATATGGAGTCGACGGTTTCCGCAGCAGAACGCCACCGACACACGCGCGAAAATGCGTCGCACCGCTAACGGGGAGCGCATCAACGTCGAGTGGAGCCTCCTGAAGCCAAGCAGAGTCGTCGGCGATGAAGGTGAGAGCGCCGAGACAGATCTCGCGGCCCTCGACCAAAACTCCACCAGCAACCATGATGAAAGTACTCGGAAGAATCGCAACTTCTCCAAAAAATTGCTAAGACACCTGCCCCACAGTAGGTGCCAACTGTCGTGGTACTAAGTCTGACAGTAGAGTGGGGGGTAGGTATGGAGAGGGCAGGTCCTAGCTATGGAGCAGTTGTAAACACAAGAGATGTACGAGTTCAGGCCCTTCTCGGAGGAAGTAACAGCCCTACGTCTCGGAGCCCGGGGGCGGTCGAGTAGATTATGTGTGTATGAATTACAGGGGTGCGAACCCTTTACTCTGAGGAGGGGGGTGGCTTATATAGTGCCTGCCAGACCCCTCCGGCCCTCAGTAATGCGGGGTTTAAAGTACATTAAGTCTAGGTGTTACTGGTAATGCCTCACATAAAGTGTCCTAAATACCATAAAGTCTACTTAATTACAGACCGTTGAGGTACAGAGTGCTTCTTGACCTTCTGGTGGTCGAGTGAGTCTTCATGGTCGATTCCTTCAAGTCCGTCGAGTGTAGTCTCTCTTGGTCGACTGGAAGGTAGTTTCTTCTGAGGGTGTCCTTGGGTAGGGTACTTAGATCAGGTCTATGACCCTACCCTAGGTACATGACTTCATCAGCAGGGGCGTGCCTACTCATGTCTGGTAGCGCTAGGGAGAAGTAAACAATTGGGGAGGGGCATTGGATGCCCTGGAGATCCACTGGAGTGAGGAGGGAGGTGAGAAAGGAGAAGAATGCTGCTGTCCAGGAAGGTAAATGGGGTGTTTCACCCCTCAATCATTGAGCAATGGCCAGGGGGAGGTTACTGGTGGGTAGAAGAGGGTCAGGAGCAGCTATGGTACAAAGTTGAGCCCATGGAGATTAGTGGAAGAGGTCAAAAGTGGCATTTTGGTAAAGTGCCAGAAAGTGTTTGATAATGGTTTGGGCAAGCAAATGGATTCCAAATGATATGAAGATTAACAGGATCAAGTGTCATATAGAAATGGGGTTGATCACCAAGTTGGAGCTTATTTGAAGGAAGTTGACAATGCAACTTTGGTAAACCCTAGTGTCGGTGTCAAAACCGGCGGATCTCGGGTAGGGGGTCCCGAACTGTGCGTCTAGGCGGATGGTAACAGGAGACGAGGGACACAATGTTTTACCTGTGTTCGTGCCCTCTCGATGGAGGTAACACCCTACGTCCTGCTTGATTAATATTGTTGATATGGGTAGTACAAGAGTAGATCTACCACGAGATCAAGGAGGCTAAACCCTAGAAGCTAGCCTATGGTATGTTTGTTGAGATGTAATGTTGTGTCCTACGGACTAAAGCCCTCCGGTTTGTATAGACACCGGAGAGGCTAGGGTTACAGTCGGTTACAATGGTAGGAGATCTACATATCCGTATTGCCAAGCTTGCCTTCCACGCCAAGTAAAGTACCTTCCTGACACGAGCCGAGTCTTCAATCTTCTATCTTCGTGTCCGGCAGTCCGGCGGATATTGATAGTCCGGCTGTCCGGACACCCCCTAGTCCAGGACTCCCTCAGTAGCCCCCGAACCAGGCTTCAATGATGATAAGTCCAGCGTGCTTGTAGTCTTCGACGTTGCAAGGCGGGTTCTCCTTCAATTCCATGTTCTGCCGAGCGATGTCGGCTTTACCTCGAATCTTGTGCTTCTTGGCTTCTACGCCAAATTATGGCCCTCTTCCACGCGTCATGCGAATCACGAAAATCCAGGAGTCTTTTACATTTTACCCCACAGTTGTGCGGGTCACCTGCCTATTAAAGGGCAGGGATCGAGATCAAACCGCACCCTCCTCCTCCCGCGTATACTCCATCGGCGCCTCGACCTGAAATCCATTCCACCATGGATCGTCAGCGCGCTCTTCCTCACGCGATCCCAGCCCATCACCGGCGATTGGAGGAGGTGCTCTATTTCGCCTGTGAGCTAGTAAAGCTCCAAGCGGAGGGATGGCTTCCTCCGGCCTTCATGGTTCGGTCCAAGCCGGACTGGTTACTTATCGAGGAGGGAGCAGGCGGAGGACACCCCAAGCCCCAACAGGGGGAGCGGGTGTGTTTAGTCCCTTATCTAATAAGGGGCTCGGGTTTCCAATACATCCGTTCCTCCGGGCTCTCAAGTTCTATGGACTTCAGCTCCACCACCTCACGCCCGCTTCATGTTGCACATCGCGGGCTACGTAGCTCTTTGCGAGCTATTCACGGGCATCGAGCCCCATTTCGCATTGTGGAAGATCTTTGTTACGCCTCGTACCCGTTCTCACCAGGGGTCCATATATCAAGTGGGCGGCGCCAAATATGGCGCATTCTTTGGGATCGGATACCTATCCGGCACCCCCAAGAGGGCGTCCAAGACGGCCCTCGGGTGGTTTTATATTGTAGGCGCTCCGCTGCTGACCCGATCCGGATTGGCCTCCGGAGTTTGATGATGCTCCCTTGAAGAACGCCTCACGTGGCGCCCACGGAGCCCGGTTTGGAGGAGGACAAGAGCGTCCATTACTTGATGGGCGAATAAGACTAATGGCTCATTCGGCTTGACCATGATTGGAGTCATGGCGGCGTGCATCAGCGGGGGTGCAGCCGCTGCAATCTGAAGGCCACCCCATGTGGGATTTCAACGGGGAGGGCGATGCCACCCAAAGACGGCGGCAAAGGCCGGATTCGACCGAGGATCTGGTGAAGATCTGTCCGGCTGTATAAGGGGAGAAGGAGGACTTCCTTCGTCCAACCCACGTGGATGGGTTTTCTATGGTCAATCCCAGAGGATGGGTAAGCAAACACCTCAAAAGGGCTTTTACCCGTATTTTCGAGTTTAAGCTTCTTATATTATGTCTTTGGCGCAGAGTCTACGCCGGACTGTGGAGGACATGGTGAGTCCTGCTCCACAACCCGAGGACCTGAAGGATCCACAGGTCCGGCCTCCAAGAGGATCCGGACCTCGGGGTGGAGCTAATCGGCGGGTGTATCACCAGCTAAGCGTTGATGATGCGTTGGTCGCCATTACGGTGGACTACCCCGGGCTAAGTTCGGCATCCCAGGTGACCAAGACCGAAGTCCGGACACCGTTATTTTATCCTTGCCTATTCTGACCTTCGCAAACGATGGTGTCTTGCAGGAAGCGCCAATCCGGCCGGGAGCCGAGCCCGCGGCGGCCGACTTACAGAGGTCAGGCCAAACCAGCAGGAGGAAAAGGAGCGCCATGCGGGCGGAAACGTCGCCGCAGAGGTATAGCTCGCGTTTGATCTTTCTGAGCAATGTTCCGAGGAAACTTCTAAGTGCTCATGATCTTCATAGAAGAAAAAGCGCTCGCCGGACTGCAAGCACAGGAATTGCCCACCCAATCAACGCCAGCCAGGCTCCAGCGCCCAGACTGGAGGGGGAGGCAAGCGCAAGACGCGAACCGGATCCTACTCCAATGGAGGATACCGACAGACTGTCCGCCACAAAGTCGGAGGTGGAGAGCGCTATGAATCATAGACGCCGCCGGACAGTTTTTCAAGAGGCGTGCTTTTCCCTGAGGCATTGGATGCGTTTAACGCGGGGACGCGCATCTCGGGCTGCTCAAAATGGTTTTACCAGGCCACGGAGCGGATGTTAAAGACATACGGGTAAGGGAATTTTAATGGTTGTATACACCAAGAACCCCGAGACTTAAATTAGTTATGTTAACTGACTTAAGTATCATATGAACTTCGAGCTCTTAACGAGAAGAATGCCCAGCTGTCCCGGGAGCTGCAAGATTGCAAGGCCCAACTTGGGGCTGCACTTGCTACCGCAGGAGGAGACGGGAAGACCCCACCTGGTAACACGTTTGTATAAATTAATATAAGCGCTGTCGCGGCGTGCGCCGAGTCTAATAACGACATCTTGTAGGTGCTTTGCGAACAAGATCCGCCTGAGTAAGCGCTACTACGCAACCTAAAAGCGGCGAAAATGTCTTGAACGAGTTCAGCAGAAAGAACAAGCTTCAAGATGCCAATGCCAGGCTCGGAGAAGCGCTGAAAGGCGTGCAGGCCGAGCTGTCCGGCTCCGTTAAGGAGAATCAACGGCTTCTTCGCAGCATCTATAGTAAGTGCTTGAGCGAACTCTCTTAGGAAGAGGAGTTCGGCAAGGAAGCCATTTGACATAATATGTCTTGTAGGTATACTCACGGGCCATCCTGCGGAGGAGATGCCCGTATCAATGGGTGATCAACTTCCCGAACTGTTGCAGCTATGCGAACGAGTTCGGCATGCAATGAGTGGCGTCGTACAGGCTTTATGGCCATCCCTCGTCCCGCCCGAGGGCCTCGGGGATCTTGCAGAGAAGCTACAGGGAGTGCGGCAGCGCTTCCGTTTGTGGAAGGTTTCGGCCTGCCATCAAGGTGCCAGGGAGGCTTGGGCCATGGTGAAGACGCGGTACAAGAAGGCGGATCCCAACCATATGGCGAAGTTGGACCGGTGGGGCCCGGCGGAAGGAGATCCTGTGAGTTTAGTGTACAGCCGTAGAACTGGCTGCTAAATTTTCCCAACGGGACTGTAAGCTAGACAGCCTGTTAGACGGGATTGAGGAGGAAAACAGTCAATGAACTTGACAATGTATGTTATCCTGTTAAAAATGACATGTGAAATGTCTTCTAGCCGGATTGTAGATCGTTTGTCGTTGCCGACCTTTTAAGCCGACCTCGGGACCCTAGAATCCGTAGTGTGTCCGAATACCTTTGTGGTTTAGGAAATAACCGTGGTATGCATGGAGACTAGGCGTAGGGGTCATTAGTGCTTTATCAGACAAGTGCCCAACTAGTTATGTTATATTACATGGTTAGTAAGAAACATCTTCCACAGAGAATAGTTCCGTTAAGGGTTCCTTTATTTGGGGTGGCATGCCCTAAGGTGCATGTCCGGACTGCCAATGGAGCGATGAATCATCCGGGGGCAGATGGAAAAAATAGGTAAAAGTCATCTTTTAAATCACCGACCGAATATTCCCTTAAGAACGCTAGCTTTGGCTTCACCTACCGAGGTACACATCCGGTGACCCGCGAAGAACAATCGCAGAGGTGCTCCTTTACCACCTAGCCGAACAATCGGGAGCGTGGGGGTAAGCACAGGAGCCAGGCAACCTAGCTTGGCCAAAACATAAGTCATATCGATGCATATAATGGCGAGTAAAAGGTACATGTGGAAGCATGACACATGTGTTGGGTATAAAACCCGTATAGTTGAGCTTCTGTAAAAGGAGCCCCCAGGAATAACGAGTGTGGGTGGCACATCGTATGTATGCAAAAAATGCGAAAATAGGCCCCGAGGGGCTTTGTTAATTTAAAAGGATAAAACAGAGAAAAGGAAGACAGCCGAAATATAAAAGGTTGGACGGGGGAAGGGGACGAACTCTTAGTCCAGCGCTAGGCATAGAATCATCAGAGTCGGGCTGCGTTCCATGGGTTTGGCTCGAGTCGGTTGTTCGACGCATTTAAATGAGACGATGCGCTCCGCCGGTCGATGCTTGATCAATAATGAAGGGCCTTCCCATCCGGGCTTGAGCTTGTCCTTTTTCTTGTCCGTGAGCGTAGAACTAGTTCGCCAATGTTATAGGTCTTGGCCCGTACTTCTCTTTTGATATCTTGGGCTGCTGCCGATAGAATGCGGAGCGAGCCTTTGCGACGTCACGTTCTTCCTCAATGTGTCCAAGCTGTCCCGCCGATCGAGCTCAGCTTCTCTTTCCTCATACATGCGCTTTTCGAGTGAGTCATGAATAATGTCGCAGGGCAGAACTGCCTCTGCGCCGTATACCATAAAAAATGGTGTGAATCCGGTAGTACGGTTAGGCGTTGTCCACATCCCCCAGAGTACGGAGTCGAGCTCCTCGACCCATTGGGTATCAGCTTTAGTGAGTGACCTCACTAGTCTGGGTTTAATGCCGCTCATTATTAGACCGTTTGCTCTTTCCACTTGACCGTTGGTTTGAGGGTGATAGACTGACGCATAGTCGAGCTTAATGCCCATATTTTTGCACCATGACTTCACTTCATCGGCTGTGAAGTTCGTGCCGTTATCCATGATGATCTTTGTGGGGGACTCAGTAGCGGTGTACCACCTCGATATAAAGTCTATCACTGGTCGGACTCTGCCGTTTTGACGGTTTGGCCTCTATCCATTTGGTGAACTTATCCACCATGACCAACAGTACCTTTTCTTATGGGTTCCCCCTTTGAGGGGTCCGACCATGTCAAGCCCCGGACCACGAATGGCGGGTAATGGGTATGGTTTTGAGGGCGGTGGGTGGCATATGGCTCGATTAGCGAAGAGCGGCAACCAACGATCGCTGGACCAAGTCTGTGCATCTGCCCGAGCCGTCGGCCAATAAAATCTGTCGGAATGCCTTTCCAACCAGGGCCGGGCTGCTGCGTGGTGTCCACCTAGTCCGCATGGATTTCAGCCGGAGGTTTCGCCCTTCTTCTTGGAGATACACCTTTGAAGGACTCGGTAATGCTTTTCTTATAAAGTTCTCCCTCATGAACCTTGTAGGCCTTGATCGCGGACTATGCAGCGGGCCTCATTTTGGTCTTCGGAAGTTCTGCCTAAGTAAGTAGGCGGAAAGGTTACATCCCACGGCGATTACTGCCATTATGTCGTGGGCGGATTGTGTTCGTTGTCTGCTGAATCACCGGTTGGTTTGGCTTTCTCCGGTTTGTCGCTACGGACTCCTCTTCCCATAGTACGGATGGCTTGAAGAGCCGTTCGAGAAAGATATTTGGAGGGACAACATCACGTTTCGCACCGATCGTGCGGTGATGTCGGCCGCTTGGTTGTTATCTCGGGCTATGTGATGGAATTGAGTCCTTCAAACCGGTGACATTTTCGGACAGCATTACGATATGCTGCCATTTTCGGATCCTTGGCGTCAAAGTCTCCATTTATTTGGGATATTGCAAGGTTTGAATCGCGCACCTCTAGGCGTTGAATGCCCATGGAGATTGCCATCCGGAGACCATGTAACAAGGCCTCGTATTCGGCTGCATTGTTGGAGTCCGTGTACATTATCTGAAGTACATACTGAACTGTATCTCCGGTGGGGGATGTCAGTACGACGCCAGCCCCCAATCCGGCCAACATTTTGGAGCTGTCGAAGTGCATAGTCCAATTGGAGTATCGCCGTACTCTTGAGGTAGTTAAACTTGATCCATTCGGCGACGAAGTCAGCCAAAACTTGTGACTTTATGGCTCGTCGAGGTTTGTAGGTTATGTCGAATGGCAAGAGCTCAATGGCCCATTTGCAATCCTGCCCGTTCGTCGCGGTTATTTATAATGTCATTGAGTGGTACTTGAAGCCACCGTTATCGAACACTCTTGAAAGTAGTGCGAAGCTTAGGAGACGCCATGAACACCGCATATGCTATCTTTTGATAGTGCGGGTAACGGGATTTGCAGGGGATTAGCACAGTGGATACATAATACACTGGCTTTTGAAGAGGGAATTTATGCCCTTCTGTTGCTCGTTCGACAACGAGGACAACGCTCACAACTTGGTGTGTTGCCGCGATGTATAACAACATCGGTTCGCCCTGAGTGGGCGCAGCCAGGACCGGATTTGTTGCCAATATGGCCTTTATTTCTTCGAGTCCGACAGTGGCAGCATCCGTCCACTTGAAGTGTTCGGTGCGCCTTAGGAGGCGATAAAGGGGCAACGCCTTCTCTCCTAAACGGGAGATAAAATGGCTTAAGGCTGCCACGATCCTGTTAATTTTTGTATTTGCTTGAGGTCCTTTGGGATATCCAACTATGACAGAGCCCGGATTTTGGCCGGATTTGCTTCGATCCCTCTACGGGATACGATGAAGCCAGCAGCTTCCGGCTGATGCGCCAAAACACATTTTTCCGGATTCACAATGTCATATGCTCACGAGGTTGTCGAATGTGAGCCTCAAATCGTCTACTAAAGTTTTGGCGTGTTTTGTTTTGATGACTCGTCGTCTCGTATGCCTCGATTGTTTTGCCGATCTGGGTAGCGGACATGTTTGAATCATGCGCTGATATATTGCGCGGCGTTTTTGAGTCCAAGGGCATCGTGTTGAAGCGAAATGGCCCGTATGGAGTAATGAATGCCGTTGCGATTCGCTTCCGCCATCTTGATTTGATGATAGCGAGTATGCAGCCGAAGCACAACGAATCGTGTCTCTTTGTGGCATCGATAATTTGATCGATCTTGCGAGGGGAAAGGATCCTTTAGGCAAGCCTTATTGAGGTCTTTGAAGTCGACCGAGACGCCAGGATTTATCTTTCTTTGGTACCATCACCAAATTTGCTAGCCATCCGGATGTTTGATATCTCTAATGAATCCGGCTTCCAATAACAGCTAGCTCTTCTCCCATTGCTGTCTTATGGGTTCGAAAATTGCCGAAGAGCCTGTTTGGTAGCTTAAATCCTTTTAGGATGTTTAGGCTGTGTTACGCCAACTGCGAGGATTCGGGCATGTCCGAAGGGTGCGGTGAAGATGTCCCAATTTTCCCGAAGGAATTCGCGCTGTGCGGCGTCCACTTCGGGGTTCAACTGTGCCCCGATGGAGGCCGTCTTTGTTGGGTCCGTTGGGTGGACCTGAAATTTAACTATCTCATCTACTGGTTTGAAGGAGGTGGACTTGGATCTTTATCAAGTATCACATCGTCCTGTTTACCGTGAGAGCGTGGCGGTGAGCTCCTCTGCCGCTAAGGCTTGGATAGTGCCTCGAGGGCTAGTGCGGCTGTCTTGTTTTCGGTAGCAGTGCTGTATCCGGATCAGCGACGAGAGTGATTATTCCGCGGGGCGGGCATTTTGAGCTTCATGTACCCGTAATGAGGTATTGCTTGAAAAATTGTGAATGCCTCTCGTCCTAATATGGCGTGATAGCCGCTGCTGAGCAGGGCTACAGAACGTGACTTCTTCGGATCTGTAATTGTCCGGAGGCGAACACCACATTGAGTGTGATTTTTCGGTGCAGCGTGCTTCCGGCTAGGGATTATTCCTCTGAAGGTTGTCTGCTTTGCTCAATCGGCTCAATCGATTTCCATTTTCCGCAGGTTTCCTCATAAATGAGGTTTAGTCCGCTGCCGCCGTCCATGAGGACTTTTGTCGATTGAAAGCCGTCCACTATGGGACTAAGTACCAGTCTGGTGGGGCTCTGTAGTTCGAGATGTGGGCTCGTCGCTGGCGCGAAGGTGATAGCTGTGTCGCTCCATGGTTTCTTGTTGCTACTTGGTAGACTTGGCGAGTTCATGGATTATTCGTTTTCGCATATTATTTGATCACGAAAGTCTCGAAGACTGTTGATACCGTGCTGGTATTGTTGGAGTGGTTTCCCGGGGCTAGAAGCTCTTCGCCACTTTTGGCCACCTGCCGTAGTATCCAACATGCTCGAAGGCTATGTGTTGGGACAGCTCCCCCCGTATTATGAATTTTACAGGGTCCATTGAGCCATCCCTCGATGACAGTTCCGTTTCCCTTCTTTGGTTTTTGCTTTTGGTTTTTGCATTTGGGGCCTGATTGTGAGGCGCCCTTTTACCGCGGACTGGGTTTGGTGCCGGATTATCCCAAAATTGATTTTCAGTTTTCCGGAAACTTTCCATCGCACAGTACTTTCGTACTATGGATGCCAGATCGGTAAAACGCGTAATCTTCGCGACGATCAATGGCGTTCAGATTCCCTGTCCATGCGATTATTGCGAAAGATTGAGATTATGTTTTCCTCTCGGCAGTCCTTTATCCTGTCCATAACCGGGAGAATCGGCCCGATAATGATGTCTCGTTTACGAGGGCTCTTGCGAATTAGAGATAGGTCGCATATGTCCAGGCGGGTGGGTGGAATAAAATCCGGATCCCTGCCCATCTTTGGGCTCAAAGGCGAGGTCTTCGAACTTGGAAGCTTGATTTGCTGGAAATAGCCCAGTGAGTCCGGGTGACGATGATTTTAGGTTCAATGCTCGATCGGTCCGTCCTCCGCGGGAATCCGGCATGGAGGTTCGAGAATCCGGACCTGATTGTTTTCAACAATGGCAACGAATTGCGAGTTGTTCTTCTACCACTTGACGTGGTGGGTTGCACAGGAGAGTTAATCTCTCGGATCGGTTTTAAGCCCGATCGATCGTAGTCGTTCGCGACTCGAGGCGGCGATGCGATCAAGAGCTCGTTAACGAGCGAGCTCGATTGGATCTAACTGTTCGCAGCTTTAGGGCTGACTCGAAGATTGCTTTCGACGACTTGAGAAGTCATTGCGGCGGCGGCGGACGGAGCGGTCATAAGGAAGCCGCCAAGCGGATTGTCGACCGGCGCCAACGCCCGGCGAGAACACCGTCTTTGAAGGCGGGTAGAGGCATCCGCTCTATCGGCGACGACGAAGGAACTCTCAATGAAAGCACCAATGTCGGTGTCAAAACCGGCGGATCTCGGGTAGGGGTCCCGAATGTGCATCTAGGCGGATGGTAACAGGAGGCGAGGACACAATGTTTTTACCGTGTTCAGGCCCTCTCGATGGAGGTAACACCCTCGTCTGCTTGATTAATATTGATGATATGGGTAGTACAAGAGTAGATCTACCACGAGATCAAGGAGGCTAAACCCTAGAAGCTAGCCTATGGTATGATTGTTGAGATGTAATGTTGTGTCCCTACGGACTAAAGCCCTCCGGTTTATATAGACACCGGAGGCTAGTGTTACAGTCGGTTACAATGGTAGGAGATCTACATATCCGTATTGCCAAGCTTGCCTTCCACACCAAGTAAAGTACCTTCCGGACACGAGCCGGAGTCTTCAATCTTCTATCTTCGTAGTCTGGGAGTCCGGCGGATATTGATAGTCCGGCTGTCCGGACACCCCCTAGTCCAGGACTCCCTCACCTAGAAATTAGCAGAAATGGCTTTACCAAGATTTAGCCATGCAAATCAATTCTCCTTGATGCACCACTTGGTGTAGTGTCATCATTTGAGGTTCTGAACATGCCCACAAAAGTTGAGATCAAAAGGAGAAAGTTGCCAATGTAGAGTTGTTCAGATTTGGTTCTAGACAGGAAGGGTTTTGGGGCACTTTGATCAATATAACATTTTCTCCAACTTGTGCCATTTGGTCTAGATGAATGATTGGACCATTTGAGCATGTTCACAAGGTTTGAGAACATTTGGACATGTTTGGAAATGTAAAGTTGCTCAAACTTCAAAATGGACAGAAATGGTTTTGAGGGGATTTCATGGGGTTATGCTATTCTCCATGACATGGTACTTGTCAAGATCGTCAAACATGTCATATGTGACATGATAGAATTTTCTTGGAATTTATGGAGAATATTTCCTTTGTAAATATTTCAAAAGCTTGAAATATCCAAAAAGGGTTTTTGAGGGATTTGACCAATATTTTGAACATGACCATGTGTTGAAACTCTTATATATGGACAATATATGTCCACTGAGTTTCCCTAGGTTTTTGTCAAATATTTTTGAAACAATAAAATGATTTTTCCCTAATAAAGACCATTTCTGGCCTTAAGAAAAAGCCTTTAAATAAAATAAGAAAATAAGTTTTAAAATTATATTTTTGTGGTTTATGGGAGTCCTATATCTAATAGGTCTCAAATATACTTTTGGAAAGATTTTTACTGCCCTTAATTAAGTACTTGTAGTGCAAACCTCAATTCAGGGTTTTTTGAAAAAACTAATTTTTGAAAATACTATTTGGCCAAATTATTTTTGCAAGAAATTATTTTTATGTCCTATACACATTGCATGATCATTGGGAAAGGTTTTTGGATCAAGGAGAAGGAGTATAAGAGTTGGAGGATTTATTTTATTTTTAGAGCACTTGCAAACAACAGACAAAAACCAATCAAGGCAAGGTCCAAAACACTCAAAAGTTTTTGTCAAACCACATTTTATCATGATTGTTAGCTTAAGTGTAGTGGCATGAAAATCAGGGTGTGACATGGCTGGACACGCAGAGACCACCGGGACGTAGTCCGTGCTCTCCCGCATCCAGAGGGGCAGGTAGGTGGCCGCGGGGGCGCCGGAGCTCACGGGAATAGAGCTCGCAGCGGCGGCCGGGGCTCGGGCATCAACGGGTTAGGCGCTACGGCTTGCGGACAAGCTGACTGTGGTGCTAGTGTTGCTCTACGGGTCGTTGGAGTGAAATGGACGCACACGCGGGACCAATTGGTCACCGGGGCTTCGCCGACGACGAGCCCGTGCGGCGGCGACTACGGTAAGCAAGGGGGCGATGGCTATGACATGCAAGAGAGAGAACGGAGAGGGGATCAGCAGCTCACGGAGAACACGAAGAGTGGGTCGGCAACCTCGAGGAGGGGCTGATGAGGACGGGAGGTCGCCGACGATCTCGGCGGCCGAACAACGAAGACGAGGTCGGGGACGGTGTTTTGAGGCGTCCGGCGTCATGCGAGTCGACGAGGAGGACGAGGGCGTCGAGGCGGACTCACGGACATGCTAGAGGGGCGAGGGGGAGGCGGTGGCTGCGGCAGCAGCGAGCGTTGGTGACAGCTGCGCTCGGTGGAGCTCGGGGAGGAGCTAGAGAGGAGGAGAGAGGCTAGGGAGAGAGGAAGAGGAGAGAGGGGTCACGGGGCGTCCCCGTGGCGTCGCTAGAAGGGCGGGGAGGGGGGAAGCAGGCAGGAGGAGGCCACGGCGACGTCAACGCTCGCCACCGAGCTGCTTTGGGGCGGGAGGGGGGAAGACGACAGGAGAGGGTGGGCTGGTGGGTTGGGCCGGCCACAGGGCCGCCAGGTAAGGCCAGGTAAGTGGGCTGCCAGGTACCCTATCTCTCTGTTTTCTATTTTGTTCTATTTTTCAATTTGTTTGCCTCTGTTTGGCTTTATTTAAAATACCAAAACTCATTCAAAAATCATGAAACTGCTCAAGGCCACAGTTTGGAATATATCCAACAGTAAACTTTTTAGTTTATGATTATTTGGACATTTAAAATATTTTACAGCATTTAAATGCCCAAATGCAAATAGAATATGATTTAATTCAATGACCTTCTGTTGTCCTAGAAAAGTGTGCACCATTTTGTCAGAGGTTCTAGACCAGAGCAAAGATGATGAACATTTTAGAAGGGCATTTTAGGTTCATTGAAAAATATTTTAGTAAACCCTAGTTGGTTTAAGGGGGTGTTGGGGTTTCTGTCATCCCCATTTCAACATTCTGGGAGATTTGAACATGATGCAACACCAGATGCTAGCACTAGGCAGACAGAACTAGGGATGTGACAACTCACCCCCACTAAACAAGAATCTCGTCCCGAGATTCAAGCGTAGGGTAAGATGAAGGGGGGACGCAACTAACACAATCTTCACGATCCAGGTTGCACTTCATAAGAACGTTGATTCGGTCACCATTATTGTCTCGACGTCTTGCTCTAAGAATTCCAACCAACATGGCAACGAGAGGAAAGGGAAAAATTCTAGAAGGATCGATCTTCTCGAAGATCGAACAACTCAGGATCAACTCACGGAGAGAGACATTGAAACATCTCTCGAGCTGGGACACGGAACGTGCAACTAGAGGGATGGAGTGAGACAGATGATGAAGATTCACTAGGTAGACAACAATTCCACACTTAAGAGGGTGGTGAACGGTTGTCAACGCAGTGAGGAGTTGAGTTGCCATGATACCATAGCGAGACATCTTAGAGGAGGTGACTCGTAGAGTTATTACCTTAGGTGGCAAAAAGAATTACTTTTGATATAAAGTTCATTGTAACCCTTCATACCAGCCTGAGGCAGTTCACCAACAATCATTTGGCGGAGTTCGAAGGAATGGCATACCCAGACTAAGATGGATGATGTGGATTATACCTTGTTGAAGACAATTCAACCGATGATTTTTCATTATCATTAGGAATGGATGGAACCTATGGTAGGATGGCACAATGGCGGTGCAAGCTGGGATCAAAATGCAAATGCTGGAAATGATTCTAGTAACTCGGGAGGAACCCAATAGTAGAGAGTGATTCCACTATTCGAATGGCTATAGCATAACCGAAGAAAACTGGGAGCAATCCCAACTGATGTCGATGATAAAACCTAGAGCTTGCGCGTGCTCTCAAGAGCTTGAGCACTTCCATATTCATCAAGGTTTTACCAATATCCATGTCAAGGATCCTGGCAACACAATATACTACCATGATGAATACTAGTGGAGGATGCAGATGCGAAGGAAGATAACACCTTCTCAGATTTCACCTTAGCGGGGCCAAGGGGACAAAATCTGGATGATTGACCGAGAGACATTTAGCACTCCACTTCTAATGTTCTCTATGATGGGCTAGTGTAACCCACTTATAGATAAGGTTTGGTATCTAGAACATCAAGTAAAAGGTCGGACTTCAGGAGCATAAGAATCCATAAGGAACAATTACTGGGTAAATCCTACGGAATCCTTATGGGGAGGTGGCCAACTTTCTTCAATCGAGATACTACAATAATAGGTCTTCCAGCTGGATGTGTTGGCCACGACATCCACTTTACCGGGTTATAGAGAGACCGATACTATAGTTCTTGGGAAACGTTCCAACCATCATAACTGCCTGAGATTCAGATCTGGTTGGTGTCAGGATTTCCAGACTCATCATGTCTAGAAAGAAAAATTAAAGTTTGCAACACAAATCGACGAGATGACGTTGCAAGATTCTCAGGAATGAACTACGATAGCAGTTCCAAAACATGAGCGGGTTCTGCTACGAACATGTGAACAGCTGTCCCAGACAAGCATGCCCACGTAGTAGTCTTACAACGAAACACTAGCAAGTTTTGGTTGGGAACCATCAATGAGGATATCGAAGTCCTTACATAAATCCGGATTAGCTCTTATGAAGGAACTCCTTCTCCTTGAACATATCAGTCAGTGGCTTAGTGTACTAGGAGATACATGTGGAATGAAGGTAGCGAGCCTGTCAGACCATAGCATACTTCGCATATGCACGACTGACTTGGGATGGTTCCACAGAAAACAAAAACAATCTGTCTCGAACTCATGGCGGCAACTTGCAACAAATGCACGTGAATCTAAGAAAGTCACTCCTTTCATCCAACACGTGCTTCATGAACGGGACATGAAGATAATGCTTATAGAAGTTTCCAACACTAGCTGGATATTCAACATGAATCATGGATGAGACAAAATGCTGCTGATGGGCTCAACAACAAGTCATCAAGATTTCCATATAGATGGAATTCCACAATTATATGAACAAGTGATAGCATTGGTCAGAACAAAAGATATAACGGTGTATTCTCAAGGAAAATCCACGTGTAAGACAACATTATGAACATCGTTGGTTATGATTTGATTTGAGGATAGCCCACACTCAAATCAAAGTTTTGACAAGACAATAGGTCCAACAACTGGTCACGAGGATCAATCGATGAAGATATCATCTTTCTTCAACACACATATAAGATATCCCTTAAAATGAACTAAATCGGACAAGCTTCCATCTTCCAACTCTCCAAGTTGTTGTTCAGCTTAACGAACTAGCTCAGGGGTACCCAACACATATTCTTGGAGAAGGGGTGGTTACAAGAGACCAACTTGATCACAAACTCAACATAGCGGTCAGGTGACGACCTGGTGATACTTCTGAAAAGATATTCGGAAAATCACGAACCACCGATATATTACTAAGCTCGAGAACAATCTTGCTTTTCAGGGCAAGACGATATGATAGAATGAGCGAGGCTTGACAAAGTCCTAGCTCATCAATCGAGGAGTGCACCAGGAAAGTGAACTAGGTAGCACAATCAATCTTAGAATGGTGATTCAGACCAACACGCTAAAAATGAGATTATTGTCCTTTGACTACCAAGCAACGGGGTTGCTAGGAGTATTAATCTCACACATCACGATTCACTTGTCGGCATTCTAGTTACAATAACACGGAAACCAAGGAATGAACAATGATGGCAAGAAGTATCACTGTATCAAGAGTTCATAGGATGGTGTGCAATTTCCCGTGATATTCTTAACATAAAGATGATAATACTTCAGGGTAGAGCAGAAACATAATATGCATTGCATTTTGATCTGCGGAATACAACTGCTTTGACCAAATCCTTGAAATGGATAAGGTACTGGTGTTCATTTCTCCTAGTCATTCCAGAATAGAAGGGCTTGACGGACCATAGAGTAATAGGCATCGATAAACACGATTGCACAACTACTCCTTACTATTAGTTGATAGACAAGGGCAAGAGAACAACTAAAGAGGGACAAGTCAAGGAACATATAACTTTCTGAGTTGTGGATGCATAGATTAGCATGTTGAACGAGTTCAACATATTTCTTCCAGATAACCCGTGCAGGAAGGTAGAACTGGCATAATAACAGCTTAGAATCGAGAACTCGTCAAGAGCACTCTAGTTGTGAACTTTCGGTTCAGTGAGGAACTTCTGCCATAAACAGTTCATGGAAGTGGAAGAAGGAAATACCACAGACCTCGAGGACTAATACAAAGGTTACTAATATCCTAAAGAGACTAGCAAACATTATCAACATGAGGTAGGTAGGGTGAATCTCGGGTTCAAAAATCCAGAAGTAGAATACCTACATACTAAGTGGCATCACGGGATACTTTTGAGAACAATGGCCAGAATCATCACACTGGAGGCAAGACATGGCTAGATTACTAAATGATCCCCTAAGACACCTAGGGTCATAATAATAGTTCCAACATATACATTGAGGCAATAGAATACCCCAACTCACTAATTAGTGTGGTTAATCTGGCCAAAAGGAATATCAGGAACGCGAAGAAGGAGTATGCAAATGCATCAGATTAATCAGAAACCTGGGATGACTCAGACATCATAACGGCTGTAAATGCTTAAAAAGGATTTGAGACATCATGCAAGTTAGTGGCATGACCACTCAACATCATCATATCAAGGCTCTGAGACTGGTTATGAACACACGAGAGTAGTAGGAACTGAACTGAGGCTTGAGTCCAACAATCTTATAAGTCTACAGATTAGTAACACGTGATCCTGATACAAAGAAGAGAAAGACTAGTTCCTTAACCCCGTAGGAAAGACATGATGACTTCGATCAGAAGGGCATAAGATGAAGGAGTAAAAAGAGCCTTACGTTCCTATCCACAATCAATTCCCTTACATAACTAAAGAATTTCCAGACTCAACTTCGACCAGTTTGGCTTGGTAATCCTACAGGCAGTCAGGCTCTGATACCAAAGCTGTCAGGACCCCGATCCTAAGTTACATCGATCTAGCATGTAACACATCATATCACTTTGCGGCCTCACGCACAGTATTCCCACGGGTGCCACCTTACCTGGACGGGACTATTTGTGCCTTTTGGCTCACGTATATGATAGTGCCGCTAGCATCCATAGGACAAAGAACCCGGGCCGACATGACTAGTCGTAAACTCAAGGTGGTGCTAACTTACAGGGACAGGCATACATGACTTAGCAACGAACGTGTCGATCAACAACATATGAACCCAAGTTGTAGCAAGCTATAAGGACTTAAAGGAACAACGCGTGACATTTCCCTGAAGGGACAGACACAAGAACGAAGAAGGACACATGCCGGCCAGCCTAAGTGTTCCTGAGCAGTAGCAAGCTACCATGGCTCAGTGGAAGCACTAGGAGACATTTCCTGGTAAGAGAGGCTACCAAGAATAAACAACTAGGTTGTCGGATCCCACACATACCAAGCATTTCAATAACATACACACAATATGCTGGATATGTGCAAATACAACATGGCATCACAACACAACTCTACAACTCAATTCATTAAGCTCCGAGGAGCCAAGTATTACAAACATGGGTCTCATGACCCAACATTCAGAGCATACAAACAACGGAAGCATAACATGTCTGAGTACAGACATCTACAAATGAAAAAAGGCTGAGAAGCCTGACTATCTACAAGATCCTATCGAGGGCACAAGATCGTAGGTGAGGTAACAAGCTAACGTCAAAGTCCACGCGGAACTACTAGTGAAACTGAAGTCTCTCTGCAAAAACATAAATTAAGCAAATGTGAGTACAAATGTACCCAACAAGACTTACATCAGCACTAACTACATATGCATCATTATCAACAAAGGGGATGGTGGGGTTTAACTGCAGCAAGCCAGCTTTGACTCGGTGGCTATCCTGAACAACGACTGCAAGTAACTCTTTTGGGGTGGCGCACACGAGTCCACATATTTACCATATCAATACACCACTATGGATACGTTCTCGTCTCCCTATGAGAACGCCATCCATAGCACTCACGCATATCTTGCGCATTTTAGAGTATCCACTTTCACTTGTCCATGAACTGTATAGGCAACCCAGAGGTCCTTTACCGCGGACGCGGCTATTTGAATAGATCATTTATAACCCTGCAAGGGTGTACTTCTTCACACATGTTTCCACCACTTAGCATCTGCACACGACATGTGGTTGGCAGACTTCAAGCGAAAGCAGACGTTGGTGTAGACCATGACCTCACAAACCACACAAGTCTCTAGTCCAGGTTTATCGCCTATTCAGGTTCCATCTGCAGGGAGTCCGGCCAAACCGAACCTGTCCGAACTCCGGCCGCCGCCGTCCTGGTCGCCCTCGCTGATCCTAGCCACTGTAGCTCCGGCCACCACCACTGGTCGACGCAGCTCGCTCGTAGGAACACGTAGGAGCATACCCCGCCTCAAACCGTGGGTTGTAGAGAAATCGCGACGATCTCCGTCGCTCGAAATAGTCGTCACTGGTGAAACTCCGGCGACTGATGATGTGGACGTCATTAGGTGCTAACCCAGCCAGCTAATCACCCTAACATCCACTGACAGCGGGCCCTACTGCAGGGTCAAACCCAGTCAGCATTGGGTTTGACCGGGTTTAGCCCCCGTGTCACTGACCTGTAGACCCCACACGTCAGGTTTGACTTGGAGCAGCCCCAGTTAACCTGCTGACGTCTTCCTGATGTCATGCTGACGCAATAAAGCCTTTCTAGCATTTTTATTATTTCAGGAATTCCAGAAAATAGCTAAAACTTCTAAAGTTCATAGAAAATAATCTATAACTCCAAGTGAAATAAGTTATATATGAAAAACGATCAGAAAAATCCAATCTATCCATCTGTACCATTTCCATGCATGTTAGAACAACTTATGACTACTGTTTAGGAAAAATGAATTGAATGGCATTTAAATAACCACATGTGGAGTTTGAATTTGAATCTTGGGTTCAAACCAACTCCATTTAACCTATTACTAGCTGCATTAGCTCAAAACACAACATATTGACATGTCATGATCATGCATCATATTGTTGCGTTGCATTGATTGTGTTCTCCCTTGTTTGTCGGTATTTGTCCCCTCTCAGTAGACGTGGTTTCGATGATGAGTTCGATGACACCAATGAAGAGTTATATCATCTTCAGAAGTGCCAGGCAAGCAAAAACCCCTTGTTCATTCCGATACAATCCCATTCTCTCGCACCTGCTCTCTTTTACTACATTAGGACAACAACGTTGCAACTGTTACATGCTGCGGTGGCTAAACCCTTTTTCCTCTGCATGACCTGTCGTTGCCACAATAATTAGATGAAACCCACTAGCATGAGTAGAAGTTGTTTGAGCCCTGATGTGCCTACTCATTCATGCTTGTTTGTCATGCCTGCTACTGCTTAGAGTTGTGTCAAGTCCGACTCATCCGGAATGAATTGGAAAGTGGTGAACATGTCTTACTGTGTGTTAGCTAAGTGTGTGAACAAGATTTGGTAAAGGTAGCGGTGAGAGACCATGTAGGAGTACATGGTGGGTTCTCTCATTGAAGCCGTCCTTAGGAACTGAGTTCTGTGTTTGTGATCCATGAACAACTACTACCACACGTTGGGCCCTGAAATATGACCTTGCTCGACTTCTTAACCACCCTTGTCCTCTGTCCAGGAGTTGCAAGTACATTCTAGTGTTTGTAAGTATGCTGGAGGCTGTGCGCAGCGCTGACCCCAGGGGTGGGCTGTGATGCAGTAGGCACGTGGCCGGGTATGTCGGGCACCCGTTTGGTGTCGCGGAACCCTGTACACATTGTTCGGGAAACCTCGGTCGGACTCCCTGCGGGTGGAACCTGAATAGGCGATAAACCTAGACTAGATACTTGAGTGTTTAGGTAGGTCGTGATCTACACCCACGTCAGCTTTCGCTTGAAGTCTGCCGAGCACATGTCGTGTGCAGACGCTAAGTGGTGGAAACATGTGTGAAGAAGTACACCCCTGCAGGGTTATAAATGATCTAGTCGAATAGCCGCGTCCGCGGTAAAGGACTTCTGGGTTGCCTATACAGTTCATAGACAAGTGAAAGTGGATACTCTAAAATACGCAAGATAAGCGTGAGTGCTATGGATGGCGTTCTCATAGGGAGACGGGAGAAGATCCATAGTGGTGTATTGATATGGTGAATATGTGGACTCATGTGCGCCACCTCAAAAGAGTTACTTGCAGTCATAGTCCAGGTTAGCCACCGAGTCAAAGTTGGCTTGCTGTAGTTAAACCCCACCATTCCCTTTGTTGAAAATGATGCATATGTAGTTTGTTCTGATGTAAGTCTTGCTGGGTACATTTGTACTCACGTTCGCTTAATTTATGTTTTTGCAGAGAGACTTCAGTCTCACTAGTAGTTCCGCGTGGACTTTGACATTTAGCTTGTCACCTCAGCTATGATCTTGTGCCCTCGGCAGGATCTGGTAGATAGTCAGGCTTCTCAGCCTTTTTCATTTGTAGATGTCTGTACTCAGACATGTTCAGCTTCCGCATGTGTTTTGACTTGTATCCTCTAAATGTTGGGTCATGAGACCCATGTTTGTAATATCTCGCTCCTTGGAGCCTATTGAATAAAATACTTGAGTTGTAGAGTCATGTTGTGATGCCATGTTGTATTTGCACATATCGAGCATATTGTGTGTATGTTGTTGAAATGTTTGGTATGTGTGGGATCTGACTATCTAGTTGTTTATCCTTGGTAGCCTCTCTTATCGGGAAATGTCTCCTAGTTCTTCCACTGAGCCATGGTAGCTTGCTACTTCTCCGGAACACTTAGGTTGGCCGGCATGTGTCCTTCTTCGTTCCTGTGTCTGTCCCTTCGAGGAAATATCACACAGTGATCCTTTTAGTCCTTGTAGCTTGCTACGACTTGGGAATTCATTCGTTGTTGATCGACACATTCATTGCTAGGTCATGTATGCCTGTCCCTGTAAGTTAGCGCCACTTTGGGTTCATGACTAGCCATGTCAACCCGGGTTCTTTGTCATATGGATGCTAGCGACACTATCATATACATGAGCCAAAAGGCGCAAACAGTCCCGGGCCTGGTAATGCGACACCCGTGGGAATACCGTGCGTGAGGCCACAAAGTGATATGAGGTGTTACATGCTAGATCGGTGGGTCATAGGGTTGGGGTCCTGACAGCTTTGGTATTAGAGCCCGACTGCCTGTAGGATTACCAAGCCAAGCTGGTCGATGTTGAGTCTAGAAATTCTTTAGTTATATAAGGGAATTCATTGTGGATGGGAACATAAGGCTCTTTTTACTCCTTGTACCTTATGCCTACTAATTTGAGTCATCTTATACTTCCTACGGGGTTAAGTAACTAGGCTTTCTCTTTTTTCTATCAGGATCACGTGTTACTAATCTGTAGACCTATAAGATTGAGGAGTTCAAGCCTCAGTTCAGTTCCTACTATTCTGTGTATTGACAGTTGACCCCAGAACCTTGATATTATGATCATCGAGTGGTTATACCACCTTTTTGTAGGATCTCTCAAATCTTTTTGAGCATTCACCGCCGTTATGCTATCCGAGTCATCCCAGGTGTCTAAAATAGTCTGATGCATTTGCAAATCCCTTCTTACCATTCCGAAGTTCCTTTGTGCCAGAACAACCACACTAACTAGTGTATTGAGGTACTTTATTGCCTCGACATATATGTTGGAGCTGTTATTATGACCCTAGGTGTCCAGAGTATCACCTAGTAATCTAGCCATGCTTTGTGTTCCAAGTGTGATGATTCTGGTCATCATTCTCGAAAGCATCCCGTGATGCCACTTAGAAGTAGGTATTCTATTCCTGGGTTTTTGAACCCGAGATTCACCCTACTTGCTTCATGTTGATAGTGTTTGCTCATTCCTTTATGTTATTAGTAACCTTTGCGATAGTCCTCAAGGTTTGTGGTACACTATTCTTCCAAATACCATGAACCATCGTTGCTAGAAGCTCTTTTGAACCAAAAGATCACAACATGAGTACTCTTGAGGAGTTTCCCATCCTATAGTGTGACTCTGCCAATTCGACCTTCTCCGCATGGGTTATCCGGAAGAAATGTTGAGCTTTGCTCGACATACTAATCTATGCATCCACAACTCAGAAAGTCGTATGTTCCTTTGAGTTGTCCCTCCTTAGTTGTATTCCGACCCCCGTCTATCAATTGATAATTAGGAGTAGTTGTCCACTCGTGTTATCGATGCCCATTAGTATTGTGGTCCGTCAAGCCATTCTATTCCGGAATGACTAGGAGAAACAAACTCCAGTACCTCATCCATATCTAGGATTGGGTCAAAGTAGTTGTATCTCACAGATCAAAATGACAATCCAACTTTTGTTCTGTTCTACCTTGGAGTATTACCATCTTTTATATCAAAAATATCATAGGAATTGCACACCATCCTATGAACTCTTGATACAATGATACTTCTCGCCATTATTATAAATTTCTCGGTTGTCGTTTTGTTGCAACCAGAATGCCGACAAGTGAATCATGGTGTGTGAAATCTATACTCCTAGCAACTCTGTTGCTTGGTAGTTAAATGGATAATAACCTCATTCTTAGCGTGCTGATTATTGAATCATCACCCTAAGGTTGATCGTGCTACCTAGTCCTTATTTTCGGTGCACCCTTCGATCAATGAATTAGGATTGTGTCAATCCCTTGCTCTACTGATCATATAGTCTTGGCCTGAAAAGCAAGATTGTTCTCGAGCTTAGTAACATATCGGTGGTTTGTGATTTTCTGAATATCTTCTCGGAAGTATCACCAGGTTGTCACCTGACTGCTATGTTGAGTTCGTGATCAAGTTGGTTTATTTCTATGAACCACCATTTCTCCAAGAATCTGTGTTGGATACCCTGAGCTAGTTTGTTAAGCTAAACAACCTAGAGAGTTGGAAGATAAAAGCTTGTCCGACTCAGTTCACTCCAAAGGGATATCTTTGTGCATGTGTGTTGAAGAAAGATGATATCTTCACTGATTGATCCTCGGGGTTAATTGTTGGATCTATTATCTTATCCGATCTTTGATTTGAGTATGGGCTACCGTCAAATCAAATCAGAACCAATGCTATTCGTAATGTTGTCTTACTCGTGCTTGTTTCCTCGAGCATACACCATTATATCTTTCGGGTCTGACCAATGCTATCACCTTGTTCACATAATTGAGGAATTCCACTTATATGGAAACCTGGATGAATTGTTGTTGAGCCCATCGACAACATTTTTTACCTTCCCCATGATTCGTGTTGAACATCCAGCTGGTGTTGGAAACTTTGTGAGCAATGCTTTCGTGTTCCGTTCATGAAGCATATGTTGGATGAAAGAAGTGACTCCCTCTGATTCACGTGCATTTGGTGCAAGTTGCCGCCGTGAGCTCGAGAAAGATTGTTTTGCTTTCTTTGGAATCATCCCAAGTCAGTCATGTATGTGCGAAGTATTCTGTGGTCTGACAGATTGATCATCTTCATTCTATATGTATCCGTAGCACACCAAGCCACTGACTGATTTGTTCAAGGAGAAGGATTTCCTTCATAAGTGCTAATGCAGACTTATTTAAGGACTTCGATATCCTCGTTGATGGTTCCCAATCAGGACTCGGTAGTGTTTTATTATAAGACTGCTATGTGGTCATGCTTGTCTGCCATAGCGTGTTCACATGTGTGTAGCAGAACCAGCTCATGTTTTGGAGCTTGCTATCGTAGCTCATTTCCCAAGAATCTCGCAACGTCATCTCGTCGATTTGCATTGCAAACTTTAATTTTTCATTTTAGACTTGATGAGCCTGGAATATTCTGACACCAACCAGATCTGAATTTCAGGTAGATATGATAGTTGGAACGTATTCCAAGAACTATAACATTGGTCTCTCTGTAACCCGGTAAAGTGGATGTCGTGGCCAACACACTCAGCCGGAAGACCTATTATTTTAGTATCTTGATTGAGGAAGTTGGCCACCTCCCCATAAGGACCTCGCAAGATTTACTTCCGTAGCTATTCCTTATGGATTTTTGTGTGTTCCCGAAGTCCGACCTCTTACTTGATGTTCTAGATATCAAACCATATCTATGAATGGGCTATGCTAGCACATCAAGGAGAACATTAGAAGAGGAGTGCTAAATGTCTCTCGGTCGATCATCCAGATTCTGTTTCCTTGGCCTCGCGGAGGTGAAATATGAAAAGGTGTTATCTTCCTTTGCGTCTGCATCGTCCATCACCATTCATCATGGTAGTATGTTGTGTTGCCAGGATCCTTGACACGGATATTGGTAAAACCTTGATGAATATGGAAATACTCAAGTTCTTGAGAGCACACGCAAGGCCTAGGTTTTATTGTTGGCATTAATTGGGATTTGCTTCCAGTCTTCTTCGATTATGTTATAACCTTTCAAACAGTGGACTCACTCTCAACTGCTGAGTTTCTCCCAAGTTACTAGAATCATTCCCAGCATTTGCATCTTGTTCCCAGCTTGCACCGCCATTGTGCCACTCTACTCTGGATTACACTTCTTAGTAATTACTGATCAGGATCATTTTCAAAAGTGGTCCTACCTGTCAGGACCCCGACTCAATGCCACATCGATCTAGCATGTAACACCTCATATCACTTTGCGGACTCACGCACGGTATCCCCACGGGTGTCGCCTTACCTTTGCCGGGACCGTTTAGCCTTTTGGCTGCGTATATGATAGTGTCGCTACCATCCATATGATAAGGGCCCGGCTGACATGGCTAGTCGTAAACCCAAAGTGGCACAAACTTACGAGGACAGCATCCATGACCCGAGATCGAGCGTGTCGGTCATCAACGAGTGAATCGAGGTTGTAGCACTTGGGCTAGCGAGACTCGGTGAACTGGCAGTGGCGGGCTAACAGGACTCGGTATTCATCGCGTGACATTTCCCGAAGGGACGGAACCTGAGAACGAAGAAGGACACATGCCAGCCAGCCTAAGTGCTCGGAGCAAGTAGCAAGCTACCATGGCTCGATGGAAGCACTAGGAGACATTTCCGATGAAGAGAGGCTACTAAGGATAAACAACTAGATAGTCAGATCCCACACATACCAAGCATTTCAATAACATACACACAATATGCTCGATATGTGCAAATACAACATGGCATCACAACATGACTCTACAACTCAAGTATTATATTCAATAGGCTCCGAGGAGCGAGATATTACAAACATGGGTCTCATGACCCAACATTCAGAGCATATAAGTCAAAAACACAAGCAGAAGCTTAACATGTCTGGGTACAGACATCTATAAATGAAAAAGGCTGAAAAGCCTGACTATCTACCAGATCCCGCCGAGGGAACAAGATCGTAGCTGAGGTAACAAGCTAAACGTCGAAGTCCACGCGGAACTACTAGTGAGGCCAAGTCTCTGCAAAAACATAAAATAGGCAAACTTGAGTACAAATTTACCCAAAAGACTTACATCGTAACTAACTACATATGCATCATTATCAACAAAGGGTTGGTGGGGTTTAAGCTGCAGCAAGCCAGCTTTGACTTCGATGGCTATCTGAACTATACCTGCAAGTAACTCTTTTGAGGCGGCGCTTTGCGTCCACATATTCACCATATCAATACACCACTATGGATCCGCTCCCGTCTCCCTATGAGAAGGCCATCCATAGCACTCACACTTATCTTGCACATTTTAGAGTATCCACTTTCACTTGTCTATGAACTGTACATGCAACCCAGAAGTCCTTCACCGCGGACACGGCTATTCGAATAGATGATGTTAACCCTGCAGGGGTGTACTTCTTCACACACGCTCTCACCACTTATCGCCGTTTACACGACATGTACTCGGCAACCTTCAAGCGGAAGCCCAGCGAGGGTGTCGGCCACGACCTGACTAACCACACAAGTCTCTCGTCCAGGTTTATCGCCTATTCGGGTTCGATCCGCAAGGAGATCCGGCCGAGGTGTCGCTCACGGCCCCAAACGATGTGTGCAGGGTTCCCAAGCCCACCATCCGGGTGCCACTTGGTACACCAGGCCACTATGCCTAGTCTGTCCCAAGCCCACCTATACCGGGTGCCACTTGGTAGACTACTAACACTACCTACAAACACCAGAAACTAGTTGCAACTCCTGGACAGAGATCAGGTTGATTAATAAGTCGAGAGGGGCACTTAAGCATTCCAATGTGTGGTAGTAACTGTTCATGGATCGCAAACACAGAACTTCGGTTCACGAGGGCGGCTGCAATGAGACAACCCACCATGTACTCCTACATGGCCTCTCACCGCTACCTTTACCAAATCGTGTTCACACACTTATCTCACACTCGATGGGACATGTTTACACACCTCGATTCATCCCGATGAATCGGACCGACTCAACTCTAAGCGATGGCAGGGCATGACAAACAAGCATGAATGAGTAGGCATATCAGGGCTCAAACAACTCCTACTCATGCTAGTGGGTTTCATCTATTTACTGTGGCAATGAAAAGTCATGCAGAGGATAAAGGGGTTCAACTACCGCAACAAGTAACAATTGAATCGTTGTTGTCCTAATGCAGTAAAAGAGAGCATGAGCGAGAGAGTGGGATTGTATCGGAATGAACAAGGAGGTTTTGCTTGCCTGGCACTTCTGAAGATAGCATTGAGTCTTCATTAGTGTCAACGATCACAACGTCGGAACATCGTCTACCAAGAGGGGACAAATACAGGCAACAGAGAAGAAATACAATTAATGCAATGCACAATATGATGCATGATCATGACATGTCAATATGCTATGTGTTGGGCTAATGCAACTAAAACCAGAGTGGTTTGAGCTTATTTGAACCAAAGATTCAAATACAAGCCTAAACTATGAACCTTATAAGTGCATTATCAAGTTTCATCTAAACAGCAAGGTTAGGTTGCTCAAACATGCATCAAATTCGTACAGATGGATAGATTGGATTTTTCTGATCATTTTCTATATACAAATTATTTCATTCTGAGTTATGGTTGAATTTCTATGAATTTTAGAAGTTTGGGATATTTTTTGAATTAAACAAATCATTTAAGATTTATTTAAATTCCGAAAAAGATTACTGCGTCAGCTTGACATCACCATGACGTCAGCAGGTCAACGGGGCACGGCCCAGGTCAAACCTGGCCAGTGGGGTCCATGGTCAGTGACCCAGAGGGTCAAACTGGGTCCACCCGGGTCAGCGGTCGTGAGGTCAAACTTCGCCGGCTCGCTCGGCCGGCGGCAACAACGTGGCGGAAGGGCTCGGAAATGAGCCACGAGGCATCATTTTGCCGCATGATGCATTGCGTCTGAATGCCGCAGCGGCGCACATCAAGTGGTGGCAGCGATGAGTCTTTGGGTGGCGTGTGGCGGCGGTAGCGGCGAGCCGGCGGCGGCGAATCTGGCGCGCATGCGGTGGCGGGCTACTGAGTGCTAGGGGCCATCTGGTGGCTGCTTTGGCCTCCTGGAGGCACCAGGAGCATGTTTAGGTGCACGGCCGTGAGCGGTTCGAGCTCAGCCCACGGCGGCAATGAGTTATATCGGCGGCGAGCTTCGGAGCTCATGGAGACGGCGGCTACCGAACGGTCGAGATGCGGGGCTCACAGAGAACACGCAGGGCGGTCGATGGGCTCGGGCGGTCGGTCGCGGCGGCAATGGCCGATCTCCGGCATCCGGAGGAAGAAGACGACGGCGAGGGCGTCACTGCAGGGCTCCCGGCGTTGCTTGGCGCTGTGAGGGGTAGGAGTGGGTCGAGGCGGTTCTTCTGGATAGCTCAGGGGAGAGATGCGACGGTGGTGGGCGCGGTGGTGGTGAGCGGTGTCGATGGCAGCGCTCGGTTGCGAGAGGGAGAGATAGCAGAGGATGGGAGAAGGCACGGGAAAGAGTGAGAGGGCACAGAAGGCGCGTGGCGTCGTCGAACAGCGTCGAGGAGCCGAGCAGCGAGGAGGGAGGAGGTGGCCGCGCCGTGTAGCTGCGCGCGTCAGGCACGCGCCCTCGCCTACTAGCGCGAGGAGGAAGGCGACAGGAGAGCGCTTGGTGGGCTGGGCCGCGGCTGGGCTGCACAGTGTTGGGCTGCGGGTGGGCTGCCAGGTAAGCTCAGGTAAGTTTCTGCTCTATTTTACTTTTCTTCTGTTTTCTATTTTTCTGCTATTTGTTTTGATTTGATCTAAATACCAAATCAATTTTAACCTTCATGAAAATAATTTTGTAAGCTAAGAGGTCTTGTCCAAAGCCACACAACAATTTTCAGAATTATTGAACATATATTTATTATATAACAAATATAGATCCAATTCAAATATTTATTGGATTAATTCAAAGGCCCAAAATAATTGTTTCTGAGATTCTAAAATATTGATTTGAATTTTATCCCTTGCCAATATTTCCAGAGATTCACAGGAACATTTTCTTGGACTTATTTGAAGCAATTTTTATCTTGGTCATTTTCAGAAATGATTTCTGAGGCTTTCACATGTCCCCAATTCAAAATTTATTGAAATTCAAACATGATGCACACATGACCAGCTAGTCTAGGTCATACCAGAACTAGGGATGTGACAACTGACCCCCACTAAACAAGAATCTCGTCCCGAGATTCAAGCGTAGGGTAAGATGAAGGGGGAACGCAAACTAACACAATCTTCACGATCCAGGTTGCACTTCATAGGGGCGTTAATTCAATCACCATCTTTGTCTCGAAGTCTTGCTATGAGAACTCCAACTAACATGACAATGATAGGAAAAGAAAAACTCTAGAAGGATCGATCTTTTCGAAGATCGAACAACTCAGGATCAACTCATGGAGTGAGACATTGAGACGTCTCTCGAGCTGAGACACGAAGCATACATCTGAAGAGATGGGGTGAAACAGATGACGAAGGTTCACTAGGTAGACAACAATTTCACACTTAAGAGGGTTGTGAACGGTTGTCAACATAGCGAGGAGTTGAGTTGCCATGATACCATAACGAGACATCTTGAGGAGGTGACTCGAGGAATCATCCCTTAAGTGGCAAAAGAATTACCTTTGATTCAGAGATCATTGAAACTCTTTACACCATCCTAAGGCAAAACACAATCGATCATTTGAAGGAGCCGGAAGAATGACATACTCAGACCAGAATGGATGATGTGGATTACCTTGTTGAAGACAACACAAGGGATGATTTTAGTAACTGGGGAAAAGCTCAACAGTAGAGAGTGAGTCCACTGTTTGAAAAGTTATAGCTTAACCGAGGAAACTAGGAGCAATCCCAGTTAGTGCCGATGACAACACCTAGTGCTTGTGTGAGCTCTCAAGAACTTGAGCATCTCCATATTCATCAAAGTTTTACCAATATCCGTGTCAAGGATCCTGGCAACACAACATACTACCATGATGAATAGTAATGGATAATGCAGATGCAAAGAAGATAACACCTTCTCGGATTTTACCTTAGCAAGGCCAAGGGACGAAATCTGAATGATCGACCAAGAGACATTTAGCACTCCGCTTCTAATGTTCTCCCTGATATACTAGCGTAACCCATTTATTAAAATGGTTTGATACGTAGAACATCAGGTAAAGGTCGGACTTCGGGAGCACAAGAATCCATAAGGAATAACTACGGAAGTAGTATCCTACGAAATCCTTATGGGGAGGTGGCCAACTTCCTCAATCAAGATACTATAGTAATAGGTCTTCCGGCTGCACGTGTTGGCCACGACATCCTCTTTACCGGTTACAGAGAGACCAATATTATAGTTCTTGGAAAATGCTCCAACCATCATATCTGCCTGAGATTCAGATCTGGTTGGTGTGAGAACAATCCAGACTCATCGAGTCTAGAAAGAAAAATGAAAGTTTGCAACACAAATCGACGAGATGACGTTGCGATATTCTCAGAGAAGGAACTACGGTAGTAAGATCCAAAACATGAGCTGGTTCTGCTACACACATGTGATCACGATGTCCCACACAAGCATGACCACGTGGTAGTCTTATAGTAAAGCACTACTGAGTTCAGGTTGGGAACCATCATCTAGGGTAACGAAGTCTTGTGCATGACCTAGGATTAGCACAACAACTCCTTTTCCTTGAACAAGTCAATCAGTGGCTTGGTGTGCTACGAAATACATATGGAGTGGAGGTAATTTGCCTGTAAAACCATAGCATACTTCGCACATGCATGACTGACCTGGGATGATTCCAGGGAAAACAAAACAATCTGTCTCGAACTCATGGCGGCAACTTGCACCAAATGCACATGAATTCGAGGAAGTCACTTCTTCCATCCAAGCATAAGCTTCATGAACGGAACACGAAGGCATTGCTTACAAAATTTTCAACACTAGGTTGATGTTCAACATGAATCATGGGGGAGACAAAATGCTGCTGATGGACTCAACAGCAACTCATCGGAATTTCCATATCACTGGACTTCCACCATCATGTGAACACGGGGATAGCATTGGCCAGACCAAAAAAATATAATGATGTATGCTCAAGGGATCAACCACGAGTAAGACAACATTATGAACATCGTTGGTTCTGATTTGATTTGACGATAGCCCATACTCAAATCAAAGATGGGGTAAGACAATAGGTCCAACAACTTATCACAAGGACCAATTGATGGAGATATCATCTTTCTTCAACACACACACAGAGAAAGATATCCCTTAACATGAACTAAGTCAGACAAGCTTTTATCTTCCAACTCTCCAAGTTGTTGTTTAGCTTGACCAACTAGCTCAGGGGTATCCCACACAGATTCTTGGAGAAGGGGTGGTTTACAAGAAACCAACTTGATCACGAATTCAACATAGTGGTCAGGTGACAACCTGGTAATACTTCCGAGAAGATATTCGGAAAATCACAAACCACCGATATGTTACTAAGCTCGAGAACAACCTTGCCTTTCAGGGCAAGACGATATGATCACAAGAGCGAGGGACTGGCACAATCCTAACTCATTGATCAAGGAGTGCACCAGAAATAAGGACTAGGTAGCACAATCTATCTTAGAATGATGATTCAATACCAATACGCTAAGAATGAGAGTATTGTGCATTAACTACCAAGCAACGGGGTTGCTAGCAGTATTGATTTCACACATCACGATTCACTTGTCGGCATTCCGGTTACAATAACACGGGAACGGAGAAATGAATAATGATGGCGAGAAGTATCACTGTATCAAGAATTCATAAGAGGGTGTGCAATTCTCATGAAAATCCTGACATAAAGGGGGTAATACTCCAGGGTAGAACAGAATCAAAGCTGGATTGGCATTTTGATCTGCGGAGTACAACTGCTTTGACCCAATGCTGGATATGGATGGGGTTCTGGAGTTTGTTTCTCCTAGTCATTCCGGAATAGAATGGCTTGACGGACCACAAGAGTAGTGGGCATCGAAGAACACGAAAGCATAACTACTCCTGACTATCAATTGATAGACGAGGGCCAGAAAACAACTAAAGAGGGACAACTCAAAGAACATATATCTTTCTGAGTTGTGGATGCATAGATTAGTATGTCGAGCAAAGCTAAACATTTCTTCCAGATAACCCATGCAGAAGGTAGAACTGGCAGATTCACAATATAGAATGGAGAACTCATCAAGAGCACTCTGGTTGTGATCTTTTGTTTCAAAAGAACTCCTGCCATAAGCGGTTCATAGTGTTTGGAAGAAGGAAATACCACGAACCTCGAGGACTATTTCAAAGGTTACTAATGTCCTAAAGGAACTAGCAAACACTATCAACATGAGGTAAGTAGGGTGAATCGCGGGTTCAAAACCCAGGAGTAGAATACCTACTACTAAGTGGCATCACGGGATGCTTTCGAGAGTGATGGCCAAAATCATCACACTGGGAACACAAAACATGGCTAGATTACCTAGTGATCCTCTAAGATACCTAGGGTCATAATAATAGCTTCAACATATATGTTAAGGCAATAGAATACCTCAACTCACCGATTAGTGAGGTTAAACTGACGCAAATGAACATCAAGAACGGGAGGAAGGGATTTGCAAATGCATCAAATTATCTAGAAACCTGGGATGACTCGGACTGCATAACGGCTGTAAATGCTCAAAAGATTTGAGACAACCTACAAAGTGGTGGCATAACCACTCGATCATCATAATATCAAGGTTCTGAGATCAACTATGAATACACGGAGACAGTAGGAACGGAACAGAGGCTTAAATCCATCAATCCTATAAGTCTACGGATTAGTAACACGTGATCCTAATAGAAAGAAGAGAAGGCCTAGTTCCTTAACCCCATAGGAAAGATAAGATGACTCAGATCAGAAGGGCATGAGGTATAAGGAGTAAAAAGAGCCTTACGTTCCATCCAACAATCAATTCCCCTACATAACTAAAGCATTTCTAGACTCCACTTCGACCAGTTTGGCTTGGTAATCCAACAGGCAGTCAAGCTCTGATACCAAAGCTGTCAGGACCCCGACTCAATGCCACATCGATCTAGCAAGTAACACCTCATATCACTTTGCGGCCTCACGCACGGTATCCCCACGGGTGTCGCCTTACCTTTGCACAGGACCGTTTAGCCTTTTGGCACACGTATATGATAGTGTCGCTAGCATCCATATGATAAGGGCCCGGCTGACATGGCTAATCGTAAACCCAAAGTGGCACAAACTTACGAGGACGAGCATCCATGACCCGAAGCATCGAGCGTGTCGGTCATCACGTGAGTGAATCCAGTGTAGCCTTTGGGCTAGCAGGACTACGGTGAACCGGGATGTAGCGAGCTAACAGGACTCCGGTATTCATCGCGTGACATTTCCAAAGGACGGACACATGAGCGAAGAAGGACACATGCCGGCCAGCCTAATTGTTCCGAGCGGTAGCAAGCTACCATGGCTCGATGGAAGCACTAGGAGACATTTCACGGTAGAGAGGCTACTAAGGATAAACAACTAGATAGTCAGATCCCACACATACCAAGCATTTCAATAACATACACACAATATGCTCGATATGTGCAAATACAACATGGCATCACAACATGACTCTACAACTCAAGTATTATATTCAATAGGCTCCGAGGAGCGAGATATTACAAACATGGATCTCATGACCCGACATTCAGAGCATACAAGTCAAAAACACAAGCGGAAGCTTAACATGTCTGGGTACAGACATCTATAAATGAAAAAGGCTGAAAAGCCTGACTATCTACCAGATCCCGCCGAGGGCACAAGATCGTAGCAGAGGTAACAAGCTAAACATCGAAGTCCACGCGGAACTACTAGTGAGACTGAAGTCTCTCTGCAAAAACATAAAATAGGCAAACGTGAGTACAAATGTACCCAGCAAGACTTACATCAGAACTAACTACATATGCATCATTATCAACAAAGGGTTGGTGGGGTTAACTGCAGCAAGCCAGCTTTGACTCAGTGGCTATCCTGAACTACGACTGCAAGTAACTCTTTTGAGGTGGCGCTACGAGTCCACATATTCACCATATCAATACACCACTATGGATCCGCTCCTGTCTCCCTACGAGAAGGCCATCCATAGCACTCACACTTATCTTGCGCATTTTAGAGTATCCACTTTCACTTGTCTATGAACTGTACATGCAACCCATAAGTCCTTCACCGCGGACACGGCTATTCGAATAGATGATGTTAACCCTGCAGGGGTGTACTTCTTCACACACGCACTCACCACTTATCCCCGTTTACACGACATGTACTCGGCAACCTTCAAGCGGAAGCCCAGCGAGGGTGTCGGCCATGACCTGACTAACCACACAAGTCTCTCGTCCAGGTTTATTGCCTATTCAGGTTCCATCCGCAAGGAGATCCGGCCGGGGTGTCGCTCACGGCCCCAAACGATGTGTGCAGGGTTCCCAAGCCCACCATCCGGGTGCCACTTGGTACACCAGGCCACTGTGCCTAGTCTGTCCCAAGCCCACCTGCACCGGGTGCCACTTGGTAGACTACTAACACTACCTACAAACACCAGAAACTAGTTGCAACTCCTGGATAGAGATCGGGTTGATTAATAAGTCGAGAGGGGCACTTAAGCATTCCAATGTGTGGTAGTAACTGTTCATGGATCACAAACACAGAACTCAGTTCCTGAGGACGGCTGCAATGAGACAACCCACCATGTACTCGTACATGGCCTCTCACCGCTACCTTTACCAAATCGTGTTCACACACTTATCTCACACTCATTAGGACATGTTTACACACCTCTGATTCATCCCCGATGAATTAGACCTGACTCAACTCTAAGCAGTAGCAGGCATGACAAACAAGCATGAATGAGTAGGCATATCAGGGCTCAAACAACTCCTACTCATGCTAGTGGGTTTCATCTATTTACTGTGGCAATGACAAGTCATGCAGAGGATAAAGGGGTTCAACTACCGCAGCAAGTAACAGTTGAATCGTTGTTGTCCTAATGCAGTAAAGGAGAGCATGAGTGAGAGAGTGGGATTGTATCGGAATGAACAAGGAGGTTTTGCTTGACTGGCACATCTGAAGATAGCATTGAGTCTTCATTAGTGTCAACGATCACAACGTCGGAACATCGTCTACCGAGAGGGGACAAATACAGGCAACAGAGAAGAAATACAATTAATGCAATGCACAATATGATGCATGATCATGACATGTCAATATGCTGTGTGTTGGGCTAATGCAACTAAAACTAGAGTGGTTTGAGCTTATTTGAACCAAAGATTCAAATACAAGCCTAAACTATGAACCCATATAAGTGCATTATCATGTTTCATCTAAACAGCAAGGTTAGGTTGCTCTAACATGCATGAAATTAGTACAGATGGATAGATTGGATTTTTCTGATCATTTTCTATATATAAGTTATTTCATTCTGAGTTACGGTTGAATTTCTATGAATTTTAGAAGTTTGGGATATTTTTTGAATTAAACAAATCATTTAAGATTTATTTAAATTCCGAAAAAGATTACTGCGTCAGCCTGACATCACCATGACGTCAGCAGGTCAACGGGGCACGGCCCAGGTCAAACCTGGCGATGGGGTCCATCGTCGATGACCCGGAGGGTCAAACCGGTCCACCCGGTCAGCAGTCGGCGAGGGTCAAACTTCGCCGCGGCTCGGCGCCCGGCGGCAGCGAGCATGGCGGAAGGGCTCGAAATGAGCCACAGGGCATCATTTTGGCCGCAGTCTGTTCCGTACGAACGCACGCAGCGGCGCGCATCAAGTGGTGGCAGCGGTAGGTGCTGGGGTGGCGTGTATCGGCGGTGGCGGCGAGCCGGGCGGCGGCGAAGTGCGGACGCGTCGCGAACACGGGCTCTGAGCACTAGGGGCCATCTGGTGGCTGCTTTGGCCTCTGGAGGCACCAGGAGCATGTTTAGGTGCACGCCGCGGCGGTTGAGCTCAGCCTGGCGGTGATGAGGTATGGCGGCAGCGAGCCGGAGCTCATGGAGGCGGCGGCTACCGCCGGTCGTGAGAAGGGAGGAGGGGGAAAAGATCACGGGGCTCACGAGAGAACACGCGAGGATGGTCGATGGGCTCGGGCGGTCCAGTCGCGAGCGTCTGGCCAAGCCGATCTCCAGCGTCCAGAGGAAGAAGACAACGGCGAGGACGTCACTGCAGGGCTCCCAGCATCGCTTAGCGCGGTGAGGGGTAGGAGTGGGTCGAGGCGGTTCTTCTCGGCAGCTCAGGGGAGAGATGCGATGGCGGTGGGCGCGGTGGTGGTGAGCGGTGTCGACGGCAGCGCTTGGTTGCGAGAGGGAGAGAGAGCAGAGGAGGGGAGAAGGCACGGGAAAGAGTGAGAGGGCCTGGGGGGCATGTGGCGTCGTCCAGACGCGTCGAGGAGGAGCCAGGCAGGCAGGGAGGGAGGAGGTGGCCGCACCGTGTAGCTGCGCGCGTTGGGCACGCGCCCTCGCCTACTGGCGCTAGGAGGAAGGCGACAGGAGAGCGCCTGGTGGGCTGGGCCGCTGCTGGGCTACACAGTGTTGGGCTGCGGGTGGGCTGCCAGGTAAGCTCAGGTAAGTTTTTGCTCTATTTTACTTTTCTTCTGTTTTCTATTTTTCTGCTGTTTGTTTTGATTTGATCTAAATACCAAATCAATTTTAAACTTCATGAAAATAATTGTGTAAGCTAAGTGGTCTTGTCCAAAGCCACACAACAATTTTCAGAATTATTGAACATATATTTATTATATAACAAATATAGATCCAATTCAAATATTTATTGGATTAATTCAAAGGCCCAAAATAATTGTTTCTGAGATTCGAAAATATTGGTTTGAATTTTATCCCTTGCCAATATTTCCAGAGATTCACAGGAACATTTTCTTGGACTTATTTGAAGCAACTTTTATCTTGGTCATTTTCAGAAATGATTTCTGAGGCTTTCACATGTCCCCGATTCAAAATTTATTGAAATTTAAACATGATGCACACATGACCAGCTAGTCTAGGTCATACCAGAACTAGGGATGTGACGCTACCATGGGTCCCATCCATTTCCGGTTATAAGCAAAATCACCCCTTGTGTTGTTTTCAACAAGGCAATCCACATCATCCATACTAGTCCGAGTATGCTATTCTACCGAAACTTCTCCAAACGATTGCTCGAGATCTGCCTTAGGCTGGTATAGAGAGTCTCAATGATCTCTATATCAAAAGTAATTGTTTTTGCCACTTAAGGGATAATTCCACGAGTCACCCCCCCCCCCAAGATGTCTCATTATGGTATCATGGCAACTCAACTCGTCGCTACGTTGACAACCGATCACCATCTTCTTAAGTGTTAAATTGTTGTGTACCTAGTGAATCTTCAATAACTCTGTCCCACTCCATCCCTCTGGATGTATGCTTCCTATCTCGGCTTGAGAGATGTTTCTACGTCTCATTCCACGAGTTGATCTTGTGATCATTAAGATGATCCATCTATGTAGACATGTTTTGCTCTTTTGTCCTCGTGTTGGATGAAGATCTCGAAAGCAAAGACGTCAAGATCAATTTGAATCAACAAATCAACAACCTCGAGAAGACAGTTGGATCATGAAGTTTGTGATACTTAGTGTCCCCTTTGTCTTCTTACCTCACGTCTTGAATCTTGGGACGAGATTCTTGTTTAGTGGGTGTGAGTTGTCACATCCCTAGCTTCTGGTACTGCTTAGTGCTAGCATATGGTGTTGCACCATGTTTAAATTTCTCATAAACTTGAAATGGGGATGATAGGAACTCCCAGCACCACCCAACTCAACTAGGGTTACTAAAATACTTTTTCAATGAGCCTGAAATGCCCATCTAAAAATGTTCATCATCTTTGCCGTGGTCTCGAACCTCTGACAAAAATGGTGCACACTTTCTAGGACAACAGAGGGTCACTGGATTAAATCATATTCTATTTGCAATTGGGCATTTAAACGCTATGAAATATTTTAAATGCTCAAATAATCATAAACTAAAATCTTTGCTGTTGGTTATATTTGAAACAGTGGCACTGAGCAGTTTCAAGATTTTTGGATCTGTTTAAGTATTTTTAATAAAGCCATAAAGTGACAGCCCACCTGGCGGCCTAAGTGGCCGGCCCAGCCCACCTCCTCCTCCCTGTCATCTTCCTCCCCCTCGCCACAAAGTAGCTCGGTGGAGAGCGCATGTGCCACCGCGCATGGCACACGCCTGCCACCTCTAGGCTACCTGCCTGCGCCTCGACCCCCCTGGAGACGCCACACACCCCCAGGCTCTCTCACTCTCCTTCACTCCTCCCCCTCCACTTCTCTCTCCCTCTCTGCCCGAGCACGCCATCGCAGCGCGCTCACTGCCGCTGCGCCCACCGCCATTCCCTTGCACCGTGGGCGTGACCCCGAGCACCACCCGGACCCCAAGCCCCTCTACGCCGACCTACTGAAGCCCAAATGTCCCCAAGACGACGCTGCGGTGTTTCTTCCCCATCCACGGCCGCCGGATGCCCTCGCTCGATTCGTCCGATTCCGCCCGTCCTCGAGCACTCTAAGCATCCCCTTCCACTCGAAGTGAGCTCCTAGTTGTTTCGCCCAAAGCCATGTCACCCCGCTCGTCCCCTAGCTCTCGCGCCACCCAACCTGAAAGCTTGCTCGCCGCCGGCCATGTTGCCACTACCGCTGCAGCCACTAAAGCTTGCGCCTGAGCATCGCCCCGTGCTCAGCATGCTCCCAGGAGCGGGGCGCGTCAACCCATTTAACCTTCTGTGCCCCCTATCGCCAAACTGAACCTGTTCGAACTCCGGCCGCCGATGTTCTGGTCGCCGCCGTTGATCCTACCCACCGCAGCTTCGGCCACCACCACTGGTCGACGCAACTCGCTCCCAGGAAAACGTACGAGCAAACCCCGCCTCAAACCATGGGCTGTAGCAAAATCCTGCGATCTCTGCCGCACGAAATGGTCGTCGCCGGTGAAACTCCGGTGACTGACGACGTGGACATCATTAGGCGCTTACCAGCCAGCTAATCGCCCTAACAACCACTGACAGCGGGCCCTACTGTAGGGTCAAACCCAGTCAGCATTGGGTTTGACCGGGTTAGCCCCCGTGTCACCAATGTTTGGACCCCACACGTTAGGTTTGACTTGGAACAGCCCCGGTTGACCTGCTGACGTCATGATGCTGTCATGCTGACAAAATAAAGCCTTTCTGGTGTTTTTATTAATTCAGGAATTCTAGAAAATAGCTAAAACACCTAAAATTAATAGAAAATAATCTATAACTCCAAATGAAATAAGTTATATATGAAAAATGATCAAAAAATCCAATCTATCCATCTGTACCATTTTCATGCATGTTAGAACAACTTATGAGTACTGTTTAGGACAAATGAAATGAATGGCATTTAAATAACCACATGTGGAGTTTGAATTTGAATCTTGGGTTCAAACCAACTCCGTTTAACCCGTTGCTAGTTGCATTAGCTCAAAACACAATATATTGACATGTCATGATCATGCATCATATTGTTGCATTGCATTGATTGTGTTCTCCCTTGTTTGTCGGTATTTGTCCCCTCTCAGTAGACGTGGTTTCAACGATGAGTTCGATGACACCGATGAAGAGTTATATCATCTTCAGAAGTGCGAGGCAAGCAAAACCCCCTTGTCCATTCTGACACAATCCCACTCTCTCGCTCCTGCTCTCTTTTACTGCATTAGGACAACAACGTTGCAACTGTTACATGCTGCAGTAGCTAAACCCTTTTTCCTCTGCATGACCTGTCATTGCCATAGTAATTAGATTAAACCCACTAGCATGAGTAGGAGTTGTTTGAGCCATGATGTGCCTACTCATTCATGCTTTTTTTGTCATGCCTGATACTGCTTAGAGTTGTGTCAGGTCTTATTCATCGGAATGAATTGGAAAGTGGTGAACATGTCCTATTGTGTGAACTAAGTGTGTGAACACGATTTGGTAAAGGTAGTGGTGAGAGGCCATGTAGGAGTACATGGTGGGTTGCCTCATTGAAGCTGCCCTCAGGAACTGAGTTCTGTGTTTGTGATCCATGAGCATCTACTACCACACGTTGGGCCCTGAAAGATGACCGCGCTCAACTTCTTAACCACCCTTGTCCTCTGTCCAGGAGTTGCAAGTAGTTTCTGGTGTTTGTTAGTATGCTGGAGGTCGTGCGCAGCGCTGACCCGAGGGGTGGGCTGTGATGCGGTAGGCACGTGGCCGGGTATGTAGGGCGCCCGTTTGGTGTCGCGGAACCGTGTACACATCGTTCGGGGCCTATGTGGAAACCTCGGCCGGACTCCCTGCGGATGGAACCTGAATAGGCGATAAAACTGGACTAGAGACTTGAGTGTTTAGGTAGGTCGTGGTCTACACCAACGTCGGCTTTTACTTGAAGTCTGCCAAGCACATGTCGTGTGCAGACACTAAGTGGTGGGAACATGTGTGAACAATTACATCCCTACAGGGTTATAAATGATCCATTCGAATAGCCGCGTCCGCGGTAAAGGACCTCCGGGTTGCCTATACAGTTCATAGACAAGTGAAAGTGGATACTCTAAAATACACAAGATAAGCGTGAGTGCTATGGATGGCGTTCTCGTAGGGAGACGGGAGCGGATCCATAGTGGTGTATTGATATGGTGAATATGTGGACTCGTGTGCGCCACCTCAAAAAAGTTACTCGCAGTCGTAGTTCAGGTTAGCCACCGAATCAAAGCTGGCTTGCTGCAGTTAAACCCCACCATCCCCTTTGTTGAAAATGATGCATATGTAGTTAGTTCTGATGTAAGTCTTGATGGGTACATTTGTACTCATCTTTGCTTAATTTATGTTTTTGCAGAGAGACTTCAGTCTCACTAGTAGTTCCGCGTGGACTTCGACATTTAGCTTGCCACCTCAGCTATGATCTTATGCCATCGGCAGGATCTGGTAGATAGTCAGGCTTCTCAGCCTTTTTCATTTGTAGATGTCTGTACTTAGACGTGTTGAGCTTCCGCATGTGTTTTGACTTGTATGCTCTGAATGTTGGGTCGTGAGACCCATGTTGGTAATATCTCGCTCCTCGGAGCCTATTGAATAAAATACTTGAGTCGTAGAGTCATGTTGTGATGCCATGTCGTATTTGCAAATATCGAGCATATTGTGTGTATGTTCTTGAAATGCTTGGTATGTGTGGGATCTGACTTTCTATTTGTTTATCCTTGGTAGCCTCTCTTACCGAGAAATGTCTCCTAGTGCTTCCACTGAGCCATGGTAGCTTGCTACTGTTCTGGAGCACTTAGGCTGGCCGGCATGTGTCCTTCTTCGTTCCTATGTCTGTCCCTTCGGGGAAATGTCACGCGGTGATCCTTTAACTCTTGTAGCTTGCTACGACTTGGGAATTCATTCGTTGTTGATCGACACGTTCGTTGCTGGGTCATGTATGCATGTCCCTGTTAGTTAGTGCCACTTTGGGTTCGCGACTAGCCATGTCAGCCTGGGTTCTTTGTCATATGGATGCTAGCAACACTATCATATACATGAGCCAAGAGGCGCAAATGCTCCCGGGCCTGGTAAGGCGACACTCGTGGGAATACCATGCGTGATTCCACAAAGTGATATGAGGTGTTACATGCTAGATCGATGTGGCATAGGATTGGGGTCCTGACAAACCCTAGTTGGTTTAAGGGGGTGCTGGGGTTTCTGTCATCCCCATTTCAACTTTCTTGGAGATTTAAACATGATGCTACCGTAGATGCTAGCACTAGGCAGACCAGAACTAGGGATGAGACAACTCACCCCCACTAAACAAGAATCTTGTCCTGAGATTCAGCTCCTCAGCTTCGTTGTAAATTTATCTCCTTTAGTAACTATGTTGAAGCACCTCAAAAAAATGTAACTATGTTGACAAACCCGTGGGCCCCAATGTCAATATAGCATTAGGAGGAATTATTTTTTCAATGAGGCACTTGCTTGCGTACGGACATGGGCCTGATGGGCCCCGACTGTCCGTCTCTCCACGTACAGTCCTCTCAAGATCCCTCTCGTTTGTTCAGCATGTTCACAACGGCAGACGGCGACGCCGCGATGAGCGCACAAAGGCAGAGGATGACGTCCAGAGACGGGGAAGGCATGCTACTGGAATGGTAGATGTTGTTCCTAATTTCTAGCGAAACTACTGAACTAGACCAGTGGCCAAGTGACACTACCCGACCGTTGTTCCGCCCCGGTTCGATTCCACCTAATGCAGTGAAAATATCTCCAATTTTTTTCCTCTGCCATTATTGACATGTGGGTCCCCATTGTCATCTATGCACACCACTTCCCACACTTCCGAAAACTTCGTCCCTCGTTTTCTCTGTTTTTCACACACTCGACATTGTGTGGGCATTTTGAAAATAGCATATCTTTTTGACTGTGCATCATATGAAGATGTGCTATGCATGAATATTGATCAACATGATGTTAACTGGCTGTTAGTTCCATTTCCGACCATGAATAGAACTTCCAATATGATGTTATCCCTATTTGAAAAGGGTGTGCTAATGTAAATGCTCTGCCTCTAAAACTTGCAGTTTCTTATCTGAAACTGAAACTTGCAGTTTCTTCTCCGAGAATCACATTGTCTGCACTTTTATATGAAACTACATTTCTTTTAAGTGCTAAAAATAGATCTCTAGAATTCATAAAATACATCATATGCTCAATACTGCAAATCTGAAATTCAAAAGACATTCATATATGAAAGTACTCTCAAAATACACAACACAAAACACAATTCACAACCTGCAAATACTGACAACCCTAAGCTCCTCCTGATAATTCACAAACAGCCCAACTATTGGGTTGGGGGGGGGCAGTCCCCTCCTATTCCTCGGCGGCAGATAGTCGCCCCGTGAGACAAGGTGAACGGCGAGGGAGAGGATGGTGGGGAAGCGCTATTGGGCCAACTCCTTTTCTCCTCTTGCAGTTGGGTTCGGTCGACGAGGACTCCACCGGCTCGCTCTGGCATAGCACCCTCACAAACGGCACCCTATAGATGCTCGATCCATCAGTCTCTGGTGGATGCTCCATCTTGGATCGATACTCTCACCACCGCTGCCTCACAATTGGATTCGGTGAATCTGTTTGCTCGATGGCCCAGAGGAGCAACTCTATGTACTCCCGCACGACTCCTTTTGGGAGTATCTGTAGGATTTGGGGTTCCACAAACCCTTGAGAGATTCAAACACTAGGGTGCATGCGGAGATCTCAACCTACCCAGCCTTCCGACTCGCTAACCTCACATCCTAACGCGTTGAGGTCGTTGGGAAATAAAGACACAACAGTTTACCCAGGTTCGGTCACCTTGCGGTGTAAAACCCTACTCCGGCTTGTGGTGGATTTGCCTCGAGGGGCTGAGGAAGAACTAGTATAGAGGAGAACAGCCTCAGGAGGCGCGTTCTTGGGCTCAAGTGGGCCGATGAGCTGGTGACGGTGAAATGGATCTGATCCCCCTCCCTTTGTGGTGGCTAGGTCCTATTTATAGTGGCCTTGGTCCTCTTCCCGAATGGAAGCGGGAAGGGATCCCACAACGGCCATATTTGAAGGGAGACACCAAGTACATCCAATCCTGACTAAAGTGGTCTTCGCCTGCAAAGGCCTCTGGTCATGATGCTGCGGTGGGCTCGGCGATGACCTCAGTCCTGCCGTCTCGGCGGTCTTGGTCTTGTTGCACAAGAATGGAAACTTTTGGTTGATTCCTCGGGACTCCGCGCCTGTTGCTTGAATCCTTTGCACTTAAGAGGAAACTGGTACTTTGCACCTGCTGATGCTCGCCTGGTGAGCCTTGCATAGATCTCTGCTCCTCGGGGGCCATCCTAAGGAGGCCCATCCCTTTGGAGGTCTTGGTATCGTTAGCATCGCAAGGCTTGGCCCCTCGCTAGGGTCTTGGGTTGTTGATGTTGAAGCTGGGCCGTACTAGGCCATTGATGGAGCCATGCCATGGGCCGCAGGAAGGCAAGTCTAGGTACCCCCATATCCAGAACGCCGACGGTAGCCCCCGGGCCCAAGGCGCGCTCAGACTTGGCTTCTGGGCAAAGCCAAATGGCAAGTGTGGAGCGCCGCGGGCCCTTACTGCATGCGGCCTTGGATGACGCATGGTGATTCTTGGGACGTGGGCGACTCCCCTTCCCCATGTTGCCTCGACAACCACTCCTGGTTAACAAAAAGGCTGACGCCTGCCACTAAGCCTTCATTGCCTTCCTTTTTTCTTGTTCCAGATCCCCTTCTCTCCCTAAGCCAGAAAAATCTTCCAGATCTGCCGACCCTCTCCACCAAACTCTCGCCAAATGGCCACCGACAAGAATAAAGCTCCGGCCTCGGCCGGAGGCTCCGCCGCTTGGTTTGAGCCTGCCCTGAGCACACCCACCATCATCGAAGAGAAGCATCACATAGCGTTTCTCTTGACGGCAAGTAGCGACTGCGAGGGGGAGCGATGTTGCTCCGGGTCAACTCCGCCAAGCCGGAATCCTCGAGAAGCACCTTCTACCCCTTCTTCCTGCACAACATCTATGCTGGGCTGATCCCTCCTTTCTCCCGCTTCTTCTACGCTTTCCTCCGACATTATGGGATCCACGACCTCCATCTTCACCCCAATTCTGTCCTTCTCCTATCAATCTCGCCTTCTATTGCAAGGTGTTCGTGGGGATGATGCCCTCTGTCGCGTTGCTTCGCCACTTCTTCTTCCTCCAGGTGAACAACAACCAACGCGCAGGGTGCGCTTGCTTCGTCATGGCCAACGGTAGCAATACAATCTCCCGCGACGGGAAGAAGGTGGAAGACTTCCGAAACAAGTGGATCCTCATGGACGCCAAGCACTCCCTTGCCCTGCTGGAGCTGCCAACTAGGCTGCCGACGTCTGGGGAGGGGTGGTCTCACGAGAAGCTCACCGACCCCTTGGCGCAACCGCTGTTAAAGAATATGATGGCTGACATGAAGGCGGAGAAGCTGACGGGGGCCATGATCATTAGGGAGTTCCTAATGCAGCGCCTGGCGCCGCTCCAGGAGCACCCCCGCCCCTTATGGAAGCTTGGGGGCGCAGAAGACAAGCTCCGGCTGTGTTCGGATAACTTGCCCAATGAAAAGTTGAGCAAAGTTATGCACTCCGGACGACTGCCTCCTGTTGTACCTCCGACATGATGGGAGAGGATAGCCACCACCATGCCTATCTTCAACGAGTGCGGGCTCGTGTCGATGGAGCCTCCCCAGCTGGCGGGTCCCCTGGTGGACGTGTCCTCTAGCGACCTCTCCTCCAAAGCCACCAAGGAGGAGGAGGGGGAGAGCTTCTCCCCATGGCAAAGCGACCTCCTCCGCGACCACTCTGACGATAACGACACTGGTGCACACCCGGTCAGGGAGTCAGCTCGCTCTACCAGGGTCCCCACAAGATCCGGGGGACCCCTCCGAAGAAGCAAAGGCGAGGTGTCCCGAAGAGGGGTAGGTCGGCGCTGATTCCCCTGAGAAGCGCTCCTGCTTCGCCGCCACCATCCAGCATGGGGCCGGCCGCGTGCTCGCCCGCTCCCAAGAACACAGCGTCGCCCGCACCCGTGAAGCTCGTGCTTATGGGCCTGAAGAGGAAATACGTCGCCATGGACCAATGAGTGCTCCTCTTTGCTATTGCTCCTGGATTCCGATGTAATGCCTAATATCTTCATTTGATGTCAGGCCGCAGCCTGTGGCAAAGAAGAAGAAGGGGGACGCTGGAGCCGCCGAGGTCAAGCGCGCTGCTGTGGTTGTCGCAGCTCCAGCGTAGAGGGGCGCAGTAGCTCTTGTCACTCTTGCAGCGGTGCTGCCCTCCTAAAGCTCTAGGGCCCAGCCTTAGGAGGAAACGGCTCCCGCGGCAGAGCTGACCCCGGAGGCGCCTATCCCCGACTCACTTTCTGGGTACCCAAGGCCTCCGGAGCCCCTGGTCCTATCTGTTGTTGCTGCAACGTCAGTCTTGGTGTCGGCAATGCCTCTTCTTCCATCCACCACGCCGTCGGGCCGTGGTGCTTACACCACGTCTGGAGCCCTGGAGGCGGCCCGCTCCGCACTAGACCAGCTCCAGGATGATCTTCAGGGTCTGGACCAGCGCAGGGCGTCGGGGCGCCTAGAACTGGTCATGGGGTTGCTCCGGGCTGATGCATCTGTCCGGACGGCATGGTCAAGCCATGGGATCCGCAAAGGAGGGCCAGAGGGTGGTCGGCTTAGCCATGGCTGAGCGGGACGTGGCGCTAAAGGAAGCCAAGGAAGCGCAGGAGCGGTGTCATGCGGTGGAGGCTGAACTGAAGACCCTTCGGGATCAGCAGGCCACCAAGGCCAATTAGCTCCAGGTGCAGGAGGAGGAGCTGAAGGCCCAGGAGGCTGCAATTGCCGACCGATATGCTGAGCTGGAGCAGGCAGCCCAGGAGTAGGTCACGAAGTGCAACCGCTTAGAGAAGTTGAGGGAGGAGGTGGAGGCAGCCCAGTCGTCCCTCAAGCTTGTCTCGGACGAGAAGGCTCGGCTGGAGGCCAAGGAAAAGCTCCTCGCCAAGGCTGAGGAAGCAGCAACCATGGAACGCGGGACCTTTGTCTTTCTTGAGGCGAGGTCCCGCAAGGCGCTGTAGGAGCTCTTTGGGGGCACACCCCAGGAGCCAGCGGTGACTCCAGAGCAAGGTCCCACTGTTCTGCTTCCCGAGCTCGTCATGGCGCTTAGGGTGTCGTCGTCGGGTTGGGCCCCACTGTAGAGGGAGAGGCCGGCGCGCTATCTTCCTCAGTCGTGATGCATGTCCTCAGCCATCTCTATCTTCAGGACACCCAGAGTCCCGCACTGCTGCTGCTGAAGCCGTGAAGGGTCACGTGGAGGCCCTACTGAAGAAGTTCCTCGCTGTCGGTCCTGTGGCTGGGGTCAATGGCAAGGATGACGGCGACATCATTGACGAAGGGACTCCGCAGGCGGGTGACTCCGCAGGCAGGCGACGGCGGCGTCCAAGGCTGAAGAGGAGGCTCGGCGGTAGTGCTTCCCCCTTATTTTATTCTGCAACATGTGTCATGCCTCGCGGAGCTTTAAGAACTCATGCTCGGTACTTTTGTGGAACAATATGTTTTGTAATAATTTGCTAGAGTTTCGCGATCTCTTTTCCATTTGCTTTAGTATTCTGTGTCGGCAGGGCCTGACCCCGCGCATAACTCAGCCCACGTTGGGTCGTCTCGATCGCCAGGATGAGACCAAGGGGTGAGGGGCTACGTGGCCAGTTAGGCTCCTGAGACGTGATGCTCATGAGTCCCCTTGACGTACGTACAGCTTGGGAAAGGAGGTGCGAAAGCAGGCCTTGGTGTTCTGCATCGGCAGGTCCCGGCCCCGCGCGTCCTCAACCGCCGTTGGGTCATCCAGATCTAAAGATAAAGTTATAACAGCTTGGGAAAGGAGGTGCAAGAGCAGGCCTTGGTGTTCTGCGTCTGTAGGGCCCGGCCCCGCGCGTACTGTATTTTGTTTTCAGGAAGTTGCAACTGATGAGGAGGAGGACAGAGCTAAAGATAAAGTTATAAAGAAATATAAGGCATTTCAAATAGTCTGCACTGTTCAAAATTTCATTGACCAACACTATGCTAATACATCTATGCTAATACATAAGTAGGAAAGATAAGCAGATAATGGACAAAGAAAATTCAACATGATTGGAAACTTTTGGAGAAAAAATTACCAGGAGAAAAACAGTCCTGCAAATTGGTGATTTTGGGAAGGTTGCAACATTACCAGATTATCAACGGACCATCTTTCGTCCGGACAAATCAGGTGAGTTTTGTCCAGTCAATTTTTATTGATATGTTTTTGTTCTTTAAAGAATAAGTACTATGGCTTGTGATAGTTTTTGATGTAGGGCAATTGTTTACTGCAAGAGCAGTGGATGTGTCATGGATATATAGCTCGCGCCACCATTACTGTGCGCTAGCATTTGACCGTGCCATAAATCTCAATGAATGTGAAAGCAGTGACCTTTGTGGCCCAGTCTACATGAACATGACGTGGCTGACTCGCCCGTCCGCGTGGCTTATCGCACCTGCATTTGACTTGCCCATCCGCATCGGCTTACAACACCGCGGCCGACTCATCTGTCTGTGCCGCCTCTGATGCTGCAGTCGTCTTTACTTTCTGGCCCTCGCGGTCTGGTTTACATCAACACACCGGGCTGCACCTGTCCGCATGAGCTGTTTATTGAGTGCAAGCAAGTCACTACTCATGCTGCCCGATCTATTCCAAGAACTCTAAAGAAGGTCATAATATGTTATCAGCCTCTGCCTGCACCAAATGGCTCAATGGATAGGCGTACAAGTCGCTGCCACTTTGTTTTGGTTAACTCCAACAACCAGCTGGGATGAACCGCTGGCCGGATTACTGACACAACTCATACAGGATCATTTATAACCCGCCGATCTTCAACGCATTCCAGCTTTCGGCTGTTCAACAATATGCCGGTTTATATCACAGTCAAGTATGGAGAATCTCAAGACAACTCCTTGAGTTGTCTTAACACTCGGGGGCTACAATGACATGACTCAGCAAATGTTGCCAGTTTAAGCTAATTCAAGAACCCCGGGTCATTGAAAAAAAAGCCAGTCCTAGAGGCTACTGCCCTATTGATGAAAATATCATGGCCATCAGAAAATTTCTGGCTTAAAAAAGTGTGTGGCAATCATAGAGTTCCAGCTCAATAGAAGAATTCCAGGTTATCAGGAAAAATTCTGGTTCAAAATCCGGTTCAAGGGAAATCTGTCTCCCACAAAGCTTTGAAGCTCTCAGTACCCAGTTTAAAATCCCGGCTCAAGAAGAAATTTATCTCTTGCAAAGTTTGAGTTCTCAGAAAAATTAAAGGTTTCCAAAGACAACTTGTTTCCATGATGAGCGGTTCAAACATGGGTGTCCTACCTTATTAGCTTATCTTATTGCAGATCACTTGGGGGCTTCCTGCTCATTGAGCATAGCTGTGACTACCCTCTTGATCCGGCTTGCATGCCTTATTACAAATTACATGGGGGCTTCCTGCTCATTGAGCATAGCTATGACTACCCTTTGATCCGACTTATACGCCTTGTTGCAAATGACTTGGGGGCTTTCTGCCCAAGTTTAAAAGTTACCAAAGAGAACTTGCTACAATGTGCAGTTCAAACATAGGTAACCTGCCTTGATGGCTTATTATAGGTCACTTGGGGGATTCCTATTCAATGAACATAGCTATATTTACCCTTTTGATCGGTTTGGACGCCAGGTGTATTCACCAAAACTCTGGGTTTTCCCGCCTTTGTATGTCGGATACTCCGCCCAGGTAATCCTAGAATGACCCGCCGTACTCTTGACAGTCAATCTTATAAAGACCCTGAACTTGTCAAAGTTAAAACAGCGATTGATCATGTGAGACCTGGTTTACAGGTTTAAATAAAGTATTAACTCAGTGGTTGTGCGACCCTTCTAACATCACTTGATGTTTAGGTTTGGCAGCCTATGAAAGCCTTGTTTTTTCTGGTTTTTTATTTGAACATTGTTTGGGTTAATATTTTTTGTACCATATTGACATATGGTTTAAAATGATTTAGACCATGTAGCCTTAATATTTATGGCTAATATTTGAGCATATCTGGAGGTTAAATAACCCGGTCTGGCTTTGGACGATAAGTCACCAGTATGATGTGATTGTGCACTTGGAGTTCTGCGCTCTAAGTTTTTTGAGCTATTACCTTTGCTGCATATGGCTTTGTAAGCCGACAGTGTGAACCTATTTCATAGGCCATGTAGCCTTGATCATATGACTCATAATTGAGCATATTGGGTTTGGTAACCTGCCATGATAAGCAGACTTTAAGTCACCAGGATATTTTGCCTTGAGCAATCAAAATGATGATATTTCATGACTCCGGGTTGATACTGGTTCTGGGTAATAATTGTCAAGGCATCACCATGGTATTAATCTACAGATACGTCTTTCAATAATTGTATGAATATTTGTGATTTTTGATAACTCGTCCTGGCTTTGGACATTATGTCGCCAGTGTACTTTGATTGCGCAATTGGTGTTATGCGCTATGAATCCTTGGGCTGTCAACTTCATTGGATATGGCGATATAAGCCGGTGGTATGAAGCAAAATCACATGTATGTTTGGTACATGTTATATGAAGATGCGTGGTTTGATAACCCTCCCTAGCTTTTGACATTAAGTCGCCAGTATACTTTGGATTGCGCAATTGAATCATGCGCTTATAAATCATTGGGTTGTAATCCTCACTGGATACGACAATATAAGCCGGCAGTATAAGTCAATTTTACATGTATGTTTTCCTGGTTATATGAGTATGTGAGGTTTGGAACCCGCCCTGGTTTTGGACTTTATGTCACCAGTATGTTTTGGCTTGAATGGCCTTAATTCTAGTCTTTTACATAATTGCGTAAGACTATATTATGTTTGGGTTGTTACCCGCCCTGGCTTTTGACGTTAAGTTGCCAGGGCATATGTTGTTTAAACGTTGTGCAGAAGATACAGAGTTATGGCTTACATAAATGATTTAGTTCAAGCCCATCATCAAAGATCAAAAAATTGGTGTTTCAAAAGGGTTATCATTACTAGATTTTTACAAAGGCTATAAGCCCCCGGGTTACATCCTGGAGTACAATGGATGCATATTAAAGTTGCCGTCGGCCAAGAGCCGCCAGGTATTTATCTCCGGGTTTACTAACCAAAACTTGGTTGGATTTTTCATTGTGGTTGTCATAACCAACGTTGATTGATTGAAGTTCTATGATTAATTCTACAATGGAAGGAATAGTCCCGAGTTGCTGCAGGCATACGACCCGGCACTTGGGGGCTACATTATTCAAATCATGATTATATCAAATATGCAAGTCCCATGTCGTTGCAAGCATGCACCATGACACTTGGGGCTCATGCAAGGTCATTTTTAACTTGCCTTATTGAAGACCCGACCCATCACATTGTGATGAGCCAGCCCTTGGGGGCTACTAATTGCTCCTGTCAAATGTAACCCCAAACTTTGGAGCTACATCATATGGTGTTATTTTTTGAAGTACAAGTAAAGTTCCAGCTCAGTATTATCTTATTGAGCCGGCACTTAGGGGCTACACAAGGGAAGTACAAAGTGTTCAGTTTATGATTGGTGACTTACATGAACAACCTGGATTTCTGCAAAGTTGCAGCATTTATATTAAAGCAAGTCTTAGGCTATCACTACGTTCTCCTGTTAAGACTTGGGGGCTACAGGTGATATGCATATAAGGGTGGAACAACTTCAAATTCTCAGTTTTGAGCAAACTAGGTATAATATTATTATTGGAGAAATCTGCAAAGTTTATGTCCTGGCGTAACTATAAGATTGACCCGGCGTCTGCAACAACCGTGACCCGGCATCAGCAAAAATTATGACCCGGTGTTAGCAAAATTATGAGCCGGCGTCAGCAACAATTATGACCCGGCATCAGCAACAATCATGACCCGACATCAGTTGTTTTTAACCCGACAATTTTGTCAATCCTCTACATCATCAAGCCAGCTGAAAATAAGATGAGCATTTCAAGACCAATATTTTTGTTAAATCAGAGCTTCGGAGGCCAACTCAAATGGATTATTTCTTACAATATTTTTCTACAAGAGACTAATGTCAGCAAATTGACTATGAAGTTAGCCTGTTGACCCAGATTTTTCCGAATGAGTATCTGGATTTTTTGCATTGGCAAAGTTTGAACATATCTGCTAAAGGACATTTGCTATGAGGTCATGGACACGTATCAAGAGGGAAATGACAAGGACTTAAGGATGAGCAGATGCCGGTTACTTTTAACCCGGAGCACAACCTGTCAAATTTGTTCTTGTGTTTATTTTACAGGATTAGTTTAACATGGATAAATCCAAATTAAACTGGGGGCTAATGTCAGGGATATACCCCGCGGTATGACCCGGCCGAATATGTGATCCGGTCGGTTCATCGGTAACCCACCTGAAGACTGATGACTCACTGGTCTGGCAACTCACTAGTCTGGCGGTTCATCGGGCCATGTGACTCATTGGTGACCCGGCGGGCGACTCGTAAGAGCGACAAGACCCGGAGACCCAGAAGGCGGTTCATGGAAGGCCGGCTTATGTTATGGTAGGCCGGCTTAAGAGGAAAGGAATAAGGAATATTCCCTGACAAAGAAAGCAAGACTTGGATTCCGCTTGTTATAGAATAGTACTAGTCCTACGAGGACTCCTCATGTAACCCGCCCCTCCAACTTATATAAGGAGGGATAGGGCACCCCAAGAGGGAGAACTTCCGCCAGTTGAGACAAATAGGTCAATAGCTCTCGAGATACAGGTAGCCAAAGAGCACCCTTGTAATCATGAGCACCTTGATCCATATCAATGAAGCAGGAGTAGGCTTTTACCTCCACCGCGAGGGGCCGAACCTGGGTAAAAAACCTCGCATCTCTCATCCCACTCAACCCCTCTCAAGCTACCACATACATGTGTTGGCCTCGCAACTAAGTCTTGACACTAAGGACATCTGCCATGAAAAATCCATGACAAAGGGGTGAGTGGCTACATGGCAAGTTAGGCTCCTCAGACGCGATTCTTAGGAGTCCCCCTTGACGTATGAACATCTTGGGAAAGGAGGTGCGAGAGCAGGCCTTGGTGTTCTGCATCGACAATGCCCGGCCCCGCATGTACCTCAGACGTTGTTGGGTCCTCTGGATTGCTGGGACTAGACCAAGGTGTGAGGGGCTATGTGTCACACCCTAGCTAGTTCATGCATTAGAGTGACTGCATCATGATTACTTTGATCAGAAACTTGGAAATGGGGATGACAGAACCCCCAGCACCCCCTTAATCCAACTAGTGTTTACCAAAATCATTTTCAATGAACCTGAAATGCCCTTCTAAAATGTTCATCATCTTTGCCTTGGTTTTAAACCTCTGACAAAAATGGTTCACAATTTTCTAGGACATCCTAAGGTCACTGGATTAAATCATATGTTAATTGCATTTGGGCATTTAAATGCTATGAAATATTTTAAATGTCCAAATAATCCTAAACTAAAACGTTTACTATTGGATATATTCTTTATAGTGGGTGTCGTGGAATTGTCACGTCAGATGTCCTAGTGTGAGGACTTAGTTGTGGAGCCATCACAACGAGATTAGCTTAAAGGGGTTAAACCGGACAAAGGACAAGGGGAGTTTATACTGGTTCGGCCCCTTGCGGTGAACGTAAAAGCCTACGATCCAGTTGTGGTGGAATTGACGGGGTTTCGATGACTAGGGAGCGAATCCGCTTTTCCTAGCTCTCAAGTTGTTGTTTCTTGCCCCTAAACCGCCGCCGGGTCGTCCCTTTATATACACAGGCTGACACTCATCGGTCTACAGGATTCCGAGGCCGGTTCATAAACCTGTCCGGCACGGTATCTACTCTTTCCTACCTTACATTACAAGTTATACGCCTATGACGGTTTATGTCTATGGGCCCTAACTTGCCTCTGGGCCTTGGGCTCCCTTGTTAAGTTTTCTCCATAAGTCGTCGTCTTCTATAACTTCATGGGCTTCAACATTGGCAATCTCTCTGAGGATAAACCGGCCCCTCCTGGGCGGTTTATACCCTCTAGTTATATCCCCAACATTAGGCCCCAGGTTGATTTGAACTTGTTCATGTCAATCTTCAACACTTAGAAACCCCCCTTCTTTATTACCTTCGCATATTGCAACTCGCCATGATGTCATCTTCTGAGATCGTGATAACCCGCCATGACATCATCTGTCATTAAGTTTATATAAATCCAAAATCATATATATATATATATATATGCATCCTCATTTTTAATGAACTCCCGAGAATCGAGGCATCGGCCCTGTCACATATCCAATTTGGAACTCCTCGATTCCCGCGTCGGCCATTTATCTATTCGCCTTATAAATAGGGCTGGGGGTCTCTTTTACTCCCCCCCTCCCGTGCCTCTTCATCTTGCCTTCTTCCTCCTCGCGTCGACCTAGCATTCAAGCTCAGTCGCAGCCGCCACCTCTCTGTCCTCGACCTCAACTCCGGCCGCTGCATCACCCTGAGCTTACCAGAGAATCGCGGCGCCTCTCCGCTGCTCCCGTGACACCGGTAAGTCCTCTTTCCTTCCACCCTAGATCTACCATTAGGGTTTCTTCACCCATCGGTGTTCATCAGTGTTCGTTTCTGCGCAGTAGTTCTTGATCTAGACCTTGATGTTTATCCTATATAGAAATAGCCACGATTCTTCCTTTCCATTAGTGCATCTCATTTGAGTAGAAAACCCATGTGGATCCTTCAACTATTCCAATGGCAGAACATTTAACCCTGAAATTTTTTTCATTTTCGGACAGATGGTAGATCCAGATTTATAATGTCAATTTGTGAATCCTATTTTTCATCACTTAGCAATTTTTCACTCATAGATCTGAAAATTGGCCACTATGCGGGCAGTTTAACCTTTGAATCATAACCCGCCAATATACCATTAGTCCCCTCTTAAACCGCCAACTGCTTATGTCTGCAAACTAATAATTCATATCTCCGGTTTATAATTCTTTCACTTTTGAATACTCCCTACCCCTTTACTTTTAGCAGTTGGTCATAATTTCTTAAACTGGCACCAATCTTCCTTAAGGTCTTATTTAACAAATGGCCAAACAATTTTATCTGGGTTCCTTCCCGGGTTACGGAAGCACAGCTGAACGGGTGTGTGGCCACCGGTGCTCTAGCGAGTAAGGAAATCATCCACTGGAGAGTCCCAGTCCAGAAAATCCTCCTAAACACAAGGATGGAGAGGTCATTGTATTTACTGATCATCTGAGCCGATGGTTTAGCCCTCCCGAATCAAAATTCTTCCGTGACGTGCTTGCTAGCTTTCAAATCCGTCCGCAAGATATTGGACCGAACTCCGTTTCCAATATTTGCATTTCTCAAGTGTTTTGCGAGGCTTATCTTCAAGAAGAACCCACAGTTGAGTTATTCAGAGACTTCTTTTACTTAAACCACCGTACTGAATTTACGGACGGGCCCAATACTGAACTTGGCGGGGTTTCAATTCAGAAAAGGAAAGATGTCAACTTCCCTCACGCCAAGCATCATAGCCACCCCAAAGACTGGAATCAAACTTGGTTTTATTGTCAAAACACAGCTCCAGCTGACGAAAATCCTCTGCCGGGTTATCGTGCTCACCGTCTTACCAATACACATCCAGTTCCTCAACGACTCACTACAAAGGAACGAGCTAAGTATGCACCACAGCTTTCAAAGCTCCGAGCCTTTATGGCAAATGGTTTAACTGGCATCGACTTTGTCTGCTGTTGGGTCTCTTGGAGTATCTTGCCGTTAAGCCGTCGCCCCGGTTTAATGTGCGAGTACACAGGAAATACCGAAGATCCTTAGCGGCATATTGATATTCAGCTAACTGACGAGGAGATTACTGAATCTGTCAAGAAGATGCTGGATGAACCGGTGTCTGAGTGCAGCAAGACAGGGCTTAGTCCCTTCTGTGTTTCCAGTAAACCGCTAGCTGTAAGAATTGCTTCATTCTTGTGGTAATCCGACCCCTCTTAAATATTTCTTTATAACTTGTCGTCCATCTTGGCAGGGTGATAATCCGTTCTGGAAAAGAAAGATGCAGGACAAACCGGTGAAGCCACAGGATAAACCAGTGAAAGCACCTCGCACTAAGACCAAAGTTACAAAGAACCTACGAAGAAGAGAACTGCCGAGTCCCCTGACCATCCCAATGATGAAGAGCTTGATGATCCAGAGTCAGAGGTAGAACTTGATTCTCTTGGTTCTTTTTTCATACACCTCTCCCAAGATAGTGGAATCACTAAATAAAGTTGACACTCTTCCAAATCCACTTTCGTATTCATCACAATAAAATTCAACATCCTCCAAAATAGTTGGATCACTACTTCCTAAAGTTGACACTCTTCCAAACCCACTTTCATCAATATAATCATCATAGGTAGGAGGCATGCTATCATCATAACAACTTTGCATATCAAAACTTGGGATGCTAAAAATATCATCTTCATTAAACATAGCATCCCCAAGCTTGGGACAAACATTAATTTCAGCAAATATATTCTCAAATATTTCATCCTCATCAAACATAGCTTCCCCAAGCTTGGGCCCTTTCATATCATAGGCATAATCACTCTCATCATTAAAAATATTGATAGCACCACTAGTATAGCAATTATCATCATCACAATGAGTAGTAGGAGCAACATCATTTGGGAGGGATACCTTTATACCTTTGTTGCCCCTTCTTTTCTTTTTCTTCTTTATATTATGTGTGGGTTCAACCATCCTATTTGAGCTCCTTATTGATGAGATTGGTTGAATAGAAAGCTCCTCCTCGTTACCTGGTTCATTATAAGAAATAATAGGAGGAGATTGGGAAGTCTCTTCCCTTCCATTAGTATTCTCATCATCTTCCATTTGCTTTCTTTCTTTAGGTAATTGGCAATATAAGGATTTTCAATGCAATTCTCCGCACAAAACATCTTTTCTAGATCAATATGAAGAAAATGCTTAAGATTAAATTCTGGAATAGGCTTAGTTAAACGTTTCAACTCTTCACAACCCAAAAAGCAATCTAAGTTCATTGTAACAATTTTTGGACACGATCCGATCATGAAACAATTTGCATTGGAGATGTAAATGATCTTGTTTATTGCAAAATTCACAACGGGAAAGATATCTTAAATTCTCCGCACTCTTATGTAGCCTTTCTTGCAACTTCTTAGTTTCTAAATACTTATGCCTCTTGCAATATATATCTTCTCTATTTTGTGTGTTCATGCAAACATGTACTCCACAAAAGTTGACATGCTCATAAGATATATTTTCATCATGACCAGAGCAATCATCATTAGTACTAAGGATATTCAAGGAGTTCATACTAACAACATTGCAATCATGCTCATCATTCAAAGATTTAGTACCAAGCATTTTAATGCACTCTTCTTCTAGCACTTGAGCACAATTTTCCTTTCCATCATACTCACGAAAGATATTAAAAAGATGAAGCGTATGAGACAAACTTAACTCCATTTTTTTGTAGTTTTCTTTTATAAACTAAACTAGTGATAAAACAAGAAACAAAAAGATTCGATTGCAAGATCTAAAGATATACCTTCAAAAACTCACCTCCCCAGCAGCGGCGCTAGAAAAGAGCTTGATGTCTACTACACAACCTTCTTCTTGTAGACGTTGTTGGGCCTGCAAGTGCACAGGTTTGTAGGGCAGTAGCAAATTTCCCTCAAGTGGATGACCTAAGGTTTATCAATCCATGGGAGGCGTAGGATGAAGATTGTCTCTCTCAAGAAACCCTGCAACCAAATAACAAAGAGTCTCTTGTGTCCCCAACACACCCAATACAATGGTAAATTGTATAGGTGCACTAGTTAGGCAAAGAGATGAAGATACAAGTGCAATATGGATGGTAGATATAGGTATTTGCAATCTAAAAATATAAAAACAGCAAGGTAACTAATGATAAAAGTGAGCGTAAACGGTATTGCAATGATAGGAAACAAGGCCTAGGGTTCATACTTTCACTAGTGCAAGTTCTCTCAACAACAATAACATAGATAGATCATATAACAATCCCTCAACATGCAACAAAGAGTCACTCCAAAGCCACTAATAGCGGAGAACAAACATAGAGATTATGGTAGGGTACGAAACCACCTCAAAGTTATTCTTTCGGATCAATCTATAAAAGAATTCATACTAGAATAACACCTTAAGACACAAATCAAACAAAACCCTAATGTCACCTAGATGCTCCATTGTCCCCTCAAGTATCCATGGGCATCATTATACGATATGCATCACACAATCTCAGATTCATCCAACCAACACAAAGTACTTCAAAGAGTGCCCCAAAGTTTCTACCGGAGAGTCAAGAAAACGTGTGCCAACCCCTATGCATAGGTTCATGGGCGGAACCCGCAAGTTGGTCACCAAAACGTACATCAAGTGGCACGTGATATCCCATTGTCTCCACAGATAAACACGGCAAGACATACATCAAGTGTTCTCAAATAAAGACTCAATCCGATAAGATAACTTCAAGAGGGGAAACTCAATTCATCAGAAGAGAGTAGAGAGGGAGAAACATCATAAGATCCAACTATAATAACAAAGCTCGCGATACATCAAGATCGTGCCATAGAGAGAACACGAGAGAGAGAGAGAGATCAAACACATAGCTACTGGTACATACCCTCAGCCCCGAGGGTGAACTACTCCCTCCTCGTCATGGATATCCCCGGGATGATGAAGATGGCCACCAATGATGGGTTCCCCCTCCGGCAGGGTGCCTGAACAGATTCCCGGGAGGTTTTTGGTGGCTACAGAGGCTTGCGGCAGCGGAACTCCTGATCTATCTTGATATTCGAAGGTTTTAGGGTACGTAGGGTTATATAGGCGAAAGAAGTCGGTCGGGGAGTGCTCGAGGGGTCCACGAGATAGGGGGCCACGCCCTGTAGGGGGGGCGCCCCCCTATCTCCTGGGCTCCTCGAGTATCTTCTGACTTGATCTCCAAGCCTCCAGGATGATATTCTTCGAAAAAATCATGATGCCGAAGGTTTCATTCCGTTTGGACTCCGTCTGATATTCCTTTTCTTCGAAATACTGAAATAGGCAATAAAACAACTATATGGGCTGGGCCTCCGGTTAATAGGTTAGTCCCAAAAGTAATATTAAAGTGTATAACAAATCCCATAATCATTCAAAATAGATAATAAAATAGCATGAATGCTTCATAAATTATAGATACGTTGGAGACGTATCATCATGCTCTGTAGTTGGTTTTTTCAAAGAAGTCATATCCGCCGGATCAACATTGTCCTTGTAGAACTTCGACTCCTCTGTTGCACAAACTGACTCAGCATAGGCCGCATCACCTTCCTTACATTCCAAAGCAATCTTACGGCTTCCATGTACTGTGATAGTCCCCTTATGACCCAGCATCTTGAGCTGTAGATAAACATAACAGGGCCTTGCCATGAACTTAGCATAAGCCGGCCGCCCAAGTAGGGCATGGTATGGGCTCCTGATTTTCACCACTTCAAAAGTCAATGTATCTGATCTTGAATCATGATCATCTCCAAAAGCAACCTCCGGAGCTATCTTACCGACTGGATAAGCCGATTTACCGGGCACCACACCCTGGAAAATGGTGTTTGACGGTTTAAGATTTTTATTTGTTAACCCCATGCGACGGAAGGTTTCATAATGCAAGATGTTGATACTGCTCCCTCCATCCATGAGCACCTTGGTGAACTTATAACCTCCAACCTGAGGCGCCACCACCAACGAAAGATGACCCGGATTATCAACCCGGGGCGGATGATCCTCTAGGCTCCACAAAATAGGCTGTTCAGACCAGCGCAAGTAATGGAGCACCGCCGGTTCCACGGAGTTCACTGCCCTTTTATGAAGCTTCTGATCGCACTTGCATAGGCTAGTGGTGAAGACATGATACTACCCACTATTTAACTGCTTCGGGTGGCTCTGGTAACCTGACTGTTGCTGCTACTGATTCCCCTGATGATTATAACCACCCAGGTTGCCCTGACTGCCTTGATTGCCATGTCTTCTTTGATTACCTTGAAATCCTGAGCCAGAACTGCCTCCACCATAACCCGGCCCATGAGACCCGGGTCCTGAACCGCCGGAAGGTCAATGATCATATCGGAAAATATCCGAGTTTTTGAACTCCCGCATAATGAAGCAATCCTTCCAGAGGTGCGTAGCTGGCTTTTCTCACGTCCCGTGCCTTGGGCAAGGCTGATTTAATAGGCGCTCAAGATTGACACCTGATCCTCCGCTCTGCGGGGGCGGTTTACCCTTACGATGCTAACCATTATCCTGCGCATTGGTGTTAGCCACAAAATCTGAACCATTATCCGCTTTACGATACCATTGTTTCCATGGCCCACCGCGTTATGTTGCTGCCCTTTGGTGCTGCCGCTCTTCTTTCCCTTCCCTGGCTTTTCATCGTCAGACTCGGGATCCTTGGTGCTATCAGAGTCGGCATACTTAACCAGAGCTTCCATAAGCGTTCCCACGTCATTGCAGTGACGCTTAAGCCGTACCAACTTCAGCTTTAGAGGCTTGAACCAGCAATTGCCCTCCAACGTCAAGACTGCTGAATCGGCATTGATGCAGTCCGATGAATGCAAGATTTCCGAAACCCGGCGCACCCTGGGTTGTCGATTCACCATCTTCTTGGACACATGCGGCTAAATCCATAATCGACATGGGCTGCTTGCACATGTCCTTGAAATTTAGGATAAACCGGGCCTTTAACTCGGCCCATGACCCAATGGAGTTAGGCGGCAAACTTTCCATCCAAGTGCGAGTTGTTCCTTCCAACATCATGGTGAAGTATTTAGCACATGCCGCATCATCCACATCCAACATCTCCATCGCCATCTAATAGCTTTCGATCCATGACTCGGGGGGTAAGTCAGCAGTGTAATTGGGCACTTTACGGGGACCCTTGAAATCCTTGGGCAGCCGCACATTGCGTAGAGCCGGGGTGAGACACGGCAATCCCAAAGAACTGAAAGTAACGCCTGGTTCCACTAAAACTATTGGACGAACTGGAGTAAGCTGACGGGCCACATTCTGTGCCACTAACTCGGCTTCTCGACGTGCTCTACCATGATCCACCATGTCCTGAGCATTAGCACCACCGCCCACCGGGTTATACACTCGAGGGGGGTTACGGTTCCGCGCACTGCTTGACACAGCTGGTTCATCAATATGCCTGTTGTAGCTCCGGCTCGGGCGAGGGGTTGAATAAATCCTTTCTTGACTATACGAGTAAGCCTACTGCTGAACCAGAGCCGTTTGAAGGAGATATCTAGCCCACCGCGTCTCAACCGCTGCTGGAGACTGTCTTCCATTGGAATAGCTGCCAATCGCGACGCCGCAGTGATCATATTATCCAAAGGGGTAGAAAAGTGACCCGGTGGTGCTGGCACGTACTGAGGCGGGTCATAGTTCTCTTGAGGCGGGTTCGTCGTTCGTGGCTGATCCGGCGCTCCTGTCCCAGGTGCTTCAACCCGGTTTACCGCTGCCGGGTTACTGGTTCCCACTCCTGGTGTGTTAAAAAGATTCATTGCTTCATAAATCGGTGGTAGACGAGACCGATGCCTCCTCCTCAACACGTCGTTTGAAGCGTTCTGATCCAACATGAGGCGGTAATTTTCTGCCTGAATCCGATGTGCCTAAGAATCCAAAGCGGCCCGCTCCTCAACCATCCTGGTTTCCTAAGCCGCCAAGTCCTCCTTTGCCTGAGTTATCTGGTTTCCCAGCTTCATCACCTCTATGTTATGCTGATCTCGATGATCCAGGGTAACCTCAGTGGTCAACAATGTCGTCCAGGCGTCCAATAAACCGGACAGGACTTGAGCCGGCGGGCGCGCGGGGCCTCCTGCCCCGGCTGCTGATCCGGAAATCATCACCGCTATAGTTGAGGAGTGTTGCGTGGGCTGCGTACCGGCCATGCAGATCGCAACCCGGTTCGGCGGTTCAACGGGGTCCAGAATACTGTCGCCATCGAAACAACCCCTAAACCGGCCATCTTGCAGTTGGTACAGTGACTCGGTCTCACCTGTGGATGATTCACCATCTGAATAGACAACCGTCTCACTGTCGGATACCGGTTCAGACTCCTCACCATTGGTGAATCCTACGAACGCATGCTTCATGGCGTGCTAAACCCCGGCGGGGCTTGCACGCTGGGCCGTCTCGATGAGGTCGGCGCAGATGTCAGCTCAGGGCCCAGTTCGCCGATCTTGCCAATGAAGACATGAATTCCTCCAAAGGGGACTCGGTATCTGGACCCGATTGAGTCGGGTCGGGGCCCCAGCCTGCGTTGTCGATGTAGATCTTGCCGCGACGACTCTGGGTCATCCGGCCCACTGCGTATCCCTTGAGTCCTTCGAAGTTACCCTCTAAGAACATGAAACCATCGTGTGATAGCCCCATGGTGGGCGCCAACTGTCGTGGAATTGTCACGTCAGATGTCCTAGTGTGAGGACTTAGTCGTGGAGCCATCGCAATGAGGTTAGCTTAAAGGGGTTAAACCGGACAAAGGACACGGGGAGTTTATACTGGTTCGGCCCCGTGCGGTGAAGGTAAAAGCCTACGATCCAGTTGTGGTGGAGTTGATGGGGTTTCGATGACTAGGGAGCGAATCCGCTTTTCCTCGCTCTCGAGTTGTTGTTTCTTTTCGCTAAACCGCCTCGGGTCATCCCTTTATATACACAGGTTGACGCCCGTCGGTCTACAGGATCCCGAGGCCGGTTCATAAATGTGTTCGGCTCGGTATCTACTCTTTCCTACCTTACATTAAAAGTTATACACCTATGGCGGTTTATGTCTATGGGCCCTAACCCGCCTCTGGGCCTTGGGCTCCCTTGTTAAATTTTCTCCATAAGTCGCCGTCTTCTATAACTTCATGGGCTTCAACATTGGCAATCTCTCTGAGGATAAACCGGCCCCTCCTTGATATATTCTTTACAGTGGGCATGAGTAGTTTGGTGATTTTTGGAAGTGTTTAGGCATTTTTAGAAAAGCCACAAACTTGCAGAAAGAAAAGAAAAACAAAAATAAAAGGAAAACCCAGTTACCTCGCAAACCCACCAGCCGGCCCACCTAGCTGGCTGGCACTGTGCTGGCCCACGCTAGCCAGCTGCTTCTTCCCCGCCAGGAAGGCAGGGAGGTGACGCCGGTGCGCATGAGCTCGCCACGGCGCCAGCTGCTTGCTGCTCGATGCTGGACGCCTGGACGTCCTCCACGTCGTCGCCCCGACCCCCTGGACACCTCACTTCTCCCCCAGCGCCTCTCCCTCACTCTCGCCCACCATGGCCGACGCAGCCATAGCCGCACAGCTGTCGTAGCCGCGGCCACCATCGACTCCATGCCGCCTTGTCATGTCCAAGCGCTCTGCCACCCTCCTCTCCATCGATCAGACCGAGCCCCGAGCGCTCGTTCGCCCCGGAGCCACCGCAACGACCTCGCCCGACCTCGCGGTCGCCGGAGATCCCCTTTGCCGTCACCACTGCTACAGCTCGTCCCCTACCTTGCCGTCTAGCTTGCCGAGACCATAGTGAGCTCCTTCATCTTCCCACCCCCAAAACGACTACAACAAGCACCACCGCACCCGCCGCCGCCTGAGCTCATCACCGACTTAGCTCTGGCACCCAACGGGCAAGCCACCTTGTCCACTGACCTCACTGCACCTCGTAGGCCACGTAGGAGCTGGCCTCGTGTCTCCAGAACCACCACACCGACGAGTTTGTTCTCGCCCATACTCCGGCAGCCGCAAAGCTCGTCGCCGGCATCGTTTCCGGTGACCTTCATCTCAACCACCACCACCCCTTGACGCGGCTTGCTCCCAGCTACACGTAGGTGGCCTCCATCGTCCATTTGGTCGCTGGATGTCGGTGGGAAATGACACCAATGGGATCACAAGAATCCCTACTACGGTTGCGGGGTGCTGGGTTGTGAGCAGAGCAGGATCAGTAGTCAGTACGAGCACGCGGTTCATTTACCCAGGTTCGGGCCGCAGAGATGCGTAACACCCTAGTCCTGCCTTGATGTGTGTATTTGTGGTCTTGATGTTCTTGAACTAGCTACAGTGGGCGTAACTTGTCCAAAAGTACGAATCCTTCTCCTGGATGCCTCGGGCCTCCATTTATAGGCAAGGGGATCGCCACACTGGCACACAGGAGGTGGCATCGGGGTAGTATGATTAAGCCTATCCTTTGCCGTTACGGGAAAAAGTGCATTTAATGCGCCCCTGACGTGTCCCCTCCACTTTACTGCCGCTTTGCCCTGCCTCGACACGCGCCTGGGCCAGCGAGGCGGTCCGTGCCATGTAGGCTGGCAGGCTGCTGAGGTGGCGCAGTGGTAGGGCCTTCATGAAGATTTGCATGCCACCACATAGGCATGCGCTGAGCTGGCCGAGAAGCCTTGTGCTGATACGCAGGGGCCCGCCCAGCTGGTAGGCTAGCAGCTGCATGGGAGCGGTGGCAGAAGCTTGGCGGGTGCGGGCCTGGCTGTGGCCTCACGGAAGTCCCCGGCAAGGGTCTTGCCGCGGCGTTGTGGTCGTCCCCTGCAAGGGTCTTGCCGGGGGTCTTGTGGGTTTCCTCGGTGAGGATCTTGCCGAGGTTTGTCGTCTTCTAATCTTTCGATTTGAAGTGTTCCTTGTCTTCACAAAGATCTACATGCCACCATGGAGGCGCCTCCCGAGCCTACGTTCCAACCTGGTTGGTGACGCTGGAGAAACTGGGGCCCAAGGGTGGCGCGTCCTGCTGGCGTCAGGTAGGCTGCTCCGGCAAGGGCCTTGCCGGGGCCGTAGGCTGCTCCAGCAAGGACCTTGCCGGGGGAAACCACTTCGTCTTCTAGCTCCTTATGCTTCTATCTTGGCGTTGCTTTGATTCTATATTGTGGCTCTGATTCCCTATCTCTGCCCTGCTTAAGTGTGGCCGTTCGCGCAGCTCTGACCGCCCGTGCACAAATAAGGGGTACAAAAGAGCGCCCCTACTTTGGTTCACCGATAGGAGCCCTCGTGCCTGGTCCACACATAAGCGTGACATGTTGTTGGGCCAGGCCCAGAACGGTGCGCGGGCAGGCGGGGCATTTTTTTACCGCAGTAACTTTCCGTCCGCTGTGCTTCCCCACGACCCACGTTGAATGCATGACGTAGGGGGGTTGCGCGCGCGGGTGATCGAAGCACGGTTGCATCATCTTGCGGTGAACAGTAAATGGGCGGCTTGTGTGTCCCTTCGAGACCGCAGGGCTGCCGCTCATTTACTGTCCTTACCTGGGAACCATCAGTCCACGCGTCCCATTACCCCGTCCCTCGCACCACGTACGCCGCATGCACGACGCAGAGCGAATGACAGGCGTGCGGGATACGGGAAGACGTGCACGTGTGGGTCGATTCCCACGCGCCTTCAATTGGGCGGGGTGGGCGGTCGACGGCCTGGCCCGCTGTCATCTTTAATGAGCCGGATTGGCCGAGAGTGGCGGCCGAGCCCCGCCCCCGTCTCTTTATAAGGAGGGGAGCGGGAGGAACGGCGCCTCTTAGTCCATCATCATCCGCCTATCCCCATCCCTGCTCCTTCCTTTCTTCTATCATGGCGAGAGGGCGCGGTGATGCTTCATCGGTGGCGGCGAGGGTCTCTGCTAGACAATGCGTCGCCCCTCCCCAAGAGCTCGTGGTGGAGGAGCCAGTCGTTAGAGGCAGGGGGAGGGGCGAGGTCGAGGCCATCACGGCGCTCGAGGAAGAGGAGGACGGGGCAGCGCACCGGCCTCGCCTCCGCCAGCGGCCCCTCCCCCGGTGGAGGGCCACGTTGGGGCCAAACCCTACGAGTTCTTCATCAGGCTGCACCAGCCGGCGCGCCGTCGTCTTCGCTTCCCTACCCCATTTGCGCGGCTGCATATGAGGGGCTGTGGGAACAGCGGCACATGGGCCGACGTCGAGTTCCCGGCCCCTCATGTCATGTATCTTTGCTGAGGGTGGAAGACCTTTGCTCGCATCCACAGCCTGACGGAGGGGCTGACTCTCCATTTCAAATTAATGGAGAGTGGCCTCCTCTCCGTCAAGGTCTTTGGGCACTTTGGGACTCGCGTAAGGTGCTGCGTGGAACGCTCCTCTGATGATGAAGACTCCTCCTCGAGCGCAAGTGGCGAGGAGGACAGCGGCAGCGCCAACGAGGGTAGCGGGCGGCAGGATGACGGGTCCGACTAAGCGTCGGGCGCGCCGCTCCGGGGCGACACTGGCGACCTGTAACACCCCGATACCGACGCTCCAAAAGACTTCCAGCTATTTTGAGTTTGGCCATGTGATTTATTTTTTTTGTTTGTTGCATTTCATCATGTCATCTCTTGCGTTGCATCATGTCATCATGCCAGCATGTCATTTAATTTTTTAAAACCTCACTAAATAAACCGTATGGATCTTCGGTCCATTTAAATCAAGGGATATTCACCTGGTGATTTCTCTTTAAAACATATTTAAAGCCTCTCAATATTATTAGGGAGCTATAATAAAATTATTCCATTAACTTTGGAATCACCATAACACACCTGCAGTTTAAGCGCCATGCATTTTCTGTCTCAATTCCTTGCCTCAAACTTTGCCACAATTCTTTCTCCATTTATTGTGGCTCCTCTAAAATTCTCAACATTTTTGGGTCTTCCAAACCTCCACTTCCTATTCACCCATTTGAATTAAATTCAAATGTTTTTGAATCTAAACCTTGCATCCATGCCCACTCCTATTTTCTTGGATTAAACTCATTTTTCTGAGTCTGAGAAAATTAACCCCGTGCCAATCCTTTCTCTAACCTTCTCTTTTCTCTCTTTTCTTTCTTTCTATTTTCTGTAAATCAAGAAGAGAGAAGCCCAGCTGGCCAATTGGGCCTCCCAGCAGGTCAGCCCACCAATCTAATCCTAACCCTAGCCCGACCTCCTCCTCACTCCCATCGATCTCCATCTCTCCCTCGTCCTCCCTCCAGCGCCGCTAGCGCTCGATCCCCCCCATCTCCTTCACGCAGCGCCGCCATCCCTCCTGCTCGATCTCCTCACTCGCTGGCCTCCACATCGCCCGAACCCAGCGCCTGACCCCTTTCAGCCTCCTGCGCTCCTCCCTCTGGAGCACTAGGCCATGACCCGCATCACCTCCTCCCGTGCCTCTCCTCCTGCTTCTCCTCGTAGCCACCAAACCGCCTCGACCTCGCCACCGCCGGCAGCAGCAGCTGCTGCTGCACCATCTCGCCGCCGCACACCTAGCCCTCAATCCCCATCTCCCTCACAGCCTCTCTCTCCTGATCCCATCACCCCTCTTCCTCGCGTCGCAATCTCCCTTTCGCTCAAACCCCTCCTCCCGAGCATGCCTCCCATGGCGCCCCGCATCAACCGGCCTCCTTCCTCTCCTCCTCCACACGCCCCTCCGTCGTCCGCTTCCGGCGCCTCCGACCCTCCTCTGCATCGTCTCCCCGTCACCATGGCCCGACGCCAACGCTCGCTGCTTGCCGCGCCCTCCTGCGCCTCCGTCGGCTCTGGTGCGCCTCTGCTTCTTCTTTCTGCAAGCCTGCCTCGCTTCTGCTTTGCCCTGCACCCCGACGCCTGAGTTGTTGCTTCCTTCGGCTGCCTGCCATGGCGCTGCTGCCATCCACCGACTGAGATCGTCTCCCTCCTGCCCTGCTGCTGCCTCCGAGCACCATCGATGCATCTACGTGGTTAGCACCGTCGTCAAATCGCCTTGGGTCACCTTCAGAAGTGGCACGGCAAGTGCAGCGATGACCCTTGAAGACCCCCAAGTGTACCTCTACCGCCGCTGTGGGATTCTCCAAGTACCAGGATGATGACGACTCGCCAAGTTTGTCTACGTGCGTGTACCACTACCGTCGCTGAGGACCCATTCAGCGCAAGCACCAAGTTCCACTACCGTCGCCCCCGGAGACATCGGATTCGTCAAGTTCCTCTTCAAAACGTGAACCACTACTTCCACGATGACGTGTGTACCACTACCGTCGACCTCGAAGACCCCGTGGACGTCAAGTTCCTTGACGTGACCCCGGTTTATCTACGGTGTGTACAACTACTGGCGTGTACGACTACTTCCCCTACGACCTGTGAATGACTACTTCCCTCGACGATTTTGAACCGCCCCGAAATCCACGCTTCGAAGGTATAACCCCGAGACGCCGCCCGTGAATGAATGCATGAGTGATGTATGAGATGCCCGTGTTTGCACCATGTCCGAATTGATCCCTGCATATTCCTCCTCATTTGCCATGCCGTTGACCCGTGGAAACCCGGTAACCGGGATCACCCCACCATCCTTTCCATGTTTCGCACATCTGCACACTTCTCGTTTGCATCGGTATCTCAATCAAGTTACCGGAACCGATATGTTGCCGTGGCATAATTTTCGGATTCGTTGTCGTGGCACCCGTTTTGTTCCACCGTGGTGACCAAATGCTTCATAACATGCTCATTTCAACATCTTCATAAAAATTGCTTAAGACTTGCATATGTCATCCGCATCATGATAACAACAATTAAAATGTTTAAAATTGTTGTTTGCGTTGAATTGCTAAATAACATGGGGATTTTTCCGAATTGTTGTTCGTTGTTCCGGCCTCATTTAAACTTGCCTAGATATGTAGTTTTGTTATGCTTCACCTCTTGCCATGTTTAAAAACATTTAATATTGTTTGGTAGCTTAAACGAGATTGAAATAAATATGTTAATGTGGTGTTTTGTCAATATGCAACTCGTTGCATATTGAGCTCCACTTAACTCGTAGTATTGTTTGTTGCATATTGCCATGCCATGCCTCATTAAACCGGACATGCATCATACTTGTTTGTACATCATGCTATGCTTATGTGATGGTTGTTTACCATATTGTTTGCTTCTTTCCGGGTTTCTTCTCTCGTTAGCTTCGGTTTCGTTCCGGAGTCGTGAGGATTCGTTTGACTACGCCCGCTCGTCTTCTTCATGGACTCGTTCTTCTTCCTAGCGGGATTTCAGGCAAGATGACCGCTACCCTGGATCTCACTACTATCATTGCTATGCTAGTTGCTTCATTCTATAGCTTTTCCGCGCTACCTTTCTCTTGTTGATCAAGCCTCCCAAATTGCCGTGTCAGCCTCTAACCTTTTCACCCGTCCTAGCAAACCATTGATTGGCTATGTTACCGCTTTTGCTCAGCCCCTCTTATAGCGTTGTTAGTTGCAGGTGAAGTTGAAGATTGCTCCATGGTGGACAGGATTTTGGTTGCGATATCACAATATCTCTTATATTATTTAATGCATCTATATACTTGGTAAAGGGTGGAAGGCTCGGCCTTATGCCTGGTGTTTTGTTCCACTTTTGCCGCCCTAGTTTCCGTCATACCGGTGTTATCTTTTCAGATTTTGCGTTCCTTATGCGGTTGGGTGATTTATGGTACCCCCTTGATAGTTCGCTTTGAATAAAACTCCTCCAGCAAGGCCCAACATTGGTTTTACCATTTGCCTCACCTAGCCCTTTTCCCTTGGGTTTCCGAAGCCCGAGGGTCATCTTTATTTACCCCCCGGGCCAGTGCTCCTCCGAGTGTTGGTCCAAACTAGAGCACCGTGCGGGACCATTCCTTGGCAACTTGGATTCGTCGGTACCTGTACACTTAGCTTATCTGGTGTGCCCTAAGAACGAGATATGTGCAGCTCCTATCGGGATTTGTCGGCACAGCGGGTGGTCTTGCTGGTCTTGTTTTACCATTGTCGAAATGTCTTGTAAACCGGGATTCCGAGATTGATCGGGTCTTCCTGGGAGAAGGTATATCCTTCATTGATCGCGAGAGCTTATCATGGGCTAAGTTGGGACAACCCTGCAGGGTATAAACTTTCAAGAGCCATGCCCGCGGTTATGTGGCAGATGGGAATTTGTTAATGTCCGGTTGTAGATAACTTGACACCAGATCCGAATTAAAATGCATCAAACGCGTGTGTACCCGTAATGGTCACTTCTCGGCGGAGTCCTGGAAGTGAACACGGTTTTGGGTTATGCTTGACGTAAGTAGGAGTTCAGGATCACCTCTTGATCATTGCTAGCTTCACGACCAGTCCGTTGCTTCTCTTCTCGCTCTTATTTGCGTATGTTAGCGACCATATCATGCTTAGTCACTGCTGCAACCTCACCACTTTACCCCTTCCTTTCCCATTAAGCTTTGCTAGTCTTGAAACCCATGGTAATGGGATTGCTGAGTCCTCGTGGCTCACAGATTACTACAACAACAGTTGCAGGTACAGGTTATGCGATGATCTTGACGCGAGAGCGATGTTTGCTTGTTTTGGAGTTCTTCTTCTGCTTCCTCTTCGATCAGGGGATAGGTTCCAGGTCGGCAGCCCGGGCTAGCAGGGTGGATGTCATTTGAGTTTTTGTTTGTGTTTCATCCATAGTCGGATGGTTCTCTTATGTAATATGATGTTGTATTCGTGTGGCATTGTATGCCTTATGTATGTATCCCTATCTATTATGCAATGTTGATGTAATGATATCCACCTTGCAAAAGCGTCTTCAAGATGCGCTTCTATCCTTGGTGGGACCTTCGAGTTCCTTTTGGATAGGATCGCATCTTGGGCGTGACATGACCCCATCATCCGTGTCGCCGGCTCCTAGAACTTCTCAGGGTCGCCTCCTTGGGCGGCTGGCGTGGGGAGGCCGTAGAAGGTGAACAAGGCGGGTGGCGGGCCGTCAAGTCGGAGTACGATGGCACCGACGCCTTCGTAGCGTATTGATGGACCGCTGCCTCATCTTCCAGCTCTTCCTCCGGCGCCACCACTGCCAACCCTCTCCTAGGCGACCGCCGGCATGTTCTCTTGGCGCCTTCTACTGCTCGTACCTCGCCTACGCGCTCCTTCTGCCCTTTTGCCTTCTTGTTTCATTTCCTGAGGAGAGGGACAAGAAAGGGATCACGGGCATCTTATCCTTTTTCAATTTGTAAGCCCACGGTCCTTATTTAGATCTAAAACCTGTAATCTCCCTGTTCATGTTTACATTTCATACGAACTGTACCTGTATGGAACGTATTAATGGAAAAAAGGTGCTTGCCAGGTCTTGTGTGTGCGTGTGAGCAAAGCCCATACCAAGGAACAAATCCCTGTTATTTTCAGTATAAACACCGCTGCCCGGCAGCAGGCCGTGCCGTTCCCCTACTCCGTTCATCCATAGTCACGCCTTTGGCGGAGGCAGGGACGAAGAGGGGGTGGGCCCTAGCTTGCTTCCTTTTTGCCGCCGCTACAACCATATTCCGAACCAAGAAGCTCTTTGGTGATAGGAACGAGGGGAGCACGGCAGCCTTGGAACAAAACGAGGTTCCGTACGTCCCAAGTTTCATACGGAAATGCATGACAGGGGATGGGAAAACTTATCTGAATCTGTAGCCCCCCGGCAACCCGGACTTGTCGTGGGTGGACCTTCATGCGTGAGCCCTCGGCAAGCTTGGCTTGCTGGGTCCAGAGCACCGACTTGTTCTCTTCCTTCCACTTGGCTTGGTGGAAACATTCATTTACCCTGCGTACCAAAGAGGATGGATAGGAACAAAATGATGCAAACTCGACCTCTATGCTAGGGGTTAGTCGCTGCTAAGCACTATCAACTCTAACCGAGGGAGAGACTCAATCTAGCACGCATGCTGTAACTTAGGGCGCCAAGGCTTAGCTTTATTTATGCTCGTGGTCCAGGCTCTGGCTTTGTACAGAGGGTTACATGCCTTGCCGGCAAGGCTTGTACAAAAGGTGGCTTGCCCGGGGGGGGGGGGGGGCGGCAGCTGTGCCTTATGGGTAAAACTTGCGAAGATGCTCGATGTTCCAGGAGTTGCTCACTGGAATGTCATCTTCGGTCTCCAGGCGGACTGCGCCAGGCCTGGTGACTCGTGTTACACGATAAGGGCCTTGCCACTTCAGCATCAACTTGTTGGAATTCTTGTCCGACTGAATGTGCCGAAGAACAAGGTCGCCTTCCTCAAAGCTCTGTGCATGAACCTTGCGGCTATGGTAGCGACTCAAGGCTTGCTGGTAGCGTGCTGCTCTCATAGCTGCCCGGAGACGATCTTCCTCAAGGAACGTTGCGTCATCTTGCCGCAATCGCTCTTGCTCAAGCTCATCATAAGCGAGCACTCGAGGTGACCCGTATATGAGTTCCGTGGGGAGAAGTGCCTCTGCCCCGTAGACCAGGGCAAAGGGTGTCTGGCCAGTGGCTCGATTTGGCATCGTTCTGATCGACCAAAGAACCGCCGGCAACTCCTCAATCTAGCGCCTTCCACTCTTGCGCAGCCTGTCAAAAGTCTTCGTTCTTAAGCCTCGTAGAACTTCAGCATTTGCTCTCTCTACTTGGCCGTTGCTTCGTGGGTGTGCCACAGAAGCAAAACAGACCTTGCTGCCGAGATCCTCGGTGTACTACATGAAGGCATGGCTTGTGAACTGTGTGTTGTTGTCGGTGATGATCCTGTTGGGTACACCAAAACGGCAAACTAGCCCCTTGAAGAACTTGATGGCTAACTGCGGTGTCACCTTCCTCACTGCTTCCACCTCAGGCCACTTTGTGAACTTGTCGATTGCGACGTACAAGTACTCAAAGACCCCGACGGCGCAGGGAAAAGGGCCCAGTATGTCGAGCCCCCAGACAAAGAATGGCCAGGAGAGAGGGATTGTCTTCAAGGCTTGAGCTGGCTGATGAAGTTTCTTCGAATGGAACTGGCATGCTTCACACTTGGTTACTAGTGCTGTTACATCCTGTAGGGAAGTGGGCCAGAAGAAACGTTGCCGGAAAGCCTTGACAGCAAGGGCCCTTGACCCTATGTGGGAGCCACATATGCCTCCATGTATCTCTGCCAACAGCTCTAGTCCTTCCTCCTGGGAGATGCACTTCAATTTCACCCCATTCGATCTTTTTCTGTACAAGATGTTGTCAACGAATTAGTACAGAGCAGACCAGCGGGCTACTCTCTCTGCCTCTTCCTGCTCCTCAGGGAGCTCTCTTGTTTGGAGGAATCAGACGGTGTGTTGCGCCCATGACGGAGCATATGGCTCGGCGGCGAGGAACAAAGACATTTCCTCTGCCGCGGGAATGGTTGCCTCCACGGCAAGGGCCTGGCGCCCCGCCAGAGTCGGTTGTCCCATGGTAGGCTCGGCATCCATGGCAACTTCTTCGCTGGAGGCTCTAGGGAGCTCGGTGGGGAAGTACTTGCCGGGGCCTAGCTTCCTCCGCTTGTTTTGCCCTGTCGATGGTTCGACGGATGGTTGAGTTAACCGAAGCACAAAAGTACCTAGTTCCACAGGTAGCATGAGGGCAGCACGCTTCGACAGATAGTCGGCGACATCATTCTCCACTCGGGGGACATGCTCTGCCTGTATCCCATCAAAGCGCTCCTCCAGTTTCGTCACTTCATCGACATAAGCTTCCATCAGCGGGCTTTGATAATCCTTGTTGGTTTGCCTGACGACAAGCTGTGAATCACCCTTGACGATGAGCTGTTTGACTCCGAGGTCCGCTATCCTGAGGCCGGCAAGCAAGCCCTCGTACTCGGTGGTTTTGTTAGTTGACATCTCCAGGGGAAAGTGCATTTGGATGACATACTGTCGGATGTTGGGTTCCGGCAGACCCTTAAGGTTCGAACTCTGGGGTGCGCGCGAAGATCTTCCCCCTACCTATCCGCGTTTGATCGCCTCGCGAGATTCTAAGCTAAACGATGAACAACACGAGGGACACAAGATTTATACTGGTTCGGGCCACCGTTGTGGTGTAATACCCTACTCCAGTGTGTGGTGTGGTAGATTGCCTCAGGGGCTGATGATGAACACTACAAAGGATGAACAGCCTCGTGCGAGGTGTTCTTGAGCTGGTGCGATGAACTGCTTGGATGAGTTCGATCACCTCTCTCTCTCTGATGGGAACTCAATGAGATGTCTCCTACATGTGGTGGCTAGCCCTATTTATAGGGCCCCTGGTCCTCTTCCCAAATATTGAGCGGGAAGGGCGCCAACGACGACCATTTTGAAGGGGAACATCTAGTACAAGTTATCCTGACTAAAGTTGGTCTTCGACTACCAAAGGCACTGGTGATGACGCCTTCTTGGGCTCCACGGTGACCTCCATCCTGCTGCTCTGCTGGTCTTGGTCTTGTTGCACTAAAATGGCAACCTTTGCCTGATGACTCGGTACTCCACGCCTGTGCTTGCCCCCTTTGCACCAAAGAGGAAACAAGGACACTGCACAGGCCGGCGCCCGCCTGGCGCCCGTCTGATCTCGATCGTCACGGCTTGCGTCATGAGCACGTCACGAGGTACCCCTGCCTTGATCTCTCAGCCTCCTCGCGAGCCTGCCTGGCGAGGCCGCTCTTGAGGAAGCCTCGTGTCGTCCGCCCCGAGAGGCTTGGCCCCTCGCGAGGGTATTGAGTCTTGCGTTGATGAAGATGGGCCGTACTGGGCCACCACTCGAGCCACGCCGCAGGCCGCAGGCAAGCAAGTCTGGGGACCCCCGATCCCAAAACGCCGACAGTAGCCCCTAGGCCCAAGGCGCGCTCGGACTTGGCTTAGCAGAGAAGCGAAGGGGCAAGTGCGGTGCGCCGCGGGCCCCATCAGCCTGCGGCCTTGGGCGCCGCGTTGGCTGCTGCACCGAAGTTGATGACGGCGGCCGGGTGCCCATCCTCGGCGATGGTTGAGATGAAGACGAAGGTGGGTGCATGGCAAGTGGCGTTCGCAACTCGCCAAGCCTCGGTGGCTCCCCCTCGGATGGCAGCTCCTCCAGCGGTGGCCATGACCAGCCATCGCGCCGTCGCGCTCGCCTTGAGGGAGGTAGCGGGTCAGCCCGTCGTCGCGCCTTGGTGAAGCGTGAGGAGGGGTCTAACTGAGCTCCGGAGGCAGTATGAGCCCTCGCCATGAGTCGATGCCGGGCAGGCCGTGTCTATTTTGTTTTCCTCCCTTTCCTGTACAAAGAGAGAGAGTAGTGTGGGGCCCCGTAGGGGCATGCTGGACTATTGCCGTTAACTATTACGCTATTTTTGTTATTCCGGTGCGTTGTTTTGGTGTTGTGTGCTCGTGTGTAGGAACTACTTAGCTCGGGGGGACTTACCGCAGTCTTTGCTCCTCAAGGCTGAGGCCTCGTCGTGCGCCTTGTGGCCTGCAAGAATTAGTCAGGAGCGGTAACTTCCGGTCTTGGTCGTGAGGACAACCGACTCGGGTCCTGTGTCTGCGTCGCATGGACCAGGAGGAGTGCTCCCACGGCGGACTTGGACAGGAAAGCCTCACGAGACTGGGTCAGAAAACACTCGCGAGGGCACCCGCACAGCCCCCTCGCGATACTTGCGAAACAGAAAACGAGTCCGGTGGGCGATAAAGACAGAGAATCACGGGTTGGGGATGGCAACAACGCTAAAAGCAACTCCAATAAAATCTCAGATAAGGATGAACAAGCCAATTGCAGAAAGCAAATGAAAAAGCCGCGTCCGACACCTAATCTAGTCTTCGACATCTTCTCACCAGCGCGGAGCTAAGTGCTTCCACTGGGCGTGGGTGGGAGCCCCCGAGGCCCGAGAGGGCGGCTCTCTAGAGACTCCGGGGCGTGTACAGCCCCAACTCATTATTACGTGAGAGTGTCACCGGCGGCGAGCTTCATAGGCATTGGCCTTCTTCACAGGCTTTGGGCCTTTCTCGGGGCCATGAGCTTCACGGGCGTTTACCTTCTTCACAGGCACCGGGACTTTCTTGGTATGACTAGCTGCACAGGCGCCGGGCCTTGTTTACAGGCGCTGGGCCTTTCTTCAAGGGTAGAACTTCCGGAGGTGCTCGATGTTCCACGCGTTCGGGATGGGCACCCCCTCCTGAGTCTGCAAGCGTGCGGCGCCAGGCCTGGAGACATGAACAACCTTGAACGGGCCCTCCCACATGGACGAGAGCTTGTGCAGCCCTTCCCTGGAGAGCACCCGCCTAAGCACGAGGTCACCTACCTCGAGAGTCCTGGGGCGGATGCTGCGCCAGTGGTACCCCCGCAACGCCTGTTGGTATCTTGCTACCCGAAGGGCAGCCTCCCGATAGCGTTCCTCTCCCATCACGAGGTCCACCCCCCGCATGGCGTCCTTCTGTGCTTCGTCAAAAGCCAGGACCCACACGGAGCGATGCCTGACCTCGTGAGGAAGGACCGCCTCATCCCCGTAGAGGAGGAAGAACGGGGTTTCGCCGGTTGACTTGGTAGCGGTTGTGTGGATGGACCATGGGACGGACTGGAGCTCGTCGTCCCAGCCCCTGCCGCAGGCCTCCAGCTTCTTCTTGAAGGTCCGGGTTTTGAGGCCTTTCAAGACCTCCACGTTGGCGCGTTCAGCTTGGCCGTTGCTCCGAGGGTGTGCCACCGAAGCGTAGCATATCTGCGTTCCAAGGTTAGCACAATATGTTTTGAAGAGGTTGCTGGTGAACTGCAAACCGTTGTCAGTGATGATGCGATTAGGCACCCCAAACCGGCTCACGAGGCCCTTGATGAACTTGACCGCTGAGCCAGCCAGGATGGTGCGGAAAGCTTCCACCTCCGCCCATTTTGTGAACTTGTCAATGGCGACGTAGAGGTATTGTTAGCCCCCTAGCGCCCGAGGAAATGGGCCAAGGATGTCCAGTCCCCAAACAGCGAATGGCCACGAAAGGGGGATGGTTTGCAGGCCCTGAGCCGGCTGATGAATCTGCTTAGCGTGGAATTGACAGGCTTCACAAGCTTTTACCAGTTCGATCGTGTCGTTGAGTGTTGTTGGCCAATAGAACCCGCTCCGGAACACCTTGCCGACGAGGGTCCGTGAAGACGAGTGGTGCCCACAGTCCCCACCGTGAATGTCTGCCAGTAACTCTTTCCGTTGCTCCCTGGAGATGCGACACAGGGAAACATCATTTGGCCGCTTTCGGTAGAGTTCTCCGTCTTGGATGCAGTAAGCCGCGTCCTCCTCCTTCTCTGGCAGAGTCCCTTGCGTCAGGTAATCTTTGAATTCTGCGGTCCAACATCCCTCCTGAGGATCTAGTGCCAGGAGCAGGCGAGCTCCTAAGGTCGGTGTCGGTGTCAAAACCGGCGGATCTCGGGTAGGGGGTCCCGAATTGTGCGTCTAGGCGGATGGTAACATGAGACAAGGGACACGATGTTTTTACCCAGGTTCGGGCCCTCTCGATGGTGGTAAAACCCTACTCCTGCTTGATTGATATTGATGATATGGGTAGTAAAAGAGTGGATCTACCACGAGATCAAGGAGGCTAAACCCTAGAAGCTAGCCTATGGTATGATTGTTGTAATGGTTGTGTGTCCTACGGACTAAAACCCTCCGGTTTATATAGACACCGGAGAGGGCTAGGGTTACACAGAGTCGGTTACAATGGTAGGAGATCTACATATCCGTATCGCCAAGCTTTCCTTCCACGCCAAGGAAAGTCCCATCCGGACACGGGACGAAGTCTTCAATCTTGTATCTTCATAGTCTTGGAGTCCGGCTGACGATGATAGTCCGGCAGTCCGGACACCCCCTAGTCCAGGACTCCCTCAGTAGCCCCCGAACCAGGCTTCAATGACGATAAGTCCAGCGCGTATATAGTCTTCGGCGTTGCAAGGCGGGCTCTCCTCCAGATTCCATGTGATTGCCGAATAGTGTCCGGTTCCCTTACAAATGTTGCACTCCTTGGCTTCCATGCCCAATAATGGCCCTCTTCCACGCGTCGCATGAATGCGAAAGGCCAGGGTATCTTTTATGTTTTACCCCCTAGCTGCGCAAATAACCTGCCTATAAGAGAGGCAAGGATCCAGATCCAAACCACACCATCTTCCCTCCGCGAGTACTCATCGGAGCGCCTCTGACCAAAAATCCATTCCATCATGGACCGTCGACGCGGCTCCTCCTCTCGCGCTCCCAGCCCTCTGCCAGGAGATTGGAGGAGATGTTTTGTCCCACACAACGAGCTGGTGACGCTCCAAGCGGAGGGATATCTTCCTCCGGCCTTTATGGTCCCGGTTCGAGCCAGGCTGGCCACCTACAAAGGTGGGAAGAAGGCGGAGGCCACCCCAAGTCCCAATAAAGGGGAGCGGGTATGCTTCGTCCCCTATCTGATAAGGGGGCTCGGATTTCCTGTACATCCGTTCCCCCGCGGACTCCTGGAGTTCTACGGACTCCAGCTCCATCACCTCATGCCCGCCTCTATTCTGCATATCGTGGGTTTCGTAGCTCTTTGTGAGCTATTCCTGGGCATCGAGCCCCACTTCGCGCTGTGGAAGAGGCTATTCTATCTCGTACCCCGCTCTCACGAGGGGTCAATATATCAAGTGGGCGGTGCCGAAATATGGCGCATCGCCGGGACCGGATATCCATCTGGAACCCCTAAGAAGGCGTCCGAAGACTGGCCTTCAGAATGGTTTTATGTAGAAGAAGCTCCACTGCCGGACCCTGTTCGGATCGGCCTCCCGGAGTTCAGCAATGCTCCTCTAAAGAAATGCTTGAGTTGGCGCCCGCGGAGCCCTCAGCTGGAGGAAGACAAGAGCGTCCATTGTTTGATGGGCCGGATAAGGTTACTGGCCCATTCCGGACTGACCATGATTGGAGTCATGGCCACGTGCATCATCTTGAAGTGCAAATTGCTGCAATACAGGGGCCACCCCATGTGGGATTTCAACGGGGAGAATGATGCCACTCGTCATGGCCGCCAAGGGTTGGGATCGGCCGAAGATCTGGTGAAGATTATGTCCGGCCTGTACAAGGGGGAGAAGGAGGACTTCTTCCAGACGAGCCCATCGAATGGGTTCTCCATGAACAACTCTCGGAGCTGGGTAAGCGGATGTTCATTTATCCGACCCACACTTTCAAAGTTAAGTGCCTTACTTTATGGTTTTGACGCAGGATCTGCGCCGGACTGTGGAGAGCATACATAGTCCGGCCCCACAGCCCAAGGATCCGGAAAGATCCCTTGATCCGTCCTCCGAAGAGGATCCGGACATAAAGGTGGAGCTAATTGACGGGGTGTTTCACCAGCTCAGCATGGATAATGCTCTAGTCGCCATTACGGCCGACTGCCCCGGCCTATCTTCGGCTCCCCAGGTGATTGTGACCGAAGTCCTGACACCATTATTTCGTCCTTGCATATTTCTGACCACCGTATACAATGGTGTCTCGCAGGAGGTACCTTCAAGGCGGGAAGCGAACCAATGGTGACCCACGAGGTCGATTCAGCCCGTGGCGGAAGAGGGGTGTGGTACAAGTCGAAACGTCACCGCAACGGTATAGCTCGCGCCCATCTTTTAGGCCAAAGTTCCTAGGAGTTGTTTGAATGCTCATGACTTTTGCAGGAGAAAGAGTGCTCATTTGGACTGCGGGCGGAGAGGTTGCCAACTGCCTCTGCCAGGCCAGGCTCAACGCTGATGCGGAGGGAGAGCAAGGAGCAAGGCGTGAGGCGGATACTCCTCCAGCGAAGGATGCTTGACGTCCGCCACCAGGTCTGAGGTGGAGAGCGCCATGAACCATAGGCGCCGCCGGACAGTTTTACGTGACGCGTGCTTTTCCCCTGAGGCGTTGAATGCCTTTAACGCAGGGGACGCGCACCTCCGTGCTGCTCAAGATGGTTTGACCAGAGCCACGGTGCAGTATGTAAAAGACATACGGGTAAGAGATTTTAATAGTTGTATATGCCAGTAGCCCCCGAGACTTAAAGTAGTTAGAGTAACTGATTTAAGGATCATTTGATATACATGGTCTTGCAGAGAAGAATACCCAATTGTCCCAGAAGCTACAAGAGTGCAAGGCTCAACTTGAGGCCGCACTTGCTGCAACAGGAGGAAACACAGAGACCCCTCCTGGTAACACATTATTTCAAAAAGATAAGCGGTGTGCGGCGTGCGTGTAAGTCTGACAATGATATTGCAGATGTTGCGGACTGGATCCGGACAAGCAACAACATCTTGTGCCACCTGAAGGTTGGCGAGAGGGTCTTGTGAAGGTGCAGCAGGAAAGGAACAAACTCCAGGATGCCCACGCCCAGCTTGGAGATGAGCTGAAAGGTGTTCGGGCCAAGCTGTCTGGCTCCGTGAAGGAGAATCAGCGGCTTCGTCGCGGCATCTATAGTAAGTGCTTGAGAGAACTCCTTTGAAAAGAAGAGTTCAGCGAGGAAGTCAATTGACAGAAATATGTCTATAGGTGTGCTCACAGGTCGCCCTGCGGAGGAGATGCCCGTATCAACGGGTGATCAACTTCCCGAGCTGGTGCAACTGCTCGAACGAGTTCTGCAGGCGATGAGCGGCATCGTCCAGGCTTTATGGCTATCCCTCTCCCTACCCGAGGGCCTTGGAGAGCTTGCGCAGAAGCTTCAGGGAGCGCGGCAGCGCTTCCGTTTATGGAAGATATCGGCCTGGCGCCAAGGTGCCAGGGAGGCCTGGGCCATGGTGAAGACGCGGTACAAGAAGGCGGATCCCAACCACATGGCCGAGGTCGGACCTGTGGGGCCCGATGGGAAGAAGATTCCTGTGAGTTTAGTGTATGACCAAGTAGAGTTGGCCGCTAAATATTCCCAGCAGGATCAAATTAGACAGCACATTAGGCGGGATTGAGGAGGAATCTGATCGGTCGATTTGACAATGTATTTTAAAATGACATGTAAAATGCCTTCTAGCCGGATTGTAGATCGTTTGTCTTTGCCGACCTTTTCGCTTCAACCTCGGGACCCTAGAGTTCGGAGTGTGTCTGAATACCTTCTCGGTTAAGAAACAACCGGGGCATGCATGGAGACCAGGCGTAGGGGTCATTAGTGCTTTATCAGACAAGTGCCCAACTAGTTTTGTTATATTACATGGTTAGTAAGAAACATCTTCCAGGGAGAATAGTTCCGTTAAGGGTTCCTTTCCCTGGGAGGCATGCCCTAAAGTGCATGTCCGGACTGTGAAAAGAGCAGGAAAACATCTGGGGGCAGATAAATAAATAGGTAAAAAATCATCTTTCAAGTCACCGACCGAATATTCCCTTAAGAACGCTAGGTTTCGGCTTCACCCAGTCTGAGGTACACATCCGGCTGACCCGGCAGTAACAATCGCAGAGGTGCTCCCTTTACCTCCTAGCCGAACAATCGGGAACGTAGGGGTAAGCATAGGAGCCAGGCAACCCAGCTTGGCAAAAACTTAAGTCATATCGATGCATATAATGGTGAATAAAAGGTACATGTGGGAGTTTGACACATGTGCTGGGCATGAAGCCCTTAAAATTAAGCTTCTGGTAAAGAAGCCCCCAAGTATAATGAGTGCGGATAGCACATCAAGTGTGTGCGAACAATGCGCAAGTAGGCCTTTAAGGGCTTTTATGAAAAGGGTGAGAGAAAAGAGAGAAACTAAAGACAGCTGAAATGTAAAAATTTGGACGGGAGAAGGAGATGAACTCTTAGTCCGGCGCTAGGCGTAGAATCTTCGGAGGCGGGCTGCGTTCCATGGGTTCGGCTCGAGTCGGTTGTCCGATGCATTTCACAGACGGTACGCTCCGCCGGTCAGGACTTGATCAATAATGAAGGGCCCCTCCCATTTGGGCTTGAGCTTGTCCTTTTTCTTGTCCGGCAGGCGTAGAACTAGTTCGCCAACATTGTAAGTCTTAGCCCGTACTTCTCTGCTTTGATATCTTTGAGCCTGCTGCTGATAGAATGTGGAACGAGCCTTGGCGACGTCGTGTTCTTCCTCCAATGCGTCCAAGCTGTCCTACCGATCCAGCTCGGCTTCTCTTTCTTCGTACATGCGCACTCGAGGTGAGTCATGAATGATGTCGCAGGGCAACACTGCCTCTGCGCCGTATATCATAAAAAATGGTGTGAATCCGGTAGTATGGTTGGGCATTGTCCGCAACCCCCAGAGTACGGAGTCAAGCTCCTCTACCCAGTGCGTGTCAGATTTCATAAGGGACCGCACTAGTCTGGGTTTGATGCCGCTCATTATTAGACCATTTGCTCGTTCCACTTGACCGTTGGTTTGAGGATGATAGACTGAAGCATAATCGAGCTTAATGCCCATATTTTTGCACCATAATTTAACCTCGTCGGCCATGAAGTTCGTGCCGTTGTCGGTAATGATGCTATGGGGGACACCATAACGGTGTACTACCCCAGATATGAAGTCTATCACTGGTCCGGACTCTGCCATTTGAACTGGCTTGGCCTCTATCCATTTGGTGAATTTGTCCACCATGACCAATAAGTACCTTTGCTTGTGGGTTCCCCCTTTAAGGGGTCCAACCATGTCAAGCCTCCGGACATGACGGCGGGTAATGGGTATAGTTTTGAGGCGGTGGGTGGCATATGGCTCGATTAGCAAAGAGGCGACAACCGATGCATCTTTGGACTAAGTCTGAGCATCTGCCCGGCCGTCGACCAATAAAATCTGTATGGAATGCCTTGCCTACCGGGGCCGGGCTGCGGCGTGGTGTCGCCCTAGTCGGCATGAATTTCAGCCAAAGGTTTCGCCCTTCCTCTTGGAGATACACCTTTGAAGGACTTCGGTTGTGCTTTTCTTGTAAGTTCCCCTCATGGACCTTGTAGGCTTTAGACCGCGAACTATCTGGCGAGCCTCGTTTTGGTCTTGGAAGCTCTGCCTAATCGGTAGGCTAGGAATGGATTACATCCGCAGGGCAATTGCTGCCATTATTTCGTGGGCTGAAGGCGTTATTTCATCGGCTGAGTTGCCGATTATGTGAGATTGTTCTGTGTTGGGTGGTACGGCTGCTTCCGGGTTGTTGTTTCCGGACTCCTCTTCCCTTATTACGGATGGCTTAAAGAGCCGTTCTAGGAAGATGTTTGGAGGGACAGCAGCGCGTTTCGCACTGATGCGTGCCAATATGTCGGCTGCTTGGTTATTATCCCGGGCTACGTGGTGGAATTCAAGTCCTTCGAACCGGGCTGACATTTTTAGGACAGCGTTACGATAGGCTGCCATCTTCGGATCCTTGGCGTCAAAGTCTCCATTTACTTGGGATATTGCGAGGTTTGAATCCCCGCGCACCTCTAGGCGTAGAATGCCCATGGAGATTGCCATCCGGAGGCCATGTAGGAGGGCCTCATATTCGGTTGCATTGTTGGAGTCCGTGTACATTATCTGAAGTACGTATTGGACTGTATCCCCGGTTGGGGACGTCAATACGACGCCAGCCCCCAAGCCGGCCAACATTTTGCAGCCGTCGAAATGCATAGTCAATTGGAGTATCGCCGTACTCTTTAGGAGTTGGCTTGATCCATTCAGCGACAAAGTCAGCCAAGACTTGTGACTTTATAGCTCGCCGAGGTTTGTAAATTATATCGAATGGTAAGAGCTCAATGCCCCATTTTGCAATCCTGCCCGTTGCATCGCGGTTGTTTATAATGTCATTGAGGGGCACTTTGGAGGCCACTATTATCGAACACTCTTGAAAGTAGTGTCGGAGCTTCCGGGATGCCATGAACACTGCGTACGCTATCTTTTGATAGTGCGGGTAACGGGACTTGTAGGGAGTTAAGGCGGTGGATCGTAGTACTTTGGTTTTTGAAGAGAATTTATGCCCTTACATTTCTCGTTCGACTGCAGTACAGCGCTTACAACTTGATGTGTTGCCGCCATGTATAACAACATTAGTTCACCCAGGTTAGGTGCGGCCAGGACCGGATTTGTTGCCAATATGGCTTTTATTTCTTTGAGTCTGGCAGTGGCAGCATCCTTCCACTCGAAGTGTTCGGTGCGCCTTAGGAGGCGATAGAGGGGCAATGCCTTTTCTCCCAAACGGGAGATAAAGCGGCTTAGAGCCGCCACGCATCCAGTCAATTTTTGTATTTGTTTGGGGTCTTTTGGAATATCCAGCTGTGATAGAGCTCGGATCTTGGCTGGGTTTGCTTCAATTCCTCTACGGATACAATGAAGCCGGAGCTTTCTGCTGATGCGCCCAGCATTTTTCGGTTTAGCTTAATGTCATATGCTCGGAGGTTGTCGAATGTGAGCCTCAAATCGTCTACTAGGGTTTCGGCGTGTTTGGTTTTGGCGACTCGTCGTCTCGTATGCCTCTACTGTTTTGCCGATCTGGGTAGCGGCATATACGAATCATCTTGCTGATATGTTCTTGGCGCGTTTTTGAGTCCGAAGGGCATCGTGTTGAAGTAGAATTGTCCATATGGAGTAATGAATGCCGTTGCGGCTTGGTCTGCCTCTGCCATCTTGATTTGATGGTAGCCGGAGTATGCGTCGAGGAAGCACAATGAATCGTGCCCTACAGTAGCGTCGTTTATTTGGTCGATGCGGGGAAGGGGGAAGGGATCCTTTGGGCAGGCCTTCTTGAGGTCTTTAAAATCGACGCATAGGTGCCAGTATTTGTCCTTCTTCGGTACCATTACGAGGTTTGCTAGCCAGTCCGGATGTTTGATGTCTCTGATGAATCCGGCTTCCAGTAGCTTGGCTAGCTCTTCTCCCATTGCCTATCTTTTGGGTTCGTAAAATCGCCCAAGAGCCTGTTTGACTGGCTTGAATCCTTTTAGGATGTTTAGGCTGTGTTCTGCCAATCTGCGTGGGATTCTTGGCATATCTGAAGGGTGCCAGGCAAAGATGTCCTAATTTTCCGGAAGGAATTCTCGCAGTGCGGCATCCACATTAGGGTTCAGTTGTGCCCCGATGGAGGCCGTCTTTGTTGGGTCCGTTGGATGGACCTGGAATTTGACTATTTCATCCGCTGGTTTAAAGGAGGTGGACTTGGACCTCTTATCGAGTATCACATCGTCCCTATTCACCGTAGAGCGCAGCGCAGTGAGTTCTTCTGCCGCTAGGGCTTCGAATAGTGCCTCCGGGGCTAATGCGGCTGTCTTGTTTTCAGCGCGGAGTGCTATGTCCGGATCACTAGTGAGAGTTATTATTCCGCCGGGCCCAGGCATCTTAAGCTTCATGTACCCGTAATGGGGTATGGCTTGAAAAATTGTGAATGCCTCTCGTTCTAATATAGCGTGATGTCCGCTGCTGAACGGGGCCACTTGGAACGTGATCTCCTCGGACCTGTAATTGTCCGGCGAGCCGAACACCACGTCAAGTGTGATTTCCTGTGCAGCGCGCTTCCCGGCTATGGATTATTCCTCTAAAGGTTGTGCTGCTTCGCTCAATGCGGCTCCAGTCTATTTCCATTTTTTGAAGGGTTTCCTCGTAGATGAGATTTAGTCCGCTGCCTCCGTCCATGAGTACCTTGGTAAGACGAAAGCCGTCCATTATTGGACTGAGGACCAATGCGGCTGGTGCTCGGGCTGTTCGGAATTTAGGTTCGTCGCTGGCATTGAAGGTGATGGCCGTGTCGCTCCATGGGTTTGTTGTTGCTACTTGGTAGACTTGGCGAGGCTGCGGATTGTTCGTTTCGCATATTATTTGATCTGAAAGTCTCAAAGCTATTGACACCGTCTTGGTACTTGTTGGAGTGGTTTTCGGGGCTAGAAGCTCCGTGCCACTTTTGGCCACTGTGTAATATCCAACATGCTCAAAGACTATGTGTTGGGGTGGTGCCTTACATGTCTTGTGAATTTTCTGAGTCCGTGAGCCATCCCTCGATCAGACGTTCCGTCCCCTTTATGGGGTTTTGCTTTTTGGTTTTGTACACGGTGCCCGAGTGTGATGCACCCTTTTATTCTGGACTAGGGTTGTATTGGGGCGGATTGTCCCAAAACTTAGTTTGGTTTCGGAAACTCTCCATCACCTGATACTTCGTACTATGGGCCTTGAATCGACAAAGCGTGTAATTTCACGGCGACTGACGGCATTCAAGATTCCCTCGTCCGTGCAATTATTGCAGAAAATTGAAATTGCGTTCTCCTCTCGGCAGTCCTTTATCCTGTCCATAACCAGGAGGAATCTGGCCCAGTAGTGATGTACTGTTTCAATGGGCTCTTGCCGGATTTGAGATAAATCGCATATGTTTGGGTGGGTGGGTGGAATTAAGTCCGGAATCCTACCCATCTCGAGCCTCAAGCGCCGAGAAGTTTCCGAATTTGGAAGCTTGGATCGTTGGACGTTGTCCAACGAGTCGATCGATGCGACTTTAGGTTCGATTGCTTGATCGAAGTCCGTCCCTCCGTGGGAATCCGGCATGGAGGTTGGAAGCCGGACATGACTAGTTTTCAATATAGGAGAAGAGTCGCCACGTTGTTCCTCTACCACATAGCGTGGTGGGTGACTGAGGAGAGTTAATCTCTCTCAGATCGATTTTAAGCCCAATCTGATTATAGTCTCTAAAGACTCCCAGGGTGGCGATGCAATCAAAGATTCGTTCTGGATGAGAGCTCTGTTGGATCCAGCTGCTCGGCGAATTCGAGTTAGCGTGAAGATTGCTTTTGATGACCCGAGGTCATCGTCGAAGCGATGGCGGACATGCGGTCATGAAAAACCACCTAGCGAGGATAGTTTGGCGGCGGCCAAGGCTCCTTTAAGCGAAGATACCGTCTTTGAAGGCGGGAAGAGCATCCTTCCTATCGGTGGCGGCATGAGGAAGTCTCAATGAAAGCACCAATGTTGGTGTCAAAACCGGCGAGATCTCGGGTAGGGGTCCCGAACTGTGCGTCTAGGCGGATGGTAACAGGAGACAAGGGACACGATGTTTTACCCGAGTTGGGCCCTCTCGATGGAGGTAAAACCCTACTCCTGCTCGATTGATATTGATGATATGGGTAGTACAAGAGTGGATCTACCACGAGATCAAGGAGGCTAAACCCTAGTAGCTAGCCTATAGTATGATTGTTGTAATGGTTGTGTGTCCTACGGACTAAAAACCCTCCAGTTTATATAGACACCGGAGAGGGCTAGGGTTAGACAGAGTCGGTTACAATGGTAGGAGATCTACATATCCGTATCGCCAAGCTTGCCTTCCACGCCAAGGAAAGTCCCATCCGGACACTGGACGAAGTCTTCAATCTTGTATCTTCATAGTCTTGGAGTCCGGCTGACGATGATAGTCCGGCAGTCCCGACACCCTCTAGTCCAGGACTCCCTCAGTCGGGCCGCAGGCCAGGGTTCCGAGGCAGGCGACTGAGGGAGCTCCTCCTGAGGCTGCGCTGTACTTGGTAGTGTCGATGCTACTGAGGGTCTGAAGAATCGTTCCTCAAAGAAGCCGGGCTCCTGAGGCAGTCTCCTGGACGCCCTCCTGCGATGTCGTCAGCCTCTTGATTGGTGTCGCGGGGCACGTGCTGCAACTCCAACCCCCAAAATTGCTTTTCCATCCTGTGGACCTCCGTAAGATATGCTTCCATGTGTTCGTCCTTCGGCTCATACACCTTGTTGGAGAAGTTGAGGAGGAGTTGTGAATCACCCTTGATGATGAGGCGCTTTACCCCCAAAGCGGCTGCAGCTTTCAAGCCTGCTATCAAGCCCTCATATTCTGCTATGTTATTGAAGACCTTCTCCCCATGCTGGAAGCAGAGCTGCACGGCGTAATAGAGCTTGTCCTGAGTGGGAGATATGAGCACTGCGCCTGCCCCTGCACCATGTTGCGAGAACGCCCCATGGAAGTACATGACCCAGTCGTCCGGTGCTTCACTACCTGGGGAAAGCGACCGATCCTTGCCTGCTTCGAGCCCAGGTGCCTCCGTCCATTCCGCCACGACATCTGCAAGCGCAGCTCCCTTGATGACTCTGGTCAAGTTGAATTCCAGCTGAAACGCTTGCAACTCAATGTTCCATTCAGCGACCCTTCCAGCTGAGTTGGGGCTCCTGAGTACCCTTTCCAAGGGATATGCCGAGACGACCTTGATGGGATGTCCTTGAAAGTAGTGCCGCAGCTTGCGTGAGGCCACTAGCAACACAAGGAGGAGTTTTTGAGGCATGGGGTATCGCGCCTTCGCGTCCCGCAGGACCGTTTTAATGAAGTACACAAGATGCTCGACGAGGTTGAGGGTGCTGGTGTGGCCTGCGTCTTCCGGAAACACCTCCCGAGACGACGGAGCCCCCAGTGCTCGATCGCCTGGCGGGGCCTCCTCCGCCCTGGGTGCGTTCCCCCGCTGAGGCTGATCCCCATCTGCCGCGGTCGTGGTCTTCACGAGGCTTTCTTGGATTTGTTCTTCTTCGGTCGGGGTTGTGACTGACGCGGTCTTTGCCCGGCGCTCCTCCCGTACCGCCACTAGGGCTGCGCTGGCGGAGTAGGGCGTGTCTGCAAGGTAGAGCACCGAGGGCTCCTGAGGGAGCGGAGCTACCATCACCAGAGGGCTGGTAAGGTACTTCTTGAGATCTTGGAATGCTTTGTCAGCCTCTTCAGTCCACTCGAACGGGCCCTTCTTTTTCATCAGCTTGAAGAAGGGCAGTGCTCGCTCCCCCAGCTTGGAGATGAAGCGTCCCAATGTGGTCACTCGCTCGGTGAGCTTCTGCATTTCTCTGAGGGTCTTCAGTGGACTCATGTCTTCGACTGCCTTGACCTTCTCTAGGTTAGCCTCGATACCTCTGTGGGACACGAGGAAGCCCAAGAGCTTGCCCGAGGGGACTTTGAATACGCACTTCTCCGGATTGAGCCGCAGATCCACTTCGCGGAGGCTCGCGAAGGTTTCTTCCAGGTCCTTTATCAGGGTTTTCGCCTCCCGAGACTTCACCATGATGTCATCGATGTAGGCCTTGACGTTTCTTCCAAGCTGCCGGCCCAAGGCGATGTGCATCAGTCGCTGAAAGGTCGCGCCCGCGTTGCGCAACCCAAAAAGCATGCAGGTATAGCAGTATACTCTGCACGGGGTCAGGAAGGCCGTTTTCCCCACATCTTCTACCGGCATCTTGATCTGGTGATAGCCCGAGAAGGCATCCAGGAAGCACAACAGGTCACACTCGGTGATAGAATCGACGATCTGGTCGATGCGAGGAAGCAGGAATGGATCCTGAGGGAAGGCCTTGTTGAGGTTGGTGAAGTCGACACACATGCGTTCCTTTCCTCCCTTTTTGGCACAACAGCAGGGTTGGCCAGCCATTCAAGATAGCGAACTTCGCGAATGACGCCTGCTGCCTCTAACTTTTGGTTTTCTTGGACGATGAAGGCCTGCTTCTTGGTGGACTGTCGCCTTGCCTTCTACTTCACAGGGCGCACGTTGGGGCATACGTTGAGATGGTGATCAATCACATCTCTTGGGACCCCTACTAGCTGATCAGGTTCCCACGCAAACACCTCCTTGTTTGCGCGCTGGAATTTCACTAGGGCCTCCTCCTGCTCAGGGTCGAGATTCGCGCCTATGGTGAAGGTGGCACCAGAGGATCCATCCTCGTCGACTGGTACTTGCTTGGTCTCCGCCTTGTCTTGGGTGAATAGCTGCTTCTTCTTGGCCGGCGCAGCCCCCTTGGGCTCGTGGGTGTCTGCGCTGGCGGGCTGCGCCACCGCGGCCGCCTTGAAAGCGAGCCTTAGCACTTGCAGCGCATCCCTTGTGTCTCTGGACACGGTAAGGACGCTACTGCTCCCGGGCATCTTCATGAGGTTGTAGGCTGGGTGAGTTGCTACCATGAACTAGGCCAAGGCTGGGTAGCCGAGGATGGCATTGTACGAGAGGCCGATGGGGGCGATGTCGAAGTCGACCAGCTCTGTGCGGAAGTTGTCGTGGGTGCCGAAGGTCACCGGGAGGAGGATCTGCCCCAGGGAGCCGGTGGAACTGCCTCCGACGCCCGAGAAGTGCCTGCTAGGTTGGAGTCGCTCCAGCGGCACGTGGAGGAGGCTGAAGGCCTCCACCGAGAGCACGTTGAGGCTGGCACCACCGTCGATGAGGGTCCTGGTGACGGCCACCTGGCAGATAGTGGGGGGGTGCATAGCATTGGGAGCACGACCGAGCAGGCGGTGTTGGAGGGGTGATCGTCTGAGCTGAAGGTCAAATCCACCTTAGGCGCCACCCAGCCTGGGGGGGCTTCATGGCGCTTGAGGACGGCATCGATCCGGCGGACGAACGGCTTGACGTGGCGGCTCGAAGGTGGCGCCAGCGAACCGCCCAGGAGAGCTGCGACGACTGGGGGCGCTGGCACAGCATACTGGGCGAGGAAGAGGCTGCGCAACTCCTACTAGGAGGCCACAGACGCCACTGGCAGGTGGAGCAACCACATGTGCGGAACGCTGGTGAGGGCCATGGGCAGCCAGTTAGCCATGACCTTGTCGTCGCCTCCTACCTCGAGGACGGCCTCCTCATATGCCAGCAGGAAGGCTAGCGGATCCATCGTGCCGTCGTAGCATGGCGGCATGTTTGGCTTGAACTTGTTCGGCCACCGCACCTCCAGCAAGGCGGGGGCCAAGGCCCGGAGCCCCTTGGCCCCAGCGCCGGCGCCGGCCGCCGGAGCTGGAAGCGCGATGTCCGCCATGAGGGAGAAGCGCAGTGCTGGCGGAGAGTGAGCCGGCAGAAGGAAGATTTTGGCGCACCCCTACCTGGTGCGCGAAATGTCGGATGTTGGGTTCCGGCAGACCCTTAAGGTTCGAACTCTGGGGTGCACGCGAAGATCTTCCCCCTACATATCCCCATTTGATCGCCTTGCGAGATTCTAAGCTAAACGATGAACAACACGAGGGACACAATATTAATACTGGTTCGGGCCACCGTTGTGGTGTAATACCCTACTCCAGTGTGTGGTGTGGTGGATTGCCTCAGGGTCTGATTATGAACAGTACAAAGGATGAACAGCCTCGCGAGAGGTGTTCTTGAGCTGGTGCGATGAACTGCTAGGATGAGTTCGATCGCCCCTCTCTCTGATGGGAACTCGATGAGATGTGTCCTTCTTGTGGTGGCTAGTCCTATTTATAGGGGCCCTGGTCCTCTTCACAAATATTGAGCGGGAAGGGCGCCAACAACGGCCATTTTGAAGGGGAACATCTAGTACAAGTTATCCTGGCTAAAGTTGGTCTTTGGCTGCCAAAGGCACTGGTGATGACGCCGTCTTGGGCTCCACGGTGACCTCCATCCTGCCACTCTGCTAGTCTTGGTCTCGTTGCGCTGAAATGGCAACCTTTTCCTGATGCCTCAGTACTCCACACATGTGCTTGCCCCCTTTGCACCAAAGAGGAAACAAGGACACTGCGCAAGCCGACGCCCGCCTGGCGCCCGTCTGATCTCGATCGTCACGGCTTGCGTCATGAGCACCTCGTGAGATACCCCTGCCTTGATCTCTCCGCCTCCTCGCGAGCCTTCCTGGAAAGGCCGCTCCTAAGGAAGCCTCGTGTCGTCCGCCCCGCAAGGCTTGGCCCCTCGCGAGGGTCTTGAGTCTTGCGTTGATGAAGATGGGCCGTATTGAGCCACCACTCGAGCCACGCCACAGGCTGCAGGCAGGGAAGTCTGGGAACCCCCGTTCCCAGAACACCGGCACATACTTGAGGTGCTCCCCGGTGGGTGCGACAAGCAGCACGCCAGCACCGTTGCCTTGCTGCAAGAAAGCCCCATCAAAGTACATGATCCAGTTGCGGCTCGTTTCCTTGCTGGGGAGAGTGGTCTCCTGTACCTCTTTGTTGGGCGTCGAGGTCCATTCTGCAACGAAATCTGCCAAGACTCTGCTTTGAATCGTCGAGGTGCTCTCGAAGTTTAAACCAAAACTTGACAGCTCCAGGGCCCATTCCACAATCCTCCCCGTTGCATCTGGGTTATGCAATATCCGTTGCAACGGGAGGCGGGTGACAACGGTGATCTCATGCGCTTGAAAGTAATGACGCCGCTTCCTCGAGGCCATAAGAAGGCCGAAGGGCAATTTTTGCACACCTGAGTACCTCGACCTAGCTCCCTGCAAGAGGGAGCTGACGAAGTAAACTGGGTGCTGCACCATTTTCTTCTTCTACACCACTTCAACTAGTCGCGCGGGCCCAGTTGCACTGGTGTCAGCCTTTGCCGGGGACTCAGTCCTGCCGGGACCGAGCCCTGCCGGGGAGGGTTCCGGCTCGCCATCCGTTGATTCTGTCGTTGTTGCTGCCTCTTTGTCAACCTCTCTCTATGCCACCAGTGCGGCGCTAACCACCTGTTTCATTGCCGCTAGGTACAGCAGCAACGGTTCTTGTGGTTTAGGCGCTACCAGCATTGGGGTAGAGGAGAGGTATTTCTTCAAATCCTGCAGCGCTGCCTCCGCATCTGGGGTCCACTCCATTGGGCCCGCCTTCTTCAATATCTTAAAAAGGGAGGGCACACTCCGCAGAGTTGGAGATGAATCTGCTCATGGCGGCAACACAGCCAGTGAGCCAACGCACATCTTTGATCCGCTTAGGTTCCTCAATTTGCTTGATGGCTTTGATCTTTTCTGGGTTTGCCTCAATCCTGCGTCGCGACACAAATAACCCGAGAAGCTTGCCGGACGGGACACCGAAGACACACTTCTTAGGGTTCAACTTGAGGTTGATCTTGCCCAGGTTTGCAAAGGTTTCCTCCAGATCTTGCACAAGTGTTGCTTTGTTCTTGGTTTTGACCACTATGTCATCCATATAAGCTTCCATGTTTCTATGTAGCTGGGGCTCAAAACCAATTTGGTCTGCTCTTGCAAAGGTCGATCCAGCACTCATCAACCCGAAAGGCATCCGTAAAAAGCAATACGTACCACATGCGGTGATGAATGCTGTCTTCTCCTTGTCTTCCCTTGTCATGAAGATCTGATGGTACCCTGAGTAGGCATCGAGGAATGATAGCAGGTAACACCCGGCCGTGGAGTCAACAATCTGGTCGATGCGCTGTAACGGGAAGGGATCCTTTGGACAAGCTTTATTGATGTCTATGTAATCAATACACAGTCTCCACTTCCCGTTTGCCTTGCGCACCACTACCAGGTTGGCCAACCACGTCGGATGGAGCACTCCCCTTACCAAGCCTGCCGCCTCTAGTTTTCTGATCTCCTCCGTGACAAACTCCTGCCTCTCCAGAGCTTGCTTCCTGACCTTCTGCTTGACGGGCAGTGCATGAGGACAGACAACAAGATGGTGCTCAATCACTTCCCTGGGAACGCCGGGGATGTCGGATGCTTGCCATGCAAACACACCGACATTCGCCCGCAGGAAAGTGACGAGCTCGCTTTCCTATTTGCCGTCGAGGGTGGAGCTTATGGTAAAAGCACCTCCCGTGTCGTCCTCCTTGACGGACATGTAAGTGCATCTAGTGCCCCTTACTGATTTTGGTGTATTGAAGACTTATAGGTTAAGGGACTAATGCGTTTGTGAGTGTACACAGGTCTATAAGTCTATGAGGAGTTTGATATTTACAGAAAAAGTCGACCCCTAAAAATGAAGCTCTTCGACTGAAGACTTTGATATTCTGAGGACTTTCTGAAGACTTTGAAAGTGAAGAAATTGGTGTCACCTTGAAGACTTGATATTCATTTGAGGAACATGAAGCGTGAAGACTTTTGTTTTCGTAGTTTCATTTTCTCTTTCTTGAGTCATAGGAAACACCATACTGTTAAAGCGGGTCGAGGAAATACTAAGGAAAAATTTCCATGTGATGCTCAACTCAAAATCCTACACCTACCAATCCCTTGAGTGAAGCCTTTGGAAATCTCATACAGTTCAGTCACTTTCTTGATGTGAGAGACGAAGTTCTTACAGTCGTTGATGAATTTATTCGGATCGAGGAGTTAAAGAATTCGCCGGTCTGAATTGCCTACACATGAGGAACATGATAGCCCGAGGAATTTGAGAGTCAAATTTCCGACCGTTCTTTGTGCTCTTGGCCACCTGTCCCAAAATATCTTATCCGTCTAACGGTCATATCATTGAAGGGCATTTATGTCTTATGATGTCGGGCTGCTCCTAGGCTATAAATAGCCGCCTCTACAACCACTAGCTGGTTGGCTGCTCGAGAGAACTTGACACTTGTCATTTGAGAGCAACCCATCCTTTGAGGACTTTGGCGAAAATCATCAAGTGAGGAAAACTCAAAACCAAACCCTACAAACCCAAAGTGATTGAGCATCATCAAGAAATTGATCTGCGTGGATCCGATGCTTATTACCTTTGAAGACTATGCTTCTTCCAGACGGTTAGGCGTCATGGTCTAGAGCATCCAAGAGGAATTGTGGATTGCCGAGTGACCAAGTTTGTGAAGGTTTGGAAGTCACCAAGACTTACCACGAGTGATTGGGCGAGGTCTGCTTGGCCTTAGTTCAAGGAGAATACGGTGAGGATGGGTGTCTGAGCTCGTGCTTTCGATGTTGGGTGTCCGGGACTGCGTGTCCTCGAGTTTAAATACTTTAGCCGCTCAACCAGGCGTACAAGCGAGACAGCAATGGAACTGGTTTACCAAATCATTGTCTTCACCAACTAACTGGTTCTATTTCCTCAACCCTTTCATTACCTCATTCTTTGTGTTGAGTGTTTGTTCATATCTGTGCTTGAAGACTTTGGTGAAGACTTTCTCAATTTCCTCAGTTCAATTTCTTGATCTGTTTGTCTTCATCTTGTGTTATCCTGTGATTCGCTTCACATACTCTGTGCTAGTCTTCATTTCATCATGATGACCATGCTTGTATTCTGTTATGCTTACTTCTGAGTACTTATTCCGCTGCAAGTAGTTCTTCGCTAAGGAATTTCCTCACCAGCAAATTCCTCAGTGAAGAATTCATAAAAATTGCCTATTCACCCCCCCTCTAGTCGATATAACGCACTTTCAGGACACTTTCTTGGTCTCTAGTGGTGCAACTCTGGTCTTCTTGCTCTTTCCGGTGGAGCTCTATGGAACGTCTCGATGGGAGCGCAACACCCTGAGGAGGTGCGCTTGCCGGAGTGGGTGCGAGGAGTCTTGCCGGTCTTCTTTCCCCTCGGGCTCCATTGGCAGGAGCAGGTGCCTTGGCAGCAGCTGCTGCAACCACTTTCCGTTATAGTTGGTCGGCGTAAATCAGCGCATCTTTCTTGTCGGACGGGACGGTGATGATGTTCATCGGCCCGGGCATCTTCAGCGTGTTGTAGGCGTAGTGAGAAGCCTCCATGAACTTAGCTAGTGCCTGGTGGCCGAGGATCCCGTTGTAAGGCAACGGGATCTCGGCTACATCAAAGACAATCCTCTCCGTCCTGTAGTTCAACTCGCCTCCAAATGTCACGGGCAGCGTGACCTTTCCCTTTGGCTGAGACCTCCCCGGGTTGACTCCTTGAAACGTGCCCGTCTCCTCGAGGTCTCCATCAAGGATCTGCAGCCTCTTCATCACAAAAGGCGAGATCAAGTTCAGACCGGCCCCGCTGTCAACTAGCATCTTTGTCACCTTGAGGTTGCGGATCATTGGTGAGACCAACAGCGGCAATCACCCGACTGTAGTAGTGCGGTCAGGGTGGTCCTCGGTGTCGAAAATGATAGGCATGCTGTTCCACTTCAGTGGCTTCCGTGCGTCGAGTGATGGCTCCACCGCCGTGATCTCACGCGCCCACTGCTTGAGCTGGCGGTGGGATACATGCAGCGATGCGCCACCATCAACGCACATGGCCTCTGTAGCTTTCTGGAACTCGTGGTCGCCAGACTCATCTCCCTCGTCATGATCATCCTCTTCCTGCTTATTGTCGCGGCCCCAGGCGGGCCTCTCTTGCTAATTATCCTTGCTGCGGTGGCCTCCTTGGCCTCTGCGCTTCTTGTCGGATCCTTCGGCACCCTCTTGGCCCTTCTCCTTGTCCCACCGCTCATACTCGGTTTTCTGCTTCTCAACGAGCAGCTCAAGTTGCTGGCAGTTCTGGAGGTCGTGGCCCTTGGTGCGATGGAGCTTGCAATACTGCTTGTCGGAGCCCCTTGGCTTGTCGGCAGCCGCCAAGGCCCGGCAAGCGGCGCACCCAACAACCTCCTTGCCGGGGTCATTTGCCTTGGCCTTCTTGGTGGTGCCGGTGTCGTCAGACCCCTCGACCGCTGTGGGGACCCCGACTCGCAAGTCGTGATCACCGAATGCACGTGTACAGTGATCCCAGAGATCAATGCTCACTGAACACACAGAAGCTGAATAACAAGAGTCTTACATCCATGCATACCGTCTTACACAAATTATGACCATTATGGTCAAGTCTTACATCGATAAAGCCTTAAGGGCTGAACATCAAATAAAACAAAGCAGCGGAAATCTTAGTCGATAAGTAGAACCCATGCCATCTGCCTTAACCCTCGGGCATTACATTGGGAAACGTCCTAGTTAGCATGTTAGTCTCCAAAGAACTCTTCTTCAAACTCCGGTTCTTCCACGCTGGTCAATTAAATAACCAAAGGCAAGCCAATGAGTACTTTGAATGTACTACTTAAGCAACCCATGATTTGGTTCAAAGATGCGATAATGCATGACATAGGTAAAGTTTTGCATAAAGCTAGTTTTGAGTGCAATGACATGTTCAACAACCTATAAAGCATGCATCAAGAGAATTCAAGTAACCATGAGAACAGGTCACGAGATATCAACATAAATAGAATGGGCACCAACCCATTATCATAAGCAGTGGGCACCAACCCATCTCAATCGTGTCAAGTCCTTTGACTTGATTCAAGACAACATCATCATCTCACACACTTTGGGTTTGAAAACATGTGGGCGTAGCCCAAGAGCGGTTACCCAACTGTCCTTGACCGTGGACACGGCTATTGAATAGTTTTACACTCTGCGAGAGGTTGCACACTTTACCCACTAGATCCGGGAACTTCCGTGTCATCCACGACCAGCGGTACCTCAAGTACCGGGGTAAGCACCGATCACCGCCTTTCCCTAGACGACACTAACATGGAGTCCACTCGATTGGTAGTAACCCCCGTGCCAAACATTTCTCATCATAAAGTTGTGGAGCCTCGCTCCCATATTCATCACATACCACAAGCACGGGGTACCAACGGTGTGTTCGGTGCCTGTGAAAACAGTCATGGCCGCCCTACAGCACGACCCGTCCCAAGAGAGCACCAACTCTCCCCGTCACTAATGTCACGGGCTCCAAGCTAGTATCGGTCTAGGTACTCAACAATGCCCTTTCCCATATAAGGGTAGAGTGGTCGCGCATGTAAGGTTGGGATAGCAGTGCAACTCCGACCAATCCGTTTGAAAACAACACACCCTTTGCTTGGCACACCACTTCGTCATCAAGTGGTCACCCATTCCATCATCTCCCTCGGGCATAAGTGGCACCCGACGGGGTTTTCGAAAAGACTTTGAAAATATTTTGTTTCCATCACCATGCATATCCCCGTCCCTTTTGCGTAGCACTACTTAGCATCCTATCTACTCCCATCGTCATGACCCTCATAAGGAGGTAGGGTCATGCACAATGCAAGTGTCAACGAGAAAAGTACCGGAAGCAACCCACCAAAGTGGTTACCCATCCTTCATGATTCCGATGCAACAATAGTAAGTGCTATATGTCATGCATAAAAAGGGTTTCATAGACATGGTCAAAGGGCTGCTTGCTGCTCAACAAAGTCTTGAGGGTCTTCAAAGTCTTACGGTCCAACTCCTTCGTCGACAACGCAATCTATAAATCGCAAAATAATAACGGAAAATAAGGCAATAATAGGACAGAAAAATCAAAGTGCTCGGAAAAATGTCAACTCTTTTGTAAAAATACTAGATGGAAATATAAGATGGGAAACTTGCTAGTTTTGGATTTGGAGTGGTGGAGCAGAAGATATGGATTTTCAAAGGTTTATTTAAATGCTAAAACCACATTTAAATATTCTGAGAGAACAAAAGGTGGTTGGATTTGAGTGAGAGTTGCACCATTAAATAGGTTGCAATATTCTAGGAATTTAGAAATTGGAATTAATCCATTTGGACAAATATTGTGTCTGTGAAATATTTGGAATATAGACGAGAAAAAAAAAGGAAAAGACCTTTGTGCCCTCGGGCGGAACAGCCACAGGCGCAGGCCCAGGGAAAAGGGCCCAGGCGAGCCAGCAGTAGCCTTGTGCCAGTTTTTAAACCTGACGGGGGGGCCCAGCTGCCGATGGGAGAGAGAGGCGAGAGGAGGTGAGGATGACAGGCGGGGCCTGCTGTCATCTCCGACCTCGCGACGAGGGCCAGCGTGCTCACCGGCGACGATCTGAGCGACGGCGAGCTCCGCGAGTCTTGAGGATGGCCGAGGGTCGCCCGAGCGTCGGTGGGAGGTGGACTTGGCGGCGGAGTCAGGGGTTCGCCCGGCGACGAGTTCTTGTGGAGGAGCTTGGGAGGCGGCTGCTCCGGCCGTTCAAGCTACAAAGAGAAATGGAGGAACCGATCGGGAGGTCTGAGGTTCGGATCGAGAGAGAGCGGCGGAGGCCTATACCTCGAGTTCGCGGAGTCCCGAGGCGGCGGAGCTCGAGCTCGATCTCGAGCTCGGGCGCTCTGGGGAGAACTGGGGTGCGGGGAGGTGTAGGTGGTGCAGAGGCGAGGGGTGAGGTGGAAGGGCTCGGGAGGCCTCTTTATAGGAGAACGGCGGTCCACCGTGGGCTCGTCTTGGCCAGCGGGCTCGTGCTGCCGCCGCCACAGGCCTCGGGAGGACGCTGCACGTGTCTAGGAGGCTCGTGGGGTCGAATACTCCCGAGGGATGAAGAGAGAGAGAGAGCGGGGGCGAGGCACAGCGCGTGTGGCAGCGCCATTAGTGCGCTCAGGCGGTTCTGTTTGATAAGCTGGAGGCGAGGAAGGAAGAGAGAGGAGGGACAGCGCCGTGGCGTGTCGTCAGACGTCAGCGCCTCGGTGGCGAGGTGGCCAGGTGGCCGGGGCCGTTAGGCGGAAGGCGGCTACTGATCTTGGGGGCGCCTTGCATGGCAGCTCAGCGCCCATATGGCTGCCATGGCATATATCGCCACATGGGCGCGACCACTTGGTGTCGATGGCGCCGGGGGTAGTAAAGAAGGAGGGGAGGCATTGGATGCCCAGGTAAGCCATGGAGTTAAGAGGAGGAAGAAGAAAGGTGAAAAAGGGCTGACCAGAGAGAGAAGAGGGGGTTTCACCCTCAATTATTGAACTAGGGCTAGCCATTGTCCTTGGAGGTGAAAGTGGACTAGAAAAAGCTGTGGTAAAATTGGAGCTCTCCAAGAATAGTGAAAGGGGTCAAAAGCAGTGATTTTAGCAAAATGTCAGAAGGTGTTTGATGGAGTTTTAAGCAAGCAAATGGACTCCAATTGCCATGAGGATCCACAAGGTGAAATGACTCATATAAATATAGCCATCCACCAATTGGGAGGTTATTTGGGCAAGGTTGCCAATGCAACTTTTGTGAACCCTAGAAATGAGCAGAAATGGAGTTGAGTAGATCTAGTTGAGCATAACACTTCTCCTTGATGAACCACTTTGTGAAGTGGCCTCATTTGGTCATGTGAACATGCTCACAAAAGTTGGGGTCTTGGAGAAGAAGTTGGTAGAACAAAGTTGTTCAAATTTGCTTCTGGTCAGAGAGGGTTTTGAGGTACTTTGACCAAGATTTCCTCTTCTCCAACCTGTGCCATTTGGTCCAGATGCATCATTAGACCAAGGAAGCATGTCCACCAAGTTTGAGAACATTTGGACATACTTGGCAATGTAAAGTTGATCAAACTTCAGAATGGACAGAAATAGTTTAGAGGGGTTTTGATGATGTTATCTTGTTCTCCAAGTTATGAGACTTGGCAAGATCATCTAATATGTCATATGTGACATGATAGAATTTTCCTGGAATTTTTGGAGAATATTTCCTTTGTAAATATTCCAAAAGCTTGAAATATCCAGGAAGGGTTTTAGAGGGGTTTGACCAATATTTTGAACATGACCATGTGTTGAAACTCTTATATATGGACAATATATGTCCTATGAGTTTCCCTAAATTTTGTCAAATATTTTTAAAACAATAAAATAATTTTTCCCTATTAAAGACCATTTCTGGCCTTAAGAAAAAGCTTTTAAATAAAATAGTAAAACAACTTTTAAAATTATATTTTTGTGGTTTACGGGTATCCTATATCTAATAGGAGTCAAATATATTTTTGGAAAGATTTTTACTGCCCTTAATCAAGTACTTGCATGCAATCCTTAATTCGGGGTTTTGGAAAACTAAATTTAGAAAATACTTTCGGCCAAATTATTTTTGTAAGAAAATTCTATATTGCACTATACACATGGCATGGTCATTGGTCGGGAGCTTGGGGTAAGGAGATGAAGTATAGAAGGTGGAGTGGTTGACTATTAAGAGCACTTGAAAACCATATGGGAAAACCAACACCAAATAAAAGCCAAATAAAGCAAAAAGTTTTGTTGGTCCAAATTTTCATGCTTTATTAATGAAAATGAAATGTTACAAAATGCAGGGTGTGACAGACCTACCCCCTTACAAGAATCTAGTCCCGAGATTCCTAAACTAAACTTTAAAGAGATCTGAGAATTCGGATCTAAGGTAGTCTTCACGCTCCCAAGTTATACCTTGATGTGGTTGCTCCATTGGACCTTGAAGTACTTGATGGCGCGGCTTGAGTCGTCGTTCGGCCTCATCCGAATGCAGATGGGCCTCTCACGATAAGTCAAATCAGGCTGGAGGTCAATGGCTTGGTGATTGGCGTCCTTGTAGAGATCGAGCTTATGCGGAACTTGGAACACTTCGGAGTTGTGACCGTGGAACACGTTGTGCACATCGAAAGTTCGGTGGAAGTTCAAGCTGGTAAGCCACTTCTCCTCGTCGTTCCATGATCTTGAAGGGCCAATGTATCTCGGGCGAGCTTTCCTTTGACATGGAAGGGCTCCTTTGAGAGGGTGACCGAAGATAGACATGGTCTCCAACTCGGAAGTTTATGTCTCTCTGACGTGAGTCGGTGTAGCTCTTCTGTCTTGACTTGGCGGAGACTTGAGGCGCTCTCGACAAGCTGGACTTGCTCTTGACTTCACGGAGGATATCCGGCCAAAACAAGTCTTTCACGGTCTCGACCAATTGAGAGGTGTCTGGCACTTCCGCCCGTATAACACTTCAAATGGTGCCATCTGAAGGCTTGCACAGTAACTTGTTGTTGTAAGAGAACTTCGGCGAAAGGAGGCAATCTTCCCACTTAGCCCCATAAGCTAAGACACAGGCTCGGAGCATGTCTTGAGTATTTGATTCACTCGCTCTGTCGACCTCCGATGCTGTGGGTGGAAGCGATCTTGAATGACAGCTTGGTCCCCATGGCCTCTGGAATTTCTTCCAAAACCTTGAGGTGAACTGGGTTCCTCGATCTGACACAATCTCCTTGGGAACACCATGAAGGCTCACAATTCGGTTGATGTAGAGACTGGCTAACTGGTTCCCCTTGTAGGTCGTCTTGACAGGAATGAAGTGGGCCACCTTGGTCAAATGGTCAACGATGACCCAGATGGAGTCATGTCCCTTGTTTGACCTGGGTAAACCGGTGATGAAGTCCATCCCGACTTTGTCCCACTTCCACTCGGGAACCTTGAGTGGTTGGAGTAATCCAGCAGGTCGCTGATGCTCAGCTTTGACTCTCTGGCATACGTCACACTTTGCAACATAGGTGGCAATCTCCCTTTTCATCCCGTGCCACCAAAATCTTTCCTTCAGGTCCTGATACATTTTGGTGCCTCCAGGGTGGATGGAATATGGGCTGCCATGAGCTTCTTGCAAGATCAGGTTCTTGAGCTCAACCTTGTTGGGCACGCAGATGCGACTCCCAAACCACACAATTCCTTCCTCATCCTCTGAGAATCCTGAGGCTTTGCCTGCCTTGATCTTCCTCTTGATGCCTTCAATACTCTCATGCCCTTACGGGCTTTCTTGATTTCATCCATCAAGGTAGAAGCAACTTCGAGGTTGGCCAAGAATCTGGTGCAACCAGTTCAACCCGAAGCTTCAAGTTCTTCATACAAAGGCGGGTAGCTTGTGCTTTAGCATAGCATTCAAGGAGCAAGCCTTCTGCTCAACGCATCTGCTACCACATTAGCCTTTCGGGGTGGTATTGAACACCGAGGTCATAGTCCTTTATCAACTCCAGCCATCTTCTACGCCTCATGTTTAATTCCTTTGGTGAAAATATACTTGAGACTTTTGTGATCCGTGTATATTTCACATCGCTTCCCCAAAAGGTAATGTCGCCAAGTTTTGGGGCATGAACCACTGCTGCTAGCTCAAGGTCATGAGTAGCGTAGTTCTCTTCGTGAGTCGTAGTTGCCTTGAAAGGTAGGCTACGACTCTGCCTTCTTGCATCGTAACACCTCCCATCCGATTCTTGGCGCATCACAATATATCACAAACTCCTTGTGTATATCCGGTGTGGCAGAATCTGAGGCGATGGTTAGCCTCTTCTTGAGCTCTGGAAGCTCTCTTAGCGCCGGCGTCCATTCAACTTCTTGTCCTTCTTCAAGAGCTGAGTCATGGGTGGGCAATGCTCGAGAATCCTTCAACGAACTTGCGGTAATATCCTGCGAGTCGAGGAAGCTTCGACTTCCTTCACATTGCTCGGGATTGCCATTCGATCCACGGCTTCAATCTTAGCGAGGTCGTTGACAATCCCTCTTCGCTTAGAACATGACCCAGGAATCCAACTTCACGCAGCGAAATTCACACTTGCTGAACTTGGCATACAGTTGATGCTCTCGAAGCTTGTCTAGGACCATCCTCAAGTGTTGCTCGTGTTCTTCTTCCGACTTGAGAAGACAAGGATGTCATCAATGAAGACAACGACAAACTTGTCCAAATATTCCATGAAGACCTTATTCATGAGATACATGAAGTAAGTGGGGCATTAGTCAATCAAAGGACATGACCGTGCATTCATCTGAGCCATATCTGATTCTGAATGCCGTCTTTGGAATATCTTGGGGTCGATCTTGATTGGTAGTACCCAGATCTAAGGTCGATCTTGGAGAACACCTTGGCCCCATTGAGTTGATCAAACAGATCTTCAATCTTGGGAAGTGGGTACTTGTTCTTGATTGTAACTTCATTGAGGGAGCGGTAGTCAATGCACAAGCGGATGGTACCGTCCTTCTTTGCCACAAATGAGCAGGCGATCCCCAAGGGGAGGCACTAGGCGGATAAATCCCTTCCTCAACTGCTCTTCCAGTGCTTCTTCAATTCGCTAACTCCTCCGATCCCATTCTATAAGGCTTCTTATAGATGGGTCCCGCTCGAGCATGAGCTCGATGATGAACTCAATGTCCCGATCGGGAGGCATTCTGGTAGCTCATCGGGAAAAACATCGGGATACTCGCATACTACGGCACTTGTTCCAATCCAACTTCAGACGACAGCTTGACTTGGTTGGCTTGAGCGAGGAGGGTTGGAGGCAAACTTAACCGACTCCTTGGTCATTGGTCACGATGACCGCCCGGTTAGCGCAATCAATCAAGCCTTGGTGCTTGCTGAGCCAATCCATTCCCAAGATCACATCAAGCCTTGTGATTTTAGGATGATAAGGTCTGCTAGGAAATCTACCCGTTAATGGCAATCCCGACTCCTTACATCCTATCTTGGCTCTCATCTCTGCTCGGGGTTTGTACCACCATAGGGTTATTCAGGTGTAGGGGTCATGCCACTTTTAATGCAAAACTTTGGGTGACAAAAGAATCGTGGCTCGAGAATCAAACAAAAGCGATTCTTGGTGCTGAATTGACAAGGCGTACCCGGCCTGACGTCCGGTCTTCTGGGCTTCTTCATGATGACATGATTCACACGACCCTGCCATTGTTGGGCAGGTTGCGGGAGCTTGGTTCCTTGGTGGCATTCCACGGCCTTGGCACAGGGTTCTGCGCATTAGGCGCGGGCGTCGGGCTTCTTGTTGGGGCAATTCTTGGAGTAATGCCTGGCTGTCCACATCGAAACAAGTGACTTGGTTGGGGACGACGCCCTTACCGACATTGTTATTGGGGTTGTTGTAAGCTGGCACAGGGGTTGGCATCTTCTTGAGGTGGATAGTTGGTGCGGGGTGCAGGAGCTCTTGGTTCTTGATAGGTTGGCTTGACCGGGGCTGGCTGCCACAGGCGAGGCTTCAGTTCTTGGAGCTACCCTTGCTGATCATCTTGCGCTTCTGAGTGTCATCAAGGCACGTCGCTTGTCCTCAAGCATGAGTGCCTTGTTCACCAATCGAGGAAAGGTCGGGCGATCGCACACAACAAGCGAAATCTGCAGAGTCTGGTTAAGGCCTTCCATGAAGCGCTCCCTTTTGGCAGCATCAGTGTTGACATCCTCAGGGGCATACCTTGAGAGAACACTGAACTTCTGCATGTACTCCTTGACAGTGCTACTACCTTGCTTGGGGCTCGGAACTCACGCTTCTTGATGGCCATGATTCGGAAGGAATGTGGGCCTTGCGGAATTCTGTCTTGAAGGTGTTCCAAGTGATGTCTTGCTCAACATGCATAGCCTTGAATCCATCCCACCAAGCTCTGGCAGTCCCCCGGCGATGGGCAGCATCGCCACTTTATCACGGTCCTCGGTGCATCCGACTAGTGCCAGCAGATCCTCAATGGTGCGGACCCGATCGTGCGCATCCGGGGTTCAGCGATCTCGATGAAAGTGGGTGGTGCATGCTTCTTGAACTCCACCGGTGTGGAGCGTCCATGGCCGTGCCCATCGGTGGCGGTTGACAACTGAGCAATCATCTGGAGGGCTGCGGTGTTGGCTTGGCGTTCCTCTCGGAAGGCTTGGAGAAGCTGAGCCATGTCCATGCTTGGAGGAGGTGGTGGGGTGGAGTCGTCCTCGGGCTTGGTCTGGCTGTCTCCGCTTGTGAGAACCTCCGGCTTCTTCTTCTTGGGTAGAGGTACCGATCGTGTTACAACAGGCATCCTGTTGGAGTGGTCAAGGTTCAAGATTGGGGAAAGATGGGGAAAGCAACATAGATGGGATGCCTAGTAAGGGGGTTGGTATGACACTAATTGTTTTCATGCAAGGGCCAAAGGGCCAAACACATTTGTTAAAATCCAAATGGGTGATGTAGTCGTTTACAAGTTCCCGAAGGAAAGTACGACGTCCATCAAACACAGCAAAAGCAAACACAACACTACATGGTTTCATAAGAACCATTACATGGACTCGACTTCGCATAGGGGTACACGACCTATCCTACCGGAGGGTTACTAACGGGCATATCCAAGTTGTGAATGATGCCTAAGTGGTGGAATGCTCGGTCGCGTAGTCGGGCTCTTCTGGGTCTTCCTCCTCTTCATCGATGGCGGCTTTCTTCCTTTGCTTGAAGGGGTGGGGGAGTGGAGGAGCTCAACAGGCGTTGCTTCACTGGTGGGGTGAAGAGCTGCGGTAATCCCTTGCGCTCATCTTGGGGCTCTTGTGGTGGTTCTCCATCCTTTGGGGGTCTTCCGCCTCTGTACGCGATTGCGGGCTGTCCAGGGGGAGCACCTTCCTTCTTGATTCTGTCCGTCTTCTCTTGTGCTTGGCGAAGGAGTGCCTTGGTCTCATGAAGTTCCTTTCGGAGTTCCATTGATTCCGTGGCCAAGTGTTGTGCCAAACTATCGGCACAAAGGCTGAAGTAGGTCTGGAATCGAAGTGGAAGTCCTTCTTCTAATGGTGGAGCTGGTGCATTGCTCTCATCCTCGCCTTCCTTCCGATAAGGCAAGAAACGGGTTGCCAACTCGTGCGCCATCTCGGAAGAAGGTCTCGGAGGCGGTGAGTGCCTTGAGGGTTGCCGTCTCGGCGGCAAGAACTAATGTTGCCATCTGGGGTCCCTCGAAGAACCAGCTTGTTGGAGAGTCATTGGCCTTCACGACCACTTCCACGTGATACTCCGTCTCGGCGTCATTGATCCAATGCTCATGGTAGGTGAAAGTGGGGCTCGGTGGGCTGGCACCTCTTGAGGCTATCCTCGAGAAGCACGGGAAATCCGGTGGTCAGGAAGTCTTCGGGTACGGCAGCCATCTACAAAGGTTGAATGGGAGAGGTCAATAAGGGAAAAAGGCATCTTGGGTGGGTAAGCTTCAGAAAAGAAGAGAGTTTAGATGGTCTCAAGTTTAACTAACGCCCATGCTAACTAAGGCTTCCTCTGTCGGGATGGCTCGATACCAGCTCTGTGGGGACCCGACTACAAAGTCGTGATCACCGAATGCTGCGTGTCTGATGATCCCGAGATCAATGCTCACTTGAACACCACGAAGCTGAATAACAAGAGTCTTACATCCATGCATACCGTCTTACACAAATTATGACCATTATGGTCAAGTCTTACATCGATAAAGCCTTAAGGGCTGAACATCAAATAAAACAAAGCAGCGGAAATCTTCGTCGATAAGTAGAACCCATGCCATCTGCCTTAACCCTACAGGCATTCTGACTGGGAAACGTCCTAGTTCGCATGTTCGTCTCCAAAGAACTCTTCTTCAAACTCCGGTTCTTCCACGCCTGGTCAATTAAATAACCAGTGGCAAGCCAATGAGTACTTTGAATGTACTCGCAAGCAACCCATGATTTGGTTCAAGGTACAGTAATGCATGACATAGGTAAAGTTTTGCATAAAGCTAGTTTTGAGTGCAATGACATGTTCAACAACCTATAAAGCATGCATCAAGAGAATTCAAGTAACCATGAGAACAGGTCACAGATATCAACATAAATAGAATGGGCACCAACCCATTATCATAAACAGAGTGGGCACCAACCCATCTCAATCGTGTCAAGTCCTTTGACTTGATTCAAGACAACATCATCATCTCACACACACTGGGTTTGAAAACATGTGGACGTAGCCCAAGAGCGGTTACCCAACTGTCCTTGACCGTGGACACGGCTATTCGAATAGTTTTACACTCTGCAGAGGTTGCACACTTTACCCACTAGATCCGGGGAACTTCCGTGTCATCCACGACCCGCGGTACCTCAAGTACCCGGGGTAAGCACCCGATCACCGCCTTTCCCTAGACGACACTAACATGGAGTCCACTCGATTAGTAGTAACCCCGTGCCAAACATTTCTCATCATAAAGTTGTGGAGCCTCGCTCCCATATTCATCACATACCACAAGCACGGGTACCAGCGGTGTGTTCGGTGCCACTGTGAAAACAGTCATGGCCGCCCTACAGCACGACCCGTCCCAAGAGAGAGCACCAACTCTCCCCGTCACTAATGTCACGGGCTCCAAGCTAGTATCGGTCTAGGTACTCAACAATGCCCTTTCCCATATAAGGGTAGAGTGGTCGCGCATGTAAGGTTGGGATAGCAGTGCAACTCCGACCAATCCGTTTTGAAAACAACACACCCTTTGCTTGGCACACCACTTCGTCATCAAGTGGTCACCCATTCCATCATCTCCCTCGGGCATAAGTGGCACCCGACGGGGTTTTCGAAAAGACTTTGAAAATATTTTGTTTCCATCACCATGCATATCCCGTCCCTTTTATGTAGCACTACTTAGCATCCTATCTACTCCCATCGTCATGACCCTCATAAGGAGGTAGGGTCATGCACAATGCAAGTGTCAGCGAGAAAAGTACGGAAGCAACCCACCAAAGTGGTTACCCATCCTTCATGATTCGATGCAACAATAGTAAGTGCTATATGTCATGCATAAAAAGGGTTTCATAGACATGGTCAAAGGGCTGCTTGCTGGCTCAACAAAGTCTTGAGGTCTTCAAAGTCTTACGGTCCAACTCCTTCAATCGACAACGCAATCTATAAATCGCAAAATAATAACGGAAAATAAGGCAATAATAGGACAGAAAAATCAAAGTGCTCGGAAAAATGTCAACTCTTTTGTAAAAATACTAGATGGAAATATAAGATGGGAAACTTGCTAGTTTTGGATTTGGAGTGGTGGAGCAGAAGATATGGATTTTCAAAGGTTTATTTAAATGCTAAAACCACATTTAAATATTCTGAGAGAACAAAAGGTGGTTGGATTTGAGTGAGAGTTGCACCATTAAATAGGTTGCAATATTCTAGGAATTTAGAAATTGGAATTAATCCATTTGGACAAATATTGTGTCTGTGAAATATTTGGAATATAGACGAAAAAGAAAAAGGAAAAGAACACTTGTGCCCTTTGGGCGGAACAGCCTGAGGCAGCAGGCCCGGGGAAAAAGGGCCCAGCGAGCCAGCCCTTGTATGAGTTTTTAAACCTGACGGGCGGGGCCCAGCTGCCGATGGGAGAGAGAGGGCGAGAGGAGGTGAGGATGACAGGGGGGGCCTGCTGTCATCTCCGACCTCGCGACGGAGGGCCAGCGTGCTCACCGGCGGCGATCTGACGACGGCGAGCTCCGGCGAAAAGGATGGCCGGGGTCGCCGAGCGTCGGTGGGAGGTGGACTTGGCGGTGGAGTCTGAGGGGTTCGCCCGACGAGGTTCTTGGCGGAGGAGCTTGGAGGCGGCTGCTCCGCCGTTTCAAGCTGCAAAAGAGAAATGGAGGAACCGATCGAGGAGGTGAGGGTTCGGATCGAGAGAGAGAGACGGCGGCGGAGGCCTATACCTCGAGTTCGCGGAGTCCCGAGGCGGCGGAGCTCGAGCTCGATCTCGAGCTCAGGCGCTCTGGGAGAACTGGGGTGCAGGGGAGGTGTAGGTGGTGCAGAGCGCGAGGTGAGGTGGAAGGGCTCGGGAGGCCTCTTTATAGGAAGCAGCGGTCCACCGTGGGCTCGTGCGCCGGCGGGCTCGTGCTCGTCGCCACGGGCCTCGGGAGGACGCTGCACCGTGTCTAGGAGGCTCGTGGGGGTCGAATACTCCCAGGGGATGAAGAGAGAGAGAGAGCAGGGGGCCAGAGGCACCGCGCGTGTGAGCAGCGCCATTGGTGCGCTCGGGCGGTTCTGTTTGATAGCGGAGGCGGAGAAGGAAGGAGAGAGGAGGGGACAGCGCCGTGGCGTGTCGCAGACGTCAGCGCCTCGGTGGCGCGAGGGGTGGCCCGAGGTGGCGGGGCCGTTAGGCGGAAGGCGGCTACTGATCTTGAGGCGCCAGCATGGCAGCTCAGCGCCCATATGGCTGCCATGGCATATAATATACAATGGCACGACCACTGGTGTCGATGGCGCCGGGGGTAGTAAAGAAGGAGGGGAGGCATTGGATGCACAGTAAGCCAATGGAGTTAAGAGGAGGAAGAAGAAAGGTGAAAAGGGCTGACCAGAGAGAGAGAGGGGGTTTCACCCTCAATTATTGAACTAGGGCTAGCCATTGTCCTTTGGAGGTGAAAGTGGACTAGAAAAAGCTGTGGTAAAAATTGGAGCTCTCCAAGAATAGTGAAAGGGGTCAAAACAGTGATTTTAGCAAAATGTCAGAAGGTGTTTGATGGAGTTTTAAGCAAGCAAATGGACTCCAATTGCCATGAGGATCCACAAGGTGAAATGACTCATATAAATATAGCCATCCACCAATTGGGAGGTTATTTGGGCAAGGTTGCCAATGCAACTTTTGTGAACCCTAGAAATGAGCAGAAATGGAGTTGAGTAGATCTAGTTGAGCATAACACTTCTCCTTGATGAACCACTTTGTGAAGTGGCCTCATTTGGTCATGTGAACATGCTCACAAAAGTTGGGGTCTTGGAGAAGAAGTTGGTAGAACAAAGTTGTTCAAATTTGCTTCAGTCGAGAGAGGTTTTGAGGTACTTTGACCAAGATTTCCTCTTCTCCAACCTGTGCCATTTGGTCCAGATGCATCATTAGACCAAGGAAGCATGTCCACCAAGTTTGAGAACATTTGGACATACTTGGCAATGTAAAGTTGATCAAACTTGAAATGGACAGAAATAGTTTAGAGGGTTTTGATGATGTTATCTTGTTCTCCAAGTTATGAGACTTGGCAAGATCATCTAATATGTCATATGTGACATGATAGAATTTTCCTGGAATTTTGGAGAATATTTCCTTTGTAAATATTCAAAAGCTTGAAATATCCAGGAAGGGTTTTAGAGGGTTTGACCAATATTTTGAACATGACCATGTGTTGAAACTCTTATATATGGACAATATATGTCCTATGAGTTTCCCTAAATTTTGTCAAATATTTTTAAAACAATAAAATAATTTTCCTATTAAAGACCATTTCTGGCCTTAAGAAAAAGCTTTTAAATAAAATAGTAAAACAACTTTTAAAATTATATTTTGTGGTTTCGGGTATCCTATATCTAATAGGAGTCAAATATATTTTTGGAAAGATTTTTACTGCCCTTAATCAAGTACTTGCAGTGCAATCCTTAATTCAGGGGTTTTGGAAAACTAAATTTAGAAAATACTTTACGGCCAAATTATTTTTGTAAGAAAATTCTATATTGCACTATACACATGGCATGGTCATTGGTCAGGAGCTTGGGGTAAGGAGATGAAGTATAGAAGGTGGAGTGGTTGACTATTAAGAGCACTTGAAAACCATATGGGGAAAACCAACACCAAATAAAAGCCAAATAAAGCAAAAAGTTTTTGTTGGTCCAAATTTTCATGCTTTATTAATGAAAATGAAATGTTACAAAATGCAGGGTGTGACAACCGCAAGCACGGTTTTGCCCTTGCGCTTCCTATTACGGTGCCGGTCCTTCTTTGCCAGGGTAGCGGTGTCATCCGTGGAGTCAGTTTCCACGCCGGTGTCCTCGCCGGGGTACTTCCTCCCCTCTTCAGCTCGAGCGCACCGATCGGCCAGAACATAAAGCTCGGCCACATCCTTGACCTTGTTCATCGCCAGCTCCTCACGCATCTTGCGGTTGAGCACATTCTGATGGAATGCACAGATGACGGCGGCAGGATGAACGTCTGGAATGTTGTACTGCACTCGGCTGAACCTTTGGATGTACTTGCGCAAGTTCTCTCCTTCCTTTTGGGGGATGATATGCAAATCGCTCGCCAGGCCATGAGCTTGGCGGCCTCCAGTAAAGGCGCCAACAAACTCATGACACAGATCCGACCAGGAAGAAATGGAGTCTACTGGCAAGTGCATCAACCATGACATAACATTGGGCTTGAGTGCCAACGGGAAGTAATTGGCAAGCACCTTATCGTCGCGAGCCCCAGCAGCTTGCATCGTGATGGTGTAGATGCTGAGGAACTCCGACAGGTGAGTCTTGCCATTGTACTTTTCACCAACATCGGGCTTGAACGTGCGGTGTGAGGGCCACTAGAACTGCCATAGCTCATGGGTGAAGGCTGGACATCCCACCTCGTAGGGTAGGCCACTGTAGCCTTCCGGTGTTGGGTGGTGCATAGGTGGCCCCGCCCGCCTGTATGACTGGTGGCACGCATCACGTCGGCGCTCGATGGTGGTTCGAGCGTCTTCATGAGCTTGCTCCTGAAGGACTTGACGTTGATCACGGTGGGTTCGCGGGTCGGACGACGCTATGGAGATATCATCACGAGCATTGTCGCAACGGATCGACACCCGTGGTGGCTGGTGTGGAGGAGGGGAGTGCACTGTGGCCGCATCGCTTCAGGCCCGTCCACCGCTGGCATGCGGTGGCTCGAAGGAGCGACGGCCTACGGGCCCCGCCGGTCACAACTCATCTTTGTTGGCGATGTCGACGAGGCTCCGGATGGTGGCCCTCCATTCGTCGAGCTTCTCCACAGCGGGAGGAAAGTCAAGGAGCAGCTGCGCGCGCTAGGGCTTCTGCTGGTGTGGGCGACGGCGAAAGCTACGTGGACCGTGATGCGCTTCGACTTCTAACTACGTTAGAAGGAGATCCATCACGGCCCTGCGGTCGCCCGCCACCTCCGCTAACACCTCGGCGCACATGCTAGCCCTCCTCGTCACTTGAATGGCACACGGGACTCTTCCCAGGGCGGCGCCCAGGGTCACCAGCGGTGCTGCGCTGCTCATCGCGCACGACCTGAGAAGAGCGCGCCGTGGGCGCCAGTGTTGGTGTCTTGGAGGTCGCCGCGCTGGCATCTGGCGGCATGACGACGCCCCTGGAGGGCCCCGCGCCACCTGTGGGGGGCCCAACTCCGTCTCTGGAGTTTGCAACGTGTGGCTCGTCGCCTGGCGCACAAACGACGCCGCTCACCAGGCCCGGACTGCCAGGGTGATGTGGATGTTTGCGGGCTGCGCCATGGGTTCTCTCCGCGACTGGCCCGCTACTGGTCTGCACCGGTACAGGCAGTCCGGTCCCAGACGAACCGATCGCCGTGGTCGTCTTCTTCTTGGGAGCCATGGCGATGAAGAGTTGTGCCACCGGCTGCAAAACCAGATGCTCACTACTGCGCCCCCTACCTGGCGCGCCAAAGATGCCGGTGGGAAACGACACCTATGGGATCACAAGAATCCCTACTACGGTTGCGGGGCGCTAGGTTGTGAGGAGAGTAGGATCAGCAGTCAGTACGAGCACGCGGATCATTTACCCAGGTTCGGGCCGCAGAGATGCGTAACACCGTAGTCCTGCTATGATGTGTGTATTTGTGTTCTTCAGGTTCTTGAACTAGCTACAATGGCCGTAACTTGTCCAAAAGTTTGAATCCTTCTCCTGGATGCCTCTGGCCTCCTTTAATAGGCAAGGGGATTGCCACAGTGGCACACAGGAGGTGGCATCGGGGCTGTGATTAAGCCTATCCTTTGCCATTACGGGACAAAGTGCATTTAATGCGCCCCTGGCGTGTCCCCTACACTTTACCGCCGCTTTGCCCTGCCTCGACACGCGCCTGGGCCAGCGAGGCGGCCAGCGTCATGTAGGTGAAGGAAATATGCCCTAGAGGCAATAATAAAGTGATTATTTATTTCCTTATTTCATGATAAATGTTTATTATTCATGCTAGAATTGTATTAACCGGAAACATAATACATGTGTGAATACATAGACAAACATAGTGTCACTAGTATGCCTCTACTTGACTAGCTTGTTGATCAAAGATGGTTAAGTTTCCTAACCATAGACATGAGTTGTCATTTGATTAACGGGATCACATCATTAGGAGAATGATGTGATTGACTTGACCCATTCCGTTAGCTTAGCACTTGATCGTTTATGTTGCTATTGCTTTCTCATGAGTTATACATGTTCCTATGACTATGAGATTATGCAACTCCCGTTTACCGGAGGAACACTTTGTGTGCTACCAAACGTCACAACGTAATTGGGTGATTATAAAGGAGCTCTACAGGTGTCTCCGAAGGTACTTGTTGAGTTGGCGTATTTCGATATTAGGATTTGTCACTCTGATTGTCGGAGAGGTATCTTTGGGCCCTCTCGGTAATGCAAATCACTATAAGCCTTGCAAGCAATGTAGCTAATGAGTTAGTTACGGAATGATGCATTGCATAATGAGTAAAGAGACTTGCCGGTAACGAGATTGAACTAGGTATTGGGATACCGACGATCGAATCTCGGGCAAGTAACATACCAATGACAAAGGGAACAACGTATGTTGTTATGCGGTTTGACCGATAAAGATCTTCGTAGAATTTGTGGGAGCCAATATGAGCATCCAGGTTCCACTATTGGTTATTGACCGGAAATAAGTTTCGGTCATGTCTACATAGTTCTCGAACCCATAGGGTCCGCAAGCTTAAGGTTTCGATGACAGTTTTATTACGAGTTTATGTGTTTTGATGTACCGAAGGAGTTCGGAGTCCCGGATGAGATCGGGGACATGACGAGGAGTCTCGAAATGGTCGAGACGTAAATATCAATATATTGGACGACTATATTCGGACTTCGGAAAGGTTCCGAGTGATTCGGGTATTTTTCGGAGTACCGGAGAGTTACGGGAATTCGACGGGAGAAGTATCGGGCCTTATTGGCCCATACGGGAAAGAGAGAGGAGCTGCCTAGGGCAGGCAACGCGCGCCCCAAGGCCTAGTCCAAATTGGACTAGGGGGAGGGGTTGCACCCCCTCCTTCCTTCGCTTCTCCCTTCCCCTTCCTTCTCTCCTACTCCTACTATTAAAGGAGGAGTCCTACTCCCGGTGGGAGTAGGACTCCCCCCTAGGCGCGCCCTCCTCCTTGGTCGGCTGCCTCCCCCATAGCTCCTTTATATATGGGGGCAGGGGGCACCCCAAAGACAGAACAATTGATCTCTTAATCTCTTAGCCGTGTGCGGTGCCCCCCTCCACCATAGTCCTCGATAATATTGTAGCGGTGCTTAGGCGAAGCCCTGCGACGGTAGAACATCAAGATCGTCACCACGCCGTCGTGCTGACGGAACTCTCCCTCGACACTCGGCTGGATCGGAGTTCGAGGGACGTCATCGAGCTAAACGTGTGCTAGAACTCGGAGGTGCCGTAGTTTTGGTGCTTGATCTGTCGGGCCTGAAGACGTACGACTACATCAACCGCGTTGTTCTAATGCTTCCGCTTTCGGTCTACGAGGGTATGTAGACAACACTCTCCCCACTCATTGGTATGCATCACCATGATCTTGCGTGTGCGTAGGAATTTTTTTGAAATTACTACGTTCCCCAACAATGGCATCAGAGCCTAGGTTTTATGCGTTGATGTTATATGCATGAGTAGAACACAAGTGAGTTGTGGGCGATACAAGTCATACTGCTTACCAGCATGTCATACTTTGGTTCAGCGGTATTGTTGGATGAAGCGGCCCGGACCGACATTATGCGTATGCTTACGCGAGACTAGTTTTACCGCTGTGCTTTGCACACTAGTGACTAGCGGGTGTCTTTTTCTCCAACTTTAGTTGAACCGAGTGTGGCTACGCCCGGTCCTTGCGAAGGTTAAAACAACACTAACTTGACAAACTATCGTTGTGGTTTTGATGCATAGGTAAGAACGGTCCTTGCTCAGCCCGTAGCAGCCACGTAAAATTTGCAACAACAAAGTAGAGGACGTCTAACTTGTTTTTGCAGGGCATGTTGTGATGTGATATGGTCAAGACGTGATGCTACATTTTATTGTATGAGCTGATCATGTTTTGTAACCGAGTTATTGGCAACTGGCAGGAGCCATATGGTTATCGCTTTATTGTATGAAATGCAATCGCCCTGTAATTGCTTTACCTTATCACTAAGCGGTAGCAATAGTCGTAGAAGCAATAGTTGGCGAGACGACAATGATGCTACGATGGAGATCAAGTTGTCGCGCCGGTGACGATGGTGGTCATGACGGTGCTTCAGAGATGGAGATCACAAGCACAAGATGATGATGGCCATATCATATCACTTATATTGATTGCACGTGATGTTTATCTTTTATGCATCTTATCTTGCTTTGATTGACGATAGCATTATAAGATGATCTCCCACTAAATTTCAAGATAAAAGTGTTCTCCCTGAGTATGCACCATTGCCAAAGTTCGTCGTGCCCAGACAGCACGTGATGATCGGGTGTAATAAGCTCTATGTCCATCTACAACGGGTGCAAGCCAGTTTTGCACACGCAGAATACTTAGGTTAAACTTGACGAGCCTAGCATCTGCAGATATGGCCTCGAAACACTGAGACCGAAAGGTCGAGCATGAATCATATAGTAGATATGATCAACATAGTGATGTTCACCATTGAAAACTACTCCATTTCACGTGATGATCGGTTATGGTTTAGTTGATTTGGATCACGTGATCACTTAGATGACTAGAGAGATGTCTGTCTAAGTGGGAGTTCTTAAGTATTATGATTAATTGAACTTAAATTTATCATGAACTTAGTCCTGGTAGTTTTTTATTGCAAATTATGTTGTAGATCAATAGCTCACGTTGCTGTTTTCGTATGTTTATTTTGATATGTTCCTAAAGAAAATTGTGTTGAAAGATGTTAGTAGCAACGATGCGGATTGGATCCATGATCTGAGATTTATCCTCATTGCTGCACAGAAGAATTATGTCCTTAATGCACCGCTAGGTGACAGACCTAGTGCAGGAGCAAATGCAGACATTATGAACGTTTGGCTAGCTGAATATGATGACTACTTGATAGTTTAGTGCACCATGCTTAACGACTTAGAATCGGGACTTCAAAGACGTTTTCAACGTCATGGACCATATGAGATGTTCCAGGAGTTGAAGTTAATATTTCAAGCAAATACCCGAGTTGAGAGATATGAAGTCTCCAACAAGTCTATAGCTAAAAGATGGAGGAGAATCGCTCAACTAGTGAGCATGTGCTCGATTGTGCAGGTACTACAATCGCTTGAATCAAGTGGGAGTTAATCTTCCGATAAGATAGTGATTGATGAGTTCTCTAGTCACCATCACTAAGTTAGTAGAACTTTGTGATGAACTATAGTATGCAAGGGATGACGAAAATGATTCCCGAGCTCTTCGTGATGTTGAAATCGACGAAGGTAGAAATCAAGAAAGAGCATGAAGTGTTGATGGTTGACAAGATCACTAGTTTCAAGAAAAGGGCAAAGGGAAAGAAAGGGAACTTCAAGTAGAATGACAAGCAAGTTGTCACTCCCGCGAAGAAGCCCAAAGCTGAACCAAAGCCTGAAACTGAGTGCTTCTACTGCAAAGGAAATGGTCATTGGAAGCGGAAATGCCCTGAATATTTGGTAGATAAGAAGGATGGCAAAGTGAACAAGGGTATATTTGATATACAGGTTATTGATGTGTAACTTACTAGTGTTTATAGTAGCCCCTGAGTATTTGATACTTGTTCGGTTGCTAAAAATTAGTAACTCGAAACAGGAGTTACAGAATAAATAGAGACTAGTTGAGGGTGAAGTGACGATGAGTGTTGGAAGTAGTTCCAAGATTGATATGATCATCATCGCACACTCCCTATATTTTCGAGATTAGTGTTAAACCTAAATAAATGTTATTTGGCGTTTGCGTTGAGCATGAATATGATTTGATCATGTTTATTGCAATGTGGTTATTCATTTAAAGTCAAAGAATAATTGTTCTTCTGTTTACATGAATAAAACCTTCAATGGTCATACACCCAATGAAAATAGTTTGTTGGATCTCGATCATAGTGATACACATATTCATAATATTGATGCCAAAAGATGCAAAGTTAACAATGATAGTGCAACTTATTTGTGGCACCGCCGTTTGGGTCATATCTGTGTAAAGCGCATCAATAAACTCCATAAAGATGGATTTTAGGAATCACTTGGTTATGAATCATTTGGTGCTTGCGAACCGTGCCTTTTGGGCAAGATGACTAAAACTCCGTTCTCCGGAACAATGGAACGAGCTACTGACTTGTTGGAAATAATACATAGCTATGTATGCGGTCCAATAAGTGTTGATGCTCGTGGCAGGTATCATGATTTGAGTAGATATGCGTATATCTACTTAATGAAGCACAAGTCTGAAACATTTGAAAAGTTCAAAGAATTCCAGAGTGAAGTGGAGAATCATCATAACAAGAAAATAAAGTTTCTACCATCTGATCGTAGAGAAGAATATTTGAGTTACGAATTTGGCCTTCATTTTAAACAATTTGGAATAGTTTCACAGCTCACGCCACATGGAACACCACAGCGTAATGGTGTGTCAGAACGTCGTAACCGCACTTTATTGGATATGGTGCGATGTATGATGTATCTTACCGATTTACTACTATCGTTTTGAGGTTATGCATTAGAGATAGCTGCATTCACTTTAAATAGGGCACCATCTAAATCCGTTGAGACGACACCGTATGAACTATGGTTTAGTAGTAAACCTAAGCTGTCGTTTCTTAAAGTTTGGAGTTGCTATGCTTATGTGAAAAAGGTTTCAACCCGATAAAGCTCAAACCCAAATCGGAGAAAATGCGTCTTCATAGAATACCCAAAGGAAGCTGTTGGGTACACCTTCTACCACAGATCCGAAGGCAAAACATTCGTTGCTAAGTATGGATCCTTTCTAGAGAAGGAGTTTCTCTCGAAAGAAGTGAGTGGGAGGAAAGTAGAGCTTGATAAGGTAATTTGTACCTTCTCCCGAATTGGCAAGTAGTTCATCACAGAAATCTGTTCCAGTGATTCTACACCAATTAGTGAGGAAGCTAATGATGATGATCATGAAACTTCAGATTAAGTTACTAAAAAACCTCGTAGGTCTTCCTAAGTACAGTCCGCACTAGTGTGGTACAGTAATCCTGTTCTGGAAGTCATGTTACTAGACCACGATGAACCTACAAACTACAAGGAAGCGATGATGAGCCCAGATTCCTCGTAATGGCTTGAGACCATGTAATCTGAAATGGAATCCATGTATGAGAACAAAGTGTCGCCTTTGGTGGAGTTGCCCGATGATCGGCAAGCCATATTGTATAAATGGATCTTCAAGAGGAAGACAGATGCTGATAGTAGTGTTACTATCTACAAAGCTCGACTTGTCGCAAAAAGGTTTTTGACAAGTTCAAGGTGTTGACTACAATGAGATTTTCTCAACTGTAACGATGCTTAAGTCTGTCTGAATCATGTTAGCAATTGTCACATTTATAAAATCTGGCAAATGGATGTCAAAACTGCATTCCTTAATGGTTTTCTTAAAGAAGAGTTGTATATGATGCAACCAGAAGGTTTTGTCAATCCTAAAGGTGCTAACAAAATGTGCAAGCTCCAGCGATCCATCTATGGACTGGTGCAAGCATCTCAAAGTTGGAATATACGCTTTGATAAGTTGATCAAAGCATATAGTTTTATACAGACTTGCGGAGAAGCCTGTATTTACAATAAAGTGAGTGGGAGCACTAGCGCTTTTCTGATAAATGTATGAGAGTAACATATTGTTGATCAGAAATGATGTAGTGTCGGTGTACTAAAGTAGGGGGTACCTTAGTACCCCGAACTTGTGCACGGGCAGTCGCAGCGCCCCGCGGCAAGGCTTGCCGGGCGCCCGCCAAGACCCTCCATCATTTCCTATTACTGCCATTCAAGAACAAAGTGTCAACTAAGGAGACAAAGATCCCGACAAGAGAGGCTTGTCGGGGAAGACAAAGACCCCGGCAAGAGGAGCTTGCCGGGAAGGCCAACCACGACGCTCCAGAGGAACTTGCCGCGACGCCCCGTGCGTCCCGGCAAGGCCAGCGGCAACAACTTGCGGCGCATCAAGAGAAGGGCGCTGCAAGGCGCTTGCAGCAAAGGCTGCCACCCTGCACCCAAAATCCAGCGCATCCAGCAACGTGTCACCCAGGGCCGCCCGAGAGCGTGGCGCAGGCGCCGCACAGCCATCTTGAGCGAGGTGTAGCGGAGCTGACAAGGAGGCCATCGTGGCAACCGTGGCACACCTAACGGTCGTTTTTTTGCCTTTGTTGGGGCGACCGGACGGGCATTAAATGCCCTTGTCCCCTGCCGTCAGAGTTAGGTAGGGGACACTGTTGTACCAACATGCGTTTTTACTCTTTTACCCCCTCTTCCTACGCTGCCACCTGTGGGTGCCCCCTTCAGACTATAAAAGGGAGGCCCATGCGCACGTAGAAGGGGTTCGGCGGTTTGGAACTTTTCCATGTTAGAGGTTCCGCCGTTCGTAGATCCAACACCACCATACGCTCGCGCTCTCGAGAAAGAACAAATACAAACACAAAGCAGCAGTAGGAGTTTTATCTCTTGGAGAGCTCTGCTGGGTAAAATCCCGTCTCCCAGCGCCTCGACCTCGATCACAAGACGCCCTCCGCCTCCTTGCCGGACTAGAAGGGCCCCGTGCCCCATAGGTGCTCGTGGCCCACAGAGAGCGCCCGAGTCTTTAGCGCGCCCGTAGGGGCGGCCGAGGTCGTGAGCATCGATCCGGTCTCCGCTTACATCAACATCTTCATCAACATGCCACCGAAGAAGAAGGCTTCGGAGGTGGCCGCTCCGTCTACATCGATTCTACCACCACCGCCGGAGCAAACGGGCGGTGGAGTGGATGCCGGCGGAGGAGCAGGCGCCGACGGTGGGGCTCACGTCGTCACCAGATCCAAAAACAAGGCCCCGCAAGCGTCGGCGACCGTGCAGACACCACACCCTTCCCAGGAGGTGCAAGGTCGACAACGCCCCGGTGCTCCTAGCACCATGCTCGCGTTGGAGCAAGGCCAAGCTGGTGGGTCGCGGGACGCTCGAGACCAGCATGCACGCCCGCATGCTGGCGCGAGTGAGGTACGGTCGCCCGGACGGGGTGTTGCTCCTCCCAATCCAGTTGGGAGTCCGAGCACCTCCCGCTCCTCGCGCCGCTCGTCGCCGCCGCCACCCAAGACTGCAGAGGAAGCGCTGGCCCGAGCCTAGCTGCTTCTAGATTACCCTCTAGCGCCACACAAGATTGACGACTGGAGGATGACCATTTACAGCCTCATCAGCTTCGCCAACGGCGACAAGCCCCGGCAACCGAGCGCATCGAAGCCCCGGCAAGGCGCCCAGGCGCGAGCCGACGCCGACAAGACCGCTGGGGGTGCCACCTCCGTGCACTCCCAGCCCCGAAGGCCAAGATCGCCGACTCGCCGGGCCAACCCCGACGCCGACTCCACCGCGTCGTCGGACCCGCGAACCCGTCGCGATCAACGCCACGTTATCCAAGAACGACGGCACGAAGACGCCGCTTCGCGTTTCGCGCATGGCCGACGGAAGCGCGGCGTCAATCGACCAGCGCTGGGCCCACTATCGATGTGCACGCACCGGGGAACAGCGACTTGCCCTCACGCGGCAGGTTGCCCTGCGTTCACCCACGAGCTGCGGCAAGTCCAGGGGCCCAAAACCAAAATTTCAAGCGAGACGTGCGAAAAGTACGATGGCAGGATACATCCGTCGGAGTTCCTCGCATCTACACCATCGCGGTGCAGCTGCGCGAGGGCGCGACGAGAAGATCTCGCCAACTACTTCCCGCTGGTGCTCAAGCCCAACATCAGATCTTGGCTCATGCACTTGCCGGACGGCTCCATCTCTTCATGGGCGGACCTATGTCACCAGTTTGTCGGCGCCTTTACGGGCGGCCACAAACCCCATGGCGAGAGAGCGATCTACATCTGCTCGTCCGTAAGGAGGGAGGCCTGCAGAAGTACATACTGAGATTCAGCCAGTGCGGCGCAACATCCCGAGCGTCCACCCTGCCGCGGTTATCGGCGCGTTCCACGTAACGTCTTAACCGCAGGATGAGGGAGGAGATGGCGATATGCAAGATCGAGAGATGTCGTGAGCTCTATGCTCGGGCCGACAAGTGTGCACGGCTGAGGAGGGAGGAAAATCCCGGAGAGATTGCAGGAGCGAAGGTGCGACAAGGAGGATGCCGCCCGGCAAGGAAGAACCGCGGCGGAACAACAGAAGAGAAAGGCTAAGGATGTGCTAGCTGTTGAGCATTCCGCAGGAGGCGGCTCGACAAAGCCAAAGCCGATGACTCGGCGAGGCTGTGGTAGCCGCCGACAAGCAGGATGACTCCGGCAAGCGATATTGCAAGATTCATCGCACCAAGGGCCATGACCTCCAAACCTGCAAGAAAGTGGAGCGGATGGCGGAGCTGCGAAAGCTGAATCTGGCGCCCGCGACAAGGAGAGGGCCCAGAAGGTGGCGGAGGATCCGCAAAAGCTTCCCGCCCGGGAGGACACCACAGCAAGGCCAAGCCGCGCAAGGAGACAGCCTCCAGCGCCGCGACAGGAACGAAGATGAGGATGAGGATGATGAGATGGAGGAGGATGAGACTGATGACCAAGAGTTTCAGAAGGCAACAGAGGTATTGTGCATCGATGGCGGCGCCTCTCTGCACGCCTCGCACCGTCAACTCAAGCAGTGGGTGCGAGAAGTGAACGCAACAGAGCCGTCCGTCGAGTCCCGCAGGCCTCTGAAGTGGTCCAGCACGCCCATCATCTTCGATGTTGAGGACCATCCTGATCGCATCACTGCTGTCGGGTGCTTGCCGATGTTGGTCTCACCAACAATCCGCAACCTCAAGGTCACGAAGATGCTGGTTGACGGCGGGGCCGGCCATCTGACATCCCCGGTGTTCCCAGGGAAGTAATCGAGCACCACCTTGCCGTCTGCCCTCACGCGCGGCCCGTCAAGCAAAGAGTCAGAAAACAAGCAGTAGAGCGTCAGGAATTCATAGCAGAGGAGATCAGGAAGTTGGAAGCAGCGGGCCTGGTCCGAGGAGTACTCCATCCGACGTGGCTAGCCAACCCGGTAGTCATGCGCAAGGCAAACGGGAAGTGGAGACTTTGCATCGACTTCACTGATGTTAATAAAGCCTGTCCCAAGGATCCATTCCCCCTGCCGCGCATTGACCAGATTGTTGACTCCACGGCAGGATGTGATCTGCTCTCATTCCTTGATGCTTACTCAGGATATTATCAGATCTTCATGGCAGAAGAGGATGAGGAGAAAACTGCATTCATTACTCCATGTGGCGCGTACTGCTTCATACGGATGCCTTTCGGGTTGAAGAATGCTGGTTCAACATTTGCAAGAGTAGTCAGCCATGCTTTTGAGCCACAGTTGCACAGAAATGTAGAGGCTTACATGGATGACATAGTGGTCAAGAGCAAGGACAAAGAGACTTTGATCCAAGATTTAGACGAGACCTTCACAAATCTGCGCAAGATCAACCTCAAGTTGAATCCCGAGAAGTGCGTGTTCGGAGTCCCTTCTGGCAAGCTTCTCGGATTCTTTGTGTCACAGAGGGGGATTGAAGCCAATCCCGACAAGATCAAGGCCATCAAGCAAATCGAAGCACCGAAGCGAGTCAAGGACGTACGAAGGCTTGCCGGCTGCGTTGCTGCCCTCAGCAGGTTCATTTCCAAGTCCGCTGAACGCGCCCTGCCGTTTTTCAAAATCTTGAAAAAAGCGGGTCCAATGAAGTGGACTCCGGAAGCGGAGGCTGCGTTGCAGGACTTGAAGAAATATCTGTCCTCCACTCCAACACTTGTCGCACCTAAGCCATAAGAGAAGTTGCTGCTATATCTGGCGGCAACCAATCAAGTGGTTAGTGCTGCGTTAGTGGCGGAGAGGGAGGCAAATAATGAGCCAGCGGCCGCGGCAAGCGAGTCCAACGACAAGCAGGGGGCTTCCCCGACAAGCTCTGGCCCGACAAGCCCTGATCCGGCAAGTCCTGGTTCCGGCGAGGATGGGTCTGCGCAGCCACAAGAAGAGAAACAGAAGAAGATGGTGCAGGGCCCAGTTTACTTTGTCAGTTCCCTTATACAGGGGGCTAGATCAAGGTACTCTGGTGTGCAAAAGTTGCTTTTCGGCCTCCTCATGGCCTCAAGGAAGCTGCGGCATTACTTCCAAGCACATGAGATCACAGTGGTCACTCGCTTTCCGTTGAAGAGGATATTGCAAAATCCAGAAGCAACAGGCAGGATTGTCGAGTGGGCACTGGAATTGTCAAGCTTTGGCCTCAAGTTTGAAAGTACTTCAACCATTCAGAGCCGAGCATTGGCAGAATTTATAGCAGAATGGACGCCAACACCTGATGAAGCAGGCAAAGAATGGATCTTGTACTTTGATGGTGCCTTCTCGCTGCAAGGCGCCGGTGCGGGCGTACTACTTGTCGCACCCACCGGAGAGTTATCAAGTACGTGGTCCAGATGCATTTTCCCAAGGAGCAAGCAACAAACAATACTGCAGAGTATGAGGGCTTGCTCGCCGGGCTCAGGATCGCGGGAGAACTTGGGATCAGGAAGCTTATTGTCAGGGGTGACTCACAGCTTGTCGTCCGCCAAGTTAACAAAGATTATCAGAGTCCGTTGATGGAAGCATACATTGATGAAGTGAGGAAGCTAGAAGAGCATTTTGACGGCCTGCAAATGGAACATGTTCCAAGAGCTCAGAATGACATTGCAGATGGCCTGTCAAAGTGCGCCGAACTCAAATTACCTGTGGAACCAGGGATTTTTGTGCTCAGGCTGACTCAGCCATCTGTGACGCTATCAACTGGACAGAGCAAGAAAAGAAAGTTGGTTACTGGCGACTACTTTTCGGCAGAGCTCCCCAAAGCTGCTGCCAAGAAGGTCCCCAGGATCAACACAGAAAGTGCTGAGGAGCGATCTGCTCCGACAAGCCCCAGGGCCTGTTTCGTTGAAGTAGACGCTCCCGACAAGCTGTGTCCTGACACGCTTGCCGGGGAGCATCATGCTCCGGCAGGATCCCAGGCCCTTGTCGCGGAAGCGAATGTTCCCGCAGCAGCATTTGCGCCTTTAGTCCTTGCCGTCGAACCCTAGGCTCCGGCATGGGCACAACAGATCGTCCATTTCCTTCAAACAGGGGAACTTCCCGAGGAACAAGAAGAAGCGGAGAAAGTAGCCCGGCAATCAAGTATGTACTAGTTTGTCGATGACATACTGTACAGAAGAAGACTCAACGGAGTGAAATTGAAGTGCATTTCCCGGGAAGACAGACGACAGCTGTTGGCGGAGATACATGGAGGCATATGTGGTCACCACATTGGCGCAAGAGCACTTGCCGGCAAAGCTTTCCGGCAAGGTTTCTTCTGGCCGACAGCCCTCCAGGATGCAACTGCACAAGTAACCAAGTGTGAAGCGTGCCAGTTCCATTCCAACCAGATTCGTCAACCAGCTCAAGCTCTCCAAACAATCCCTTTGTCCTGGCCATTTTCGGTCTGGGGGCTCGACATCCTCGGCCCCTTCCCCCGAGCTGTCGGGGGCTTTGAGTACTTGTACGTTGCAATCGACAAGTTCACAAAGTGGCCTGAAGTGGAACCAGTGAGGAAGGTGACAGCACAATCAGCAGTCAAGTTCTTTAGGTCGATTGTCTGCCGTTTCGGGATCCCTAACAGGATCATCACCGACAATGGCACACGGTTCTGAGCCACACCTTCATGCAAGACGTCCAAGATCTTGGCACCAAGATCTGCTTCGCTTCTATTGCTCACCCTAGAAGCAACGGGAAAGCGGAGAGGACGAACGCTGAAGTGTTGCGCGGGCTCAAGACCAGAACTTTCGACCGGATGCATAAATGCGGAAAGAATTGGATCGAGCAGTTGCCGGTGGTTCTTTGGTCGATCAGGACGACGCCAAATCGAGCCACTGGCTAGACACCTTTTGCTCTTGTCTATGGAGCAGAGGCAGTTCTCCCCACGGAACTCGTATACGGATCGCCACGAGTGCTCGCTTATGATGAGTTTGAGCAAGAGCAGCTGCGGCAAGACGACACGCTGCTCCTCGAGGAGGATCGTCTTCAGGCTGCTGTGCGAGCTGCTCGCTACCAGCAAGCTTTGCGCCGCTATCATAGCCGCAAGGTTAACGCCAGAAGCTTCGAGGAAGGCGACCTTGTTCTTTGGCGCGTTCAATCCGCCAAGAATTCAAACAAGTTGACGCCAAAGTGGGAGGGCCCTTATCGGGTGAAACGAGTCACTAGGCCCGGCGCCGTCCGCCTTGAGACCGAAGATGCCGTTCCGGTGAACAATTCCTGGAACATGGAACATCTTCGCAAGTTTTACCCATAAGGCGTGGTTGCCGGACCCGTTCCGGCAACCACCTTTTGTACAAGCCTTGCCGATGTTGCATGTAACACTTTGTACAAAGCCGGGCGCAGCCCCCCTGCGTAAATAAAGTTTATGTGCCTTGCACACCTTGTCAAATTCAGTGCATTTTCTCTCTTTTGCATATATACCTGACAATTTGTGCAGCACTTGCCCCCAGTAAGCAATAAGGAATCTTAAGGTCTCACATCGTTATTTTCTCTTCTTTCTTCTCAAAAAGAAGATCCCTCCGCCCACAAGTTAACCAGGGGGGATAAAGGTTGGGACCAGGCGCTGTTCAAAAGAATCTAGCCTTGCCGGGACGAAGAAGACAGAAAAGCTAAGTAGCCGAAGTTTGAGCTTAGTCAATCTTAAATTTTTTAAGTTATATCCCTTGAATGTTCATGCCTTGTATGGAAAACCTGTGTGCGAAGGAATCGACTTGCGGCTAAGTCGCACCCTTGCGTTGTTTTTGAGCCCGCTCAATAATACAAGTGAGCTGCAACTAGCCCCGACAAGATTTCTTGCCGGAAGCAGCACCGCCAGCGGGCTACTGATGTTCCGCACTCAGCAAGTGTGCTCGCGCCGGCAAGGTCCCTCAAAACACAGGTAAAAGCATACAAGGGACGCAATGAATAAAGGAATAACATAGCAAGCAGTACCCAGAATAAAGTTATATTACAAGAATGACTTATTATGGCACTGACTGAAATTGTTCTCGTAACCAAAATGGCAGCAGCAAGAAAAAGGGGAGAAGAAGGGCGGCCTAATCCACGCGCTCGCCATCGACCCTCCTAACCTCGTTCACCTTGTCCACGATGGGTGCGACGACGGCCCTGAGCTCCTCAAGATCAGTGCCCTCCGGCAGCTTCTTGGTGACACGGGAGAGGTCGATACCCGGGTTGCGGAAGAGGACCTTCACCAACACCTTCTCCAAAACCCCAGCGTAGATCGCGCGCGACTCGGCGGCCAATTGCTTCGGGATCCTTTCCCGGAGCTGCCGGAGAGCCGTCACCACATCCTTGAAGAAAATCGTGAGCTTGGCGCTGGGCTGGAGATTCCCCTCTGTAGAGTACCCGAAGCCCGTCAAGTTCAGCTCCGCCAACTCCTCGTCAATGAGCGCGGTGATGTTGACGAGGCCCTCCGCCGAGCTCCACTGTGGTCTTGAGGGCATTACTGGCCTCGACGGCCCTCGTCAGCAGCTCCTCGTTACCTTTGAGGTCTTTCCTCAGGATATCTTCCCGCTTCTTGGCGGCGTCCAGCATCTCCATCAAGGTGGACAATTTCAGCTCTAGATCAGCGCTCGAATCCTTGGCGGCGTTCAGCTCCTTGATCTTCTCGGAGAGCTGAGCTTGAAGGTCGCCGTCGGCGCGTGCATCCTTCTCGCGATCGCGCTGGAGTGCGGCAAGTTCTTCATTCTTCCTTGCCGCGTCCGCCTCCAGCTGCGTCACCTTCTCCTCTAACTCCTTCTTGGCGGCTTCAGCGGCCGCGGCGGCATCCTTTGCCTCCTTGAGTGCCCCGCCAAGTGATTGTTCCCGGACGGCGAGCTCCTCATCATGGCTGTCCAAGTACGCCTTCCTCTGTATCAGCTCCCCGTCCCGCTTGGACAGCTCCTCGGCGGCAAGCCTCTGCTGCTCCTCAGCCTCGGCCTTCTCCAGGATGAACGCCTTCTTCGCCTCGTCGAGCTGCGCCCTCTCCTGGTTGCGGCTCTTGAGCTCTTGCGCATGTTTCTCTATATCAGCTCCCGCCTGCACGACAAGCGCTTCCCGGGACTCAAGCTTCGCTTGCCGGGCATGGTAGAGTGACACCAGCTTCCGGAGCAGCTGCTCCTCCTCGGACTCGCCGCTACTGCTGCTTGGCCTGTCGACCACTGACAACCCAGCAGAGGCAAGTATTTCCCCGTCGAACTCCTCTTCTTCAACCGGCGCCCTGGAGCTTGATATACACACCCTCACCGGCTTTCAAGTAAGCGCTGGCTGGGGCTCCTCGAGTCCAGTGCTGCGTCGGCCGGCGGAAGGGTCGGCAGCCGGTGCAGCGCCTCAAGCTCCTGCGTCCTCTGGGTCGTCGGTCGGTCGCCCGGACCCCGCGCCGATCCCGTGCACGTGGGTCGTGGCGGCATCTTCGCCGTCGGGTCCCTCCGCGCCGGCCTCTTCCTCATCAGCAGCGGCATCCCCAGTGTTGCCGCGCCCGCCCTCCTCGCCGGTGGCCTCAGCTTCCATCGGGTCTCCGAGAGGAGGATCTGAAGACAGGGAGAGGAGGGAAAAATTCAAGCAAATACCCACGAGAAAGAAAATGGGATCAGCAGAACCCAGGGAGAGTCCCTGGCAAGGAGGGTCACCTGTGTTGGGCTCTGTGATCGTGGGCTCCACCACCGGGGGCTCGCTGGTTCCACCCCTTGCCGGAGATCCCTTCCTTGTCGGAGAGGGCTCCCATATTGGGGAATCAGCCCTCGGTGGCGTAGTCGAAGCCGACGACACCTCCGGGTCGGCCTCCGAGTGCTCCTGATGGACCTGTTCTACTCCTGTATACAAAAAAAAGAGGGTCAACGATCAAGATGTTGGCAGAAGAAGAAGCAACCATGCGCGCCCCACGACAAGGAGCGAATCAAGGCACTTACGCTGGGGGCTGTGCTGGGAGCCGCTGCGAGGGGAAGGGACCGGGTCCGTCAAAGTGGTCTCGGACGTATCTTCTGCCGCCACAGCAGGATCATCCTCGATGTTAACCACGGGGACCTTGGCCCTCTTCGCCGCCCTCTCCGCCAGGGTCCTAAGACGGAACAGGGGTTTGGAGAGAAGCAGATTAGATAAAAGACAAACAACGACAAGGACCGAAATAAAGACAAGTACAGTATGAAGAAAGCCTTACTCCTCCTCCTCCTCCTCCTCTTCATCATCATCGGAGCTCAGCGCGGAGAGGTCAAACTCCGGTACCCTCTCAGCGCGACGTGGCGGAGGAGTAGGCTCCCTCCGGCGCTTGCCGAGGGCTGCGGCAGGATCAGGCGTGATGGCCCGGGAAGACCCCGCCTCAGTTGCCGGCGCGGCCTGGGATCCTCCCGCGGCAATGGTACCTGCCGCGGTGGAACGTGTCCCACGGCGCCGCGGCTGCTGGACGGCCTGCTCCTGTGCCAGCTCTCCGACCCGACGGAGGCGCCTTCTCGGACGGAATTGGGGCTGTGCTGTGGGGACCACCTGCGGCAAGTTGCTCGAAGATGGCTGGCCGCTCCCGCCCTCGGCGGAATCGCCCATTCCGGCCTCGGCCTCCCCTTCACAATCGCCTTCCCCGGAAAGTTCTTTCCGGGCGGCAAGGCTTGCCGCCGCAGCTGCATCCGCCTCCGCCAATGTGAAGCCAAACTTCGCCGCCTGCGGCCTGCCGCCGCCTCTTGACCTCGCTAGCGATATCGCCACGCATCGGCGATGGTGGCGCGGGTGAGGAGTTTCTGCTCGTCGGAATTGACAGCCACCTCCGACAAGTCATCGAAGAATTGCTGCACGACCTCGGCAGCATGTTCTATCCAGTTTGCGCTTATCCCATGCGAGTCGCACTCTGGCATCATTGCGCAGATACGATTGCGCTGGGAATTATTGCACAAGGGGACGACGCCCTGCGCCAACTGGAACCACTCTGGATGATTGGGGTCATGCTTGAACATCTCCCTCAGCATCGCTCCAAGCTCCATGACCGTGAAGTTGAAGTTGAGGCCTGGGCGCAGCCTCATGAAGTCTGCCGGGCTGCTGAACTGCCAGGCGGGCCTCCCCCTCGCCTGCAGAGGGGCGATACGGCGATGAAGGAAATCCGCGCCAACCGCCCCTGTTGTAAGTCCGGCATGCCTGAGCCGGAGGATTCGGGGGGTAGCGATTGTCAGCTTGGCGTCATCCGACGACAGAGCACTCCAGTCGTTGCCACGCACCACCCGAGTCTTGCACAGTTTAGTGAACGACGGCGGATTGGCATCACAGATCCAGCACCACTCTGCCCTCCACTCGTCCCACTTGCTGCGGAGTTCGCCTGACAAGTACACCTCCTTCATGCCCATCCGGGAGGTCCAGGCGATTCCACCAGCCAGTGGGTCCCCTTTCTCGGCCCGAGGAGAGAAATAATGACGAAAAAGAGCCACATTGGGGAGGATGCCAACGAAGTTCTCGTAGAGGTGTGCGAAAACCGCCATCGTCAGAACGGCGTTGGGGGTGAAATCAAGCAGATGAAACCCGTAGGTGTTCATGATGTCGCAAAAGAAATCGGAAAAAGGTGGGCAGAGCCGCAATAGAAGAATCTGAGGAAGAAGTAGTACCCTTTGGGGCACTTCTTCGATTTGGAGGCCTCCGCGAAAGCACCGGCGTCTTGCGGATGCACCCGCGTTTCCGTCGACGAGAAGAGGTAGAACTCCGCCCGCAGCGCCTCCGGAGTGAGCTCGGGGGGAAGAGCACCTGCTTCTTGCGCAGCGCCTCGAGCTCCAGCGCCTCGGCCGATTTCGCGGCCTTCGCCGCCTTCGCGGCCTTCGTAGCCTTCCCAGCCTTCGGAGCCATGGCGGAGGCAGCGGGGGGAGGCGAAAGCGACGGCGACGACGGGCGGCGGAGCGCTGTTTTCTTCTCAATTCAGGAGACGAAGGGGATCGGCGGAGCTTTCGGAGGAAGGAACTGCAAGTGGCGAAAGTGGGGGAACGGCCCCGTTTTCTCTGCTTATAAACGGGGGATGCGAACGTTACGCATTTCCTGGAATTAAGTATTGACCACGTTCTCTCCCACGACGCCGCAATCGACGCGTGCCGTTGCGAGAGGGCGCGGTGGACACGGAGTCCAATTTTGAGTGGGCCCAGGCGCGCGTGCCCGTGCACAGTTCTGGGCCTGGCCCAACAACGCTCGGCACCGTGTATGGCCTAGGCCTGGGGGCTCCTGTCGGTGTACTAAAGTAGGGGTACCTTAGTACCCCGAACTTGTGCACGGGCAGTCGCAGCACCCCGCGGCAAGGCTTGCCGGACGCCCGCCAAGACCCTCCGTCAATACCTACCACTGCCATTCAAGAACCAAGTGTCAACTGAGAAGACAAAGGCCCCGGCAAGAGGAGCTTGCCGGGAAGGGTAGCCAAGGCGCTCCCAGAAGACTTGCCGCGACGCCCCGCGCGTCTCGGCAAGGCCCGGCGGCCGGCAAGCTTGCCGGCGCAACGAGAAGGGCCGCGGCAAGGCACTCGCCGCGGCAAGGCTGCCACCCAAAATCCAGCGCATCCAGCGGCGTGTCACTCCAGGGCCATCCCAGGGGCACGTGGCAAGGAGTTGCGCAGCCATGCAGAGCGAGGTGGCAAGCGGAGCTGACAGAGACGCCATCGTGGCAACCGGTGGCTCACCTAACGGTCGTTTCTTTGCACCGTTGGGGCAACCGGACGGGCATTAAATGCCCTTGTCCCCTGCCGTCAGAGTTAGGTAGGGAACACTGTTGGTCATTGTTGTACCAACCTGCGTTTTTACCTTTATACCCCCTCTTCCTACGCTGCCACCTGTGGGTGCCCCCTTCAGACTATAAAAGGGAGGCCCATGCGCACATAGAAGGGGTTCGGTCCATTCGACACCCGCAACACCACCATATGCTCGCGCTCTCGAGTAAGATCAAATACAAGCACAAAGGCAGCGATGGGGTTTTATCTCTCGGAGAGCCCGAAGTTGGGTAAAATCGCCCGTCTCCCAGCCGACCTCGATCTGCTCTGCGCACGTCCTCCGCTCCCTTGCCGGACTAGAAGGGGCCCCCGTGCCCCATAGGTGCCCGGGGCCGCACAGAGTCCGCCCCGACACCCGGCAAGCGAAGTTGGAGTCCCGGGAGGCGCTTGTCGCGCGGGCGGAAGTTGACATGGAGCAACACGCGGAGGATCTCCGGAACCACAACCAGGAGGCCCTCCGGTCCATTGCTGAGGAGAGGGCGCAGCTCGACGAGGCGAAGAAGGCGTTCATCCTGGAAAAGGCTGAAGCCGAAGAGCAGCAGAGGCTCGCCGCCGAGGAGCTGTCCAAGCGGGATGGTGAGCTGATACAGAAGAAGGTGAACTTGGATAGCCACGAAGAGGAGCTCGCCGTCCGGGAGCAATCACTTGGCGGGGCACTCAAGGAGGCGAAAGATGCCGCCACGGCTGCCGAGGCCGCCAAGAAGGAGTTAGAGGTGAAGGTGACGCAGCTGGAGGCGGACATGAAAAGGAAGAACGAAGAGCTTGCCACACTCCAGCGCGAACGTGAGAAGGATGCACGCGCCCATGGCGATCTGCAAGTTCAGCTCGCCGAGAAGATCAAGGAGCTGAATGCCGCCAAGGACTTGAGTGCTGATCTGGAGCTGAAACTGGCCACCTTGACGGGGACGCTAGACGCCGCCAAGAAGCGAGAGGATGACTTGAAGAAGGAGCTCAAGGGCAACGAGGAGCTGCTGATGAGGGCCGCCGAGACCCAGAACACCTTCAAGACCACGGTGGAGCTCTGGACGGAGGGCCTCGTCAACATCGCCGCATCCATCGACGAGGAGCTGGCGGAGCTGGACTTGGCGGGCTTCGGGTACTCCACCGAGGAAAATCTCCAGCCCAGCGCCAAGCTCACGCTTTTCTTCAAGGGTGTGGTGACGGCCCTCCAGCAGCTCCGGGAGAGAATCCCGAAGAAGCTGGCCGACGAGTCGCGCGCGATCTGCGCCAGGGTCTTGGAGAAGGTGTTGGTGAAGATACTCTTTCGCAACCCGGGCATCGACCTCACCCGTGTCACCAAGAAGCTGCCGGCGGGTGCTGCTCTTGAAGAACTCAAAGCCATTGTCGCACCCATTGTGGACAAGGTGAATGAGGTCAGGAGGGTCGACGGCGAGCGCGTGGATTAGGCCACCCTTCTTCTCCCTTTTCCTTGTCGCTGTTATTTCAGTTATGAGAATAACTTAGTCAATGCCGTAACAAGTTATTTTCGTAATATAACTTTGTCCGGGGCAATGCTGGCTATGTTATATCCTTTACTCTGTTACATCCCTTGTATGTTTTTACCCTACGCTTTGAGGGAACTTTCCGGCGCAAACACACTTGCTGAGTGTGGAACATCAGCAGCCTGCTGGCGGTGTTGCCTCCGGCAAGAAACCTTGTCGGGGCTAGTTGCAGCACGCTTGTATTGTTGAGCGGACTCGAAAACAAATCAAGGGCGCAACTTAGCCACGAGTCGGTTCCTCCGCGCACAGGTTTTCCATACAAGGCACGGACCTTCAAGGAATATAACTTAAAAATTTAAAACTTGATCATGCTCAAACTTTGGCAACTTAGCTTTTCTGTCGCCTGTGTTCTGGCAAGGCCATGCTTCTTTGAGCGACGCCAGGTCCACACCTGCATCCTCTCCCTCTCGGAGCTTCTGGCGTTAACTTTGCGGCTATGGTAGCGGCGCAAAGCTTGCTGGTAGCGAGCAGCTCGTACAGCAGCCTGAAGATGATCCTCCTCGGGGAGCAGCGCGTTATCTTGCCGCAGCTGCTCTTGCTCTAGCTCATTATAAGCGAGCACTCGAGGCGACCCGTACTCGAGAGGGAAGGGGCCGAGAATGTCGAGCCCCCAGACCGAAAATGGCCAGGATAAAGGGACTGTTTGGAGAGCTGGAGCTGGTTGATGTATCTGTTTGGAGTGGAACTGGCACGCTTCACGCTTGGTTACTCGTGCAGTTGCATCCCGGAGGGCTGTTGGCCAAAAGAAACCTTGCCGGAAAGCTTTGCCGGCAAGTGTTCTTGCGCCAATGTGGTGACCACATATGCCTCCGTGAATCTCCGCCAACAGCTCCTCTCCTTCTTCCCGGGAGATGCACTTCAATTTCACCCTGTTGAATCTTCTTCTGTACAGTATGTTATCGACAAACTGGTACATACTAGATTGCCGGGCTACTCTCTCCGCTTCTTCTTGCTCCTTGGGAAGTTCTCCTGTCTGAAGGAAATGGACTATCTGCTGTGCCCATGTTGGAGCTTGCGGCTCGACAACAAGGACTAAAGGCGCAAATGCTGCTGCGGGAACATCCGCTTCTCGGCAGAATCGGGATCCTGCCGGGCGTGATGCTCCCGGCAAGCGTGTCGGGACACAGATTTGTCGGGGCGTCGCTTCAACGGAACAAACCCTAGGGCTTGCGGAGCGCATGCTCCTCAGCACTTCCTGTGTTGATCCTGGGGACCTTCTTGGCGGCGGCTTCGGGGAGCTCTGCCGGAAAGTAGTCGCCAGTAATCAACTTTCTCTTCTTGCTCTGTCCAGTTGATGGTGTTACAGATGGTTGAGTTAGCTTGAGCACAAAAATTCCTGGTTCCACAGGTAACTTGAGTGCAGCACACTTTGACAGGCCATCTGCTATGTCATTCTGAGCTCTTGGAACATGTTCCATCTGCAGGCCGTCAAAATGTTCTTCTAGCTTTCTCACTTCATCGATGTAAGCTTCCATCAATGGGCTCTGATAATCTTTGTTAACTTGGCGGACGACAAGCTGCGAGTCACCCCTGACAATAAGCTTCTTGATCCCAAGTTCTGCCGCGATCCTGAGTCCGGCAAGCAAGCCTTCATACTCTGCAGTATTGTTTGTTGCTTGCTCCTTGGGAAAGTGCATTTGGATCACGTACTTGAGGTGCTCTCCGGTGGGTGCGACAAGTAGTACGCCCGCACCGGCGCCTTGCAGCGAGAAGGCACCGTCAAAGTACATGATCCATTCCTTGCTTGCTTCCTTGACGGGCATGCTCTTCTCCGGAGTTTCTTCACCGGGTGTTGGCGTCCATTCTGCTATGAATTCTGCCAATGCTCGGCTCTGGATAGTTGAGGTACTCTCAAACTTGAGGCCAAAGCTTGACAATTCCAAAGGCCCACTCGACAATCCCGCCTGCTTCCGGATTCTGCGGTATCCTCTTCAACGGAAAGCGAGTGACGACTGTGATCTCATGTGCTTGAAAGTAATGGCGTAGCTTCCTCGAGGCCATGAGAAGACCAAAAGCAATTTCGCACACCGAGTACCTTGATCTAGCCCCTCGTAGAAGGCCGACAAAGTAAACTGGGCGCTGCACCATCTTCTTCTGTTTCTCTTCCGGCAACTGTACAGATCTATCCTTGCCGGAGCCAGAACTTGTCGGGGAAGCCCCCTGCTTGTCGCTGGGCTCGCTTGCCGCGGTCGCTGGCTCATCATCTGCCTCCCTCTATGCAACTAACGCAGCACTAACCACTTGATTGGTTGCCGCTAGATATAGCAGCAACTTCTCTTGTGGCTTAGGTGCGACAAGTGTTGGAGTAGAGGATAGGTATCTCTTCAGGTCCTGCAGCGCAACCTCCGCTTCCAGAGTCCATTTCATTGGACCTGCCTTTTCAAAATCTTGAAAAACGGCAGGGCGCGCTCAGCAGACTTAGAAATGAACCTACTGAGAGCAGCAACACAGCCGGCAAGTCTTCGCACATCCTTGACGCGCTTCGGTGCTTCGATCTGCTCAATGGCTTTGATCTTGTCGGGATTGGCCTCGATCCCCCGCTGGGACACGAAGAACCCGAGAAGCTTGCCGGAAGGAACTCAAACACGCACTTCTTGGGGTTCAACTTGAGATTGACCTTGCGCAGATTTGCAAAAGTCTCATCCAAATCTTGGATCAAAGTCTCTTTGTCCTTGCTCTTGACCACTATGTCATCCATGTAAGCTTCTACATTTCTGTGCAGCTGTGGCTCAAAACCATGACTGACTACTCTTGCAAATGTTGAACCAGCATTCTTTAGTCCGAAAGGCATCCGTACAAAGCGATCGTGCCACATGGAGTAATGAATGCGGTTTTCTTCATCTTCTTCGCCATGAAGATCGATGATATCCCGAGTATGCATCAAGGAATGAAAGCAGATCACATCCTGCTTGGAGTCGACAATCTGGTCAATCCGCGGCAAGGGAAATGGATCCTTGGGACAAGCTTTATTAACATCAGTGAAGTCAATACAAAGCCTCCACTTCCCGTTTGCTTTGCGCACGACTACTGGATTGGCTAACCATGTTGGATGGAGTACTCCTCGGACCAAGCCTCTCGCTTCCAATTTCTTGATCTCCTCGAAGAATGAACTCTTGACGCTCTACCGCTTGCTTCCTAACTCTCTCGCTTGACGGGCGGCGTGAGGGCAGACGGCAAGGTGGTGCTCAATTACATCCACAGGAACACCGGGATGTCGATGGTTGCCATGCAAACACATCGACATTCGCCCGCAGAAAGCAACGAGCGGCGCTTTCCTATTTAGGATCAAGCGTGGCATCGATGGTGAAGGTACCACCGATCTTTGTCCTCCTTGGCGCCACTTTCTTGGTCTCGTGCAGTTGTCTTTGCCTTCTTGCACTTGCGGTGGAGCTCGATGGTGCGTCCTCGACGGTAGCGCAGCACTCCGAAGATGTGCGCTTGCCGGAGTGGGCATCAGAGCTACTCTTGCCGGACTTGGTCCTCTTCTTCCCCCCGGGAGCTTCAGCGGCAAGTGGTTTGTGTTCTGCGGCGGCTGCTGCTTCCCGGTAGATCTTGTCGGTACAGATAAGTGCATCTTTCTTGTCGCCATGGACAGAAATAACACTTATCGGACCAGGCATCTTGAGCACATTGTAGGCGTAGTGAGAGGCTGCCATGAACTTGGCGAGCGCTGGACGGCCAAGTATCCCATTGTAAGGCAATGGGAAATCAGCAACATCAAACGTGACTCTCTCTGTTCTGAAATTCAGCTCGCTGCCAAAAGTCACTGGCAGTGTGATCTTCCCCTTCAGCTTGCTCCTTCCCGGGTTGATTCCTTGAAATGTACCAGTTTCTTCGAGCTCGCTATCAGGGATCTGGAGCTTCTTGAGCACTGCGGAGGAAATCAGATTTAGGCCGGCCCCGCCGTCAACCAACATCTTCGTGACCTTGAGGTTGCGGATTGTTGGCGAAACCAACATCGGCAAGCACCCGACCACAGTGATGCGATCAGGGTGATCCTCAACGTCGAAGATGATGGGGCTTGCGCGATTCAACGGACGGTTCTGCTGCGCTCACTTCTCGCACCCACTGTTTGAGTTGGCGGTGCGAGGTGTGCAGAGAAGCACCGCCGTCGATGCACAACACCTCTGTTGCCTTCCGGAATTCCTGCTCATCCAGGCGACCGCACCGCGCTCGTGCCAACGTGCTGGCGTGCGTGATGGCCTTGAACGTCCCGCGACCCACCAGCTTGGCCTTGTTCCAACGCGAGCATGGCGCCAGGAGCACCGTGGCGTTGTCGATCCTGCACCTCCTGAGAGGGATGCGGTGGATATCCAGACGCTGAAGCTTGCGGGGCCTTGTCCTTGGACCTGGTGACGACGTGAGTTCCACCGTCAGCGCCCGCTCCTCCGTCGGCGTCCACTCCACCGCCCGTTTGCTCCGGCGGCGGTAGGACAGTCGCAGATAGAGCGGCCACCTCCGAAGTCTTCTTCTTCGGTGGCATGTCGATGAAGATGTTGATGTAGCGCGCGCAGAGACCGGATCAGGTTCGCACAACCTCGACGCCCCCTACCTGGCGCGCCAAAGATGTCGTGGCTTTTGTGGGAGCACGAGCACCTATGGGGCAGGGGGCCCCTTCTGGTCCGGCAAGGGAGCGGAGGGCGCACAAAGAGCAGATCGAGGTCGAGCGCGCGGGGGATTTTACCCAGCTTTGGAGCTCTCCGGAGAGATAAAACTCCTACTGCTGCTTTGAGTTTGTATTTGTTCTTGCTTTGAGAGCGTGGGTATGCTGTGGTGCTGGGTGAGTCGAATAAACCCAACCGCCCGCGGAACCAAAAATTCTGAACCCCTTCTACGTGCGCATGGGCCTCCTTTTTATAGTCTAAAGGGGTCACCGATAGGTGGCAGCGTAGAAAGAGGGGTAGAAAGGTAAAAACGCAGGTTGGTACAACTGCTACCAACAGTGTCCCCTACCTAACTCGGCGGCAGGGACAAGGGCATTTAATGCCCGTCCGGTCGCCTAACAAAGGTAAGGAAGCGACCGTTAGGGCGCCACCGATCGCCACGATGGCCTCCTTGTCAGCTTCGCTTGCCACCTCGCACCGCATAGCTGCACAACGCCTCGCCACGTGCTCCTGGGATGGTCCTGGGGTGACACGTCGTTGGATGCGCTGGAGCTTGGGTGCAGAGTGGCAGCCTTGCCGCGGCAAGCGTCTTGCCGCGGCCGTTGTCTTGTTGCACCAGCGAGCTTGCCGCCCGCCGGGCCTTGCCGGGACACGCGGGGCGTCGCGGCAAGTTTTCTGAAGTGTCTTGGTTGGCCTTCCCGGCAAGCTCCTCTTGCCGGGGTCTTTGTCCTTCCCGGCAAGCTTCTCTTGCCGGGGTCTTGCCCTTCCTGGCAAGCTCCTCTTGCCGGGGCCTTGTTTTCCCAATTAATACTTTGCTCTTGAATGGCAGTAATATGAATAGCGGAGGATCTTGGCGGGCGCCCGGCAAGCCTTGCCGCGGGGTGCTGCGACTGCCCGTGCACAAGTTCGGGGTACTAAGGTACCCCTACTTTAGTACAACGACACAGACGCCGCCCCCTCCGGAGGTCCCTGGCCCGGCAGTAGCTTCTTCTTCTTGGGGGCGACCTCGGGAGGGGGGACAATGCCCTCGTCTTCAGGGTTCTCAACCGCAGCAGCCTGGTAGGCGCGCTCGGGAGAGCACACCGTGTCCTTTTCCTCGAAGGCGACCATGATGATTCCGCAACTCCCTGGCATATTGAGGACATTGCAGCCATGGTGCGTTGCTGTCAGGACCCCGATCCTAAGTCACACCAATCTAGCATGTAACACATCATATCACTTTGAGGCCTCATGCACGGTATTCCCATGGGTGTCACCTTACCTGGCCCGGGACCATTTGCGCATTTTGGCTCACGTATATGACTGTGTCACTAGCATCCATATGATAGAGAACCCGGGCCGACATGACTAGTTCTGAACCCAAAGTGGCACTAACTTACAGGGACAGGCATACATGACCCAGCAACGAACGTGTCGATCATCAACGTATGAACCCAAGTCGTAGCAAGCTACAAGGACTTATAGGAACAACGCGTGACATTTCCCTGAAGGGACAAACACAAGAAAGAAGGACACATGCCAGCCAGCCTAAGTGTTCCAGAGCAGTAGCAAGCTACCATGGCTCAGTGGAAGCACTAGGAGACATTTCCCCATAAGAGAGGCTACCAAGGATAAACAACTAGGTTGTCGCATCCTACACATACCAATGCACGGTACACGTACACATAACATGCACGATATTTGTAGATACCACATGGCATCACAACATATATAACTCAACAACTCATAAAGATAAAGGCCCGAAGAGCCACATAGCATTGATTACAAACAGAGGTCACATGGCCCAACATACAGAGCATACAAGCAACGGAAGCATTGATATGTCTCCAACGTATCTGTAATTTTTTATTGTTCCATGCAGTTATATTATCAATCTTGGATGTTTTACAAGCATTTTATAGTCATTTTATATCATTTTTTGGTACTAACCTATTGACATAGTGCCAAGTGCCAGTTGCTGTTTTCTGCATGTTTTTACATAGCAGGAAATTAATATCAGACCGAATCCAAATGCCACGCCAATTTATGATGATTTTTTATGGACCAAAAGGAAGAAGATGGGCCCTGGTTGCTACTGGGGGAGTCCCGAGGAGGGGACAAACCACCAGGGCTCGCCAGGAGGCCGAGGCGCGCCCTAGTGGGTTGTGCCCACCTCGGGTGCCCCCCGGACCGCGTCTTTGCTCTATAAATACCCCAATATTCCAGAAACTCTAGGGGAGTCGACGAAATATTCATCCAGCCGCCACAGAGTCCAGAACCACCAAGATCCAATCTAGACACCATCTTGGAGGGGTTCACTACTTCCATTGGTGCCTCTCCTATGATGCGTGTGTAGTTCTTTGTAGACCTTCGGGTCCGTAGTGTGTAGCTAGATAGCTTCCTCTCTCTCTCTCTCTCTCTTGATTATCAATACAATGGTCTCTTGGAGATCCATATGATGTAAGTCTTTTGGCGGTGTGTTTGTTGGGATCCGATGAACTTTGAGTTTATGATCATATTTATGTTTTTATCCATGAAAGTTATTTGAGTCTTATTTGATCTCTTATATGTGTGATTGCTTATAGGATTATATTTCTTCTCCGATATTTGGTTTTTGTTTGGCCAACTTGATCTTTTTATCTTGCAATGGGAAGAGGTGCTTTGTAGTGGGTTCGATCTTACGGTGCTTGATCCCAGTGACAGAAGAGGAACCGACAAGTATGTATCATTGCTACTAAGGATAAAAAGATGGGATCCATATCTGCCACAATAGATAAACGAATCTCGTCTACATCATGTCATCATTGTTATTGCATTACTCCATTTCCTCATGAACTTAATACACTAGATGCATGCTGGATAGTGGTCGATGTGTGGAGTAATAGTAGTAGATGCAGTCAGGAGTCGGTTTACTAATCTTGGACATGATGCCTATATAATGATCATTGCCTGGATATTGTCGTCATTATTTGAAGTTCTATTAATTGTCCAACAGTAATTGTTTTCCCATCGTTTGCTGTTTTTCTCGAGAGAAGACACTAGTAAAACCTACGGCCCTCGGGTCTCTTTTCATCATATTTGTCTTTGCGATCTATTTTCCCTTGCATTTATTTTCGGATCTATTAAACCAAAAATATAAAAATACCTTGGTGCAATTTATTCTTATTTATTTTATTTGGCATTTTATCTATCAACCTACCACTTTTTACCTCATGTTATTTGCCCACTAGAGGCGCCACACCAGAAAGGGATTGACAACCTCTTTAACACGTCGGGTTGCGAGTATTTATTATTTGTGTGCAGGTGTTGTTTACATCGTGTTGCTTGGTTCTCCTAATGGTTCGATAACCTTGGTTTCATATCTGAGGGAAATACCTACCGCCGCTGTCCTGCATCATGTACCTACCACCGCTATCCTGCATCATGCCTTCCTCTTTGGGGAAATACCGATGTAGCTTCAAGCCACATCAAAAGGAATTTCTAGCGCCGTTGGCGGGGAGGATCTTCAACATAACCAGGTTCCTAATCACAAATCTCATCTCCTCGCAATTTACATTATTTGACATTTGCCCCTCGTTTTCCTCTCCACAACTTCACAAAAATTTGCTGTTTTATTTGCCCTCTTTTTCACTCGTTGTTTTCTCGTCAGATCTATTCGTGTCTTGTTTCACTATAGCTAGTTTAAATGCTCCTCCTTTGTTACAGAACTTTGAATTTCTATACTTCAAACAAAAACAAGGAATTTTTTGGAAATATGCTTGGAATCTTATCGTGTTTGCAACCTAAAGGGAGATGCAAAAAAAATTCTTAGAAATTTTTACGTAGGATTGGCTTTGCATCATAGACAACTCTTGGATTTTGCCGCAAAAGGAGTTTTATTAAGCTTGATGTCAATGCTGCTTATGAAATTTTAGAAGGAATTTTGGGAGTTCCACTAGAAAAGAAAGGGTTTTCTTTCACCCCAATGGGAGTTCAAATTTTGGACAAACTCGGTGATTTGCATAAACATGTGGTGGAATTACAAAAATATAAAGAACCTCTCAAGCATCTCAATGGTAGTATCAATCGTATGGACACTTTGATTCCTCTTTGCAATAAACGGTTGGATATTTTGGATCTCAAGATGGTTTCTTTTCCGAAAAAGTTAGGGAAGCGCAAAGAGCCTCCCGGGTTTGAAAAGACCCTCACTAAAGTGGCAAAGATAACGGAAGGCAACACTTAGATCCTACGTCTTATGCCTAGCTAGGGGCGTAAAACGATAGTGCTCATTGGGAGGCAACCCAATGAATAATATTTATTTTTGTTTTTGCTTTCTGTTCTTGAGTGTTAACACAATTATGCTACTGGTATGATTGTGTTTTTTGTGTTTTAATTAGTGTCTGTGCCATCTAAGACCTTTGGGAAGACTTGGGTGAAAGTTTATTTGATCTTGCTGAAAAACAGAAACTTTTGCGCTCACGAGATTCATTATCATTTTTTTACAGAAGAGTGCTTTTAAGTTGATTCTTTTTGAAGAGGATTAATAGACAAATTCCTCACATCCACAAATTTATTTCATAATTTTTGGAGTTACATAAGAATTCAGAATTTTCATGTTGCTACAGACTGTTCTGTTTTTGACAGATTTTGTTTTCTTTGCGTTGTGTGCTTGTTTTGATGATTCTATGGTTTTATTTAATGAGTTTTTGCCATTGTCACGCCCAAAATGCGACCCTATCCTAAAGGAACTTGAAGGTCCCACCAAGGATAGCAGCGCATCTTGAAGACGCTTTTGCAAGGTGGATATCATTATATCGTATCATTACATAATAGTTGGGAATACATACGAAAGGCATACAATGCCACACGAATACAACTTCATCATACATAAGAGCAACATACGACTACGGATGGAAAACAAACAGAAAGTCAAATGACATCCACCCTGCTAGCCTAGGCTGCCGACCTGGAACATATCCCCTGATCGAAGAAGAAGCAGAAGAAGAACTCCAAAACAAGCAAACATCGCTCTCGCGTCATGATCATCGCATAACCTGTACCTGCAACTGTTGTCGTAGTAATCTGTGAGCCACAAGGACTCGGAAATCCCATTACCATGGGTATCAAGACTAGCAAGGCTTAATGGGAAAGGAAGGGGTAAAGTGGTGAGGTTGCAGCAGCGACTAAGCATATATGGTGGCTAACATACGCAAATGAGAGCGAGAAGAGAAGCAAACAGAACGGTCGAGAAGCTAGAAGTAATCAAGAAGTGAGCCTGAAACTACTTACGTCAAACATAACCCAAAACCATGTTCACTTCCCGGACTCCGCCGAAAAGAGACCATCATGGCTACACACACAGTTGATGCGTTTTAATTCGAATCTGGTGTCAAGTTCTCTACAACCGGACGTTAACAAATTCCAATCTGCCACATAACCGCAGGCATGGCTCTTGAAAGTTTATACCCTGCAAAGGTGTCCCAACTTATCCCATCACAAGCTCTCACGGTCAACGAAGGATATTCCTTCTCCCAGGAAGACCCGATCACTCTCAGAATCCCGGTTTACAAGACATTTCGACAATGGTAAAACAAGACCAGCAAAGCCGCCCGATGTGCCAACAATCCCGATAGGAGCTGCACATATCTCGTTCTCAGGGCAACACCGGATGAGCAATCCGTACAACTAAAACCAGACCTCAAGTTTCCCTGAGGGGGCGCTGCAAAGGGCTCTAGTTCGGACCAGCACTTAGAAGCACCGCCCGGGGGCTAAAATAAAGATGACCCTCGGGTTGGCCGACCCAAGGGAAAGGTAATAGGTGGTGGTGAGGCAAATGGTAAAACCAAGGTTGGGCCTTGCTGGAGGAGTTTTATTCAAAGCGAACTGTCAAGGGGGTCCCATAAATCACCCAACCGCGTAAGGAACGCAAAATAAAGGAACATAACACCGGTATGACGGAAACTAGGGTGGCAAGGGTGGAACAAAACACCAGGCATAAGGCCGAGCCTTCCACCCTTTACCAAGTATATAGATGCATTAATTAAATAAGAGATGTTGTGATATCCCAACATAATCCTGTCCAGCATGGAGCAATCTTCAACTTCACCTGCAACTAACAACGCTATAAGAGGGGCTGAGCAAAAGCGGTAACATAGCCAAGTAACGGTTTGCTAGGAAGGGTGAAAAGGTTAGAGGCCGACATGGAAAATTGGGAGGCTTGAAGAACAAGTGATAGGTAGCGCAACAAAGCTATAGAACGAAGCAACTAGCATAGCAATGATAGTAGTGAGATCCAAGCTGGCGGTCATCTTGCCTAAAATCCCGCAAGGAAGAAGAACGAGTCCATGAAGAAGATGAAGCCACGAAGATGAAGCCATGGATAGATAGAGCTTGACATATAGAACAAAACACCTTAGTGAACATCTCCAGATTATGCATAGAATAACTTGTAGCAGCAGGTTTACACAGCAACATGATATAACAGATTCAACCTAACAAAACAGTAACAGCAAGTACCCTACTTCACGAGCTTGATGAACTCACTACAAGACTCCCAAAAATGTATGGATTGACCACTGTAAAGATGACATTATGTAGTTCAAAACACATGTAGACATCAAGGTCATAGGATGCACACAAAAATGCAATGAAAAAGACAAAACAGTAAGTTATGTTAATAGACAGTAGTTAACATCATATAGCACTCTTGTAACGATGATAAGGGCATCAAGATGGACTCAAACAAGCATGTCACAATGGAACAAAAATGAAGAGCATCTCACAATGAACATTTTGATATATTCCACGCACGAAACAGAGCAGCACAAAAGGAGTTATGACGAGTCAAACATGCACACATATGATGAGTTTTCAGGGACTTGGAAGAATTTTCACCTCGCCCAGATCCAGATCTAGGGTTGCACATGGATCGAGGTTGGCCGGAGTTTTCGCCGGAGTAGACGAGGAGTAGAGGAGGGAGATGGGGCCGACGAGGAAGAGGCCGGTGAAGTCGGGTCCGGGCCGAATCTGGCGCGGGGCGGCGCGGAGGAAGCCGGAGGAGGCCGGGCGGTGCGGCTTAACGGCGGGCGGCGGCGCGGGGCCAGCCAGGCGAAGGGCGACGCCGGTGAGGCGGCGCGGTGCGCTTCAGCGCCAGCAGCACGGGAGGCGCCAGCATGGCGGCGCGGCGGCGCCGAGTCGAGGACGAGGCGGGCAGTCCGGTGAGGGCGGCCGGGGGGGGAGGCAAGGGGAGGCATGGTGGCGAAGCTGCGGTCCGGCAGCGATTGGGAGGAGCGGCGGAGGGGCACGCTGGGCGGACGAGCGGCCACGCTGGCCTTGTCGGGCCACGCCTGGGCCCGGTGGGCCGCGGCGGCGGGGACGGCGCGGGACGCCACGTGGTCGGATCTGTTTGGCCGGGGGGGGCTGTAGCTGAGGTGGCGTGCGAGGATTGGCCGGGCGACGTGGCTGGCGGCGGTGGGCCCGTCCGGTGGTGCAGGGAGAGAGGAGCTAGGGTTAGGGGAGTTTTCATCCGAGATTTGGAAAGGGGGAAGGCATATATATAGGTAGAGGGAGCTAGGAGAGTCCAAATGAGGTGCGGTTTTCGCCCACACTATCATGATCGAACGACCGAGAGCATGGAGGGGGTTTGGTTGGGCTCATGGGCTATGGTGAAGAGGGGCTGGGAAGCAAATAGAGAGGGGTTTCGGGCCAGCGGTTAACCGTTGGGGCATCAAACGGACTCCAAATGCGACAAAAATTGACAGGCGGTCTACCTACTCTAAAACAACACCGCACACCAAGTTTCATCCCATTCCGAGAACATTTTTCCCCCGCTCATGAAACAAGGTCCGAGAGGTGCGACGGGCGCGTGCGAGTGTGGTTGGGCTCAGAACGGACAACGGAGAGAAACAGGGGGACCCGAACGGATGCAAGTTTTGAAAAACATGCAGATGAAATGCAGATGATGACATGGCAAAATGCAACACGCAAGCAAAGACATGGCAACAACGACGAATAGCTGGAAGACACCTGGCGCATCGGATCCGGAGCGTTACAACTCTCCTCCACTAACAAGAGATCTCGTCCCGAGATCTTAGGAACGAGACGGAAGAGAAAGAGGAAGGGGTGAAATAAGAATGCAAGAGAGAAGATGAACATAGTAGAGAGCACTCAGTTAGAAAAGATGAACGGCGAATATGACGAGAATCACATGCTCATGGAAACAAGATAGACTCTAAAAGCACTCTGGTTAGAACAAGATAGGAAAGGAATAAGAATGGAAGAATTTGGGCAGCACTCTGGCTGAAAATGGGAGGAATAGAACATGAACTTCACAAGATGGAATGACACTTGACGACATAAGCAACGCAATGCCTCTGGAAGAATTAAAAGAATTGAATGAAAAGAACTTAGAAGGAAAGGTTGAACGGAGTTGTTGAGAAAATCAACATGAAAGAATAAGCTTGTTGTGGACTTATGGATAACATCTCAGAAATTATGAGGTGATAACCGACCACAAACGGAAATGATAGAATAGCCAAGAAAGTCGAAGAAATGCAAAACTCCACTTCAAAAGAATACAGAGAATTAATTGCACCTCGAGACACAAGAGGAAAAGATACTTGAACTCCACCAACAAGAATCTTGATGAACTCTTGAAGAATGAACTAAATAATGAAGAACCACCCTGAAGAACTCCGGTGACAAAAGGATGATCAGATAGAATGAAGGATGAAAGAATAAGATTAAAGCTTGCGGTGACTTAGATGGAGGTTCCGACGAAATGGCCGAGAAAATTTGAACTCCGGAAAAGAAAAGATGAAAACACTTGGAACTAGAATTTATTCATCAAGAACAAACTCTAAGGAAGGGATTACTTGACGATGATGAAGTTAGAATAAGAATTACGCTATGCTATCCGCACCAAATTAAATTGATGAAAAGCAACAGATTTGGCATGCAACTTATTCTTGTTGAAAAGGATTAGGGGGGCTATATGGCGCAAAACTTGAGAAAGTCTTCATGAACCACCGGTAGGATTGGAAAGAACAAATGAATTAATGTGATAATCAAAGAAAAGAATATGAAAGAACCACCGTTGTAATTCGGAAATGACTAACGAAAGAGAATGAATCACCTAGAAGAATTAGAAGAACCAATATGCTCGAGGGGATTTAGATGCAAAAGAACAAAGAGATCATGAGCCGAAGCACTGGGATAATTGGATAATGGTAACTGAAATGTGAGGACGAAGAATTCTTCTGGAATGATGGCCTCCGGTGAAAAGAAACGGGAAAACAACTTCTGACATACTCCGGATGGTAAAGAAAAGGAATATCTGACAAATGGAATAATTCGAGATGATAACATGAAGCTAGAACCACAAATATTCGAGAGAACGGACAAGATTTAGAAGAAACTCTTCTTCGGTCTTCAAATGACGACGGGAAACACAACCAAAATTACTGAGATACTTTGGGAGGATGAAAGAGAAGAGGTTGAGCCAACAATGAAACAATTTGAAAACAATCTTGGAGAAGGCATGTGACTGACGGGATCCAATCTTATGTCACACTTGAAAAGAATTTGAGAATAACTCCGGAATAATTAGAAGAGTCAGGTAAGATCCTGGGAAAAGACCTGTGGGTTAGGGCCCACTAAAAGAAAACACCGTTGGAAAGGATTGTTGAGATAGACGATGCACCGGAATGATTGGAATATTTAAATGAGGTGACAACCTCGAATTAATTGGAAACACAGACGAATCTCCTAATATGTCTTGAACACTCCGGAAGGATAAACTGGCGAGAGGCGAACGAGCAGGGAAAACACTTGAGCAGAGGGAAAGAATATAATCACTACCAAAAGTTGGAATTGAATACACAGGAGAAGAAAAAGAGATGAAGAATGTCCACCGAGACGAGGATTCGCCGGTTGAAATGGTTGAGGGAAGACTGAAGAGGCTCCGCACGAATGAAATTGATGGTCGAAAGAGACTCAAGCTCCGGGAAGAAAAGGGGGTGGAAGGGCGGGAAAAACAAAGGGAACTTGGAACGGGGAACCGATGAATAAGAGAAAACACCAGTTGAAAGAATGCAAAGGCTTCACACGAGTAGGATGGATACTCGATTACGGACTCTGGCTTCGAGAAGAAAAGGGTGGGCGGGTGGGAAAAGAAAACAACTGAGGATTGAACTTGCAAAAACGGAGAGGGTCAAATCATCTTGATGAGAAATGCACCGGATGCAAAGAGCTGAGGAACAACGATCGAAAAACCAACTACGTGATCCTAAAGAAAAATTTGAAGGGGAAGAGGAGTAATTCAAAACACCTACGTCAAGATTCCTTACCAGAGAGACGAAGGGGCTGAGTAGTAAAAAGAATTCCTATTCTTCGATATAACTAAACTCCAAAAACAATTTTCTTCTGTACTCGAGAACGACCAAGCTACACGATCAAACAAGGGGGGCTCCTAAGGTCGGTCGAGGCTCTAATACCAACTTGTCACGCCCAAGATGCGACCCTATCCTAAAGGAACTCGAAGGTCCCATCACGGATAGAATCGCATCTTGAAGACGCTTTTGCAAGGTGGACATCATTACATCGTACCATTACATAATAGTTGGGAATACATACAAAAGGCATACAATGCCACACGAATACAACATCATCACACATAAGAGCAACATCCGAGTACGGATGGAACACAAACAGAAACTCAAACGACATCACCCTGCTATCCCAGGCTGCCGACCTGGAACCTATCCCCTGATCGAAGAAGAAGCAGAAGAAGAACTCCAAAACAAGCAAACATCGCTCTCGTGTCATGATCATCGCATAACCTGTACCTGCAACTGTTGTTGTAGTAATCTGTGAGCCACGAGGACTCAGCAATCCCATTACCATGGGTATCAAGGCAAGCAAAGCTTAATGGGAAAGGAAGGGGTAAAGTGGTGAGGTTGCAGCAGCGACTAAGCATATATGGTGGCTAACATACACAAATGAGAGCGAGAAGAGAAGCAAACGGAACGGTCGAGAAGCTAGAAGTGATCAAGAAGTGATCCTGAAAATACTTACGTCAAACATAACCCAAAACCCTGTTCACTTCCCGGACTCCGCCGCAAAGAGACCATCACGGCTACACACACGGTTGATGCATTTTAATTCGAATCTGGTGTCAAGTTCTCTACAACCGGACATTAACAAATTCCCATCTGCCACATAACAGCGGGCACGGCTCTCGAAAGTTTATACCCTGCAGGGGTGTCCCAACTTAGCCCATCACAAGCTCCCACGGTCAACGAAGGATATTCCTTCTCCCAGGAAGACCCGATCAGTCTCGGAATCCCGGTTTACAAGACATTTCGACAATGGTAAAACAAGACCAGCAAAGCCGCCCGATGTGCCGACAATCCCGATAGGAGCTGCACATATCTCGTTCTTAGGGCAACACCGGATGAGCAATCCGTACAACTAAAACCAGAACTCAAGTTTCCCTGAGGGGGCGCTGCAAAGGGCTCTAGTTCGGACCAGCACTTAGAGAAGCACTGGCCCGAGGGGGCTAAAATAAAGATGACCCTCGGGTTGGCCGACCCAATGGAAAGGTAATAGGCGGTGGTGAGGCAAATGGTAAAATCAAGGTTGGGCCTTGCTGGAGGAGTTTTATTCAAAGCAAACTGTCAAGGGGGTCCCATAAATCACCCAACCGCGTAAGGAATGCAAAATCAAGGAACATAACACCGGTATGAAAGAAACTAGGGTGGCAAGGGTGGAACAAAACACCAGGCATAAGGTCGAGCCTTCCACCCTTTACCAAGTATATAGATGCATTAATTAAATAAGAGATATTGTGATATCCCAACATAATCCCGTCCACCATGGAGCAATCTTCAACTTCACCTGCAACTAACCACACTATAAGAGGGGCTGAGCAAAAGCGGTAACATAGCCAAGCAACGGTTTGCTAGGAAGGGTGAAAAGGTTGGAGGCTGACATGGCAAATTGGGAGGCTTGAAGAACAAGTGATAGGTAGCGCAACAAAGCGATAAAACGAAGCAACTAGCATAGCAATGGTAGTAGTGAGATCCAAGGTGATGATCATCTTGCCTGAAATCCCGCAAGGAAGAAGAACGATTCCATGAAGAAGATGAAGCCACAAAGACGAACCAAGCGTAGACGAACGAATCCTTGCGATCGCAACAAAACAGGAACTAACGAGAAGGAGCACAACCGGAAAGAAGCAAACAACAAGGTAAACATGCAACACATAACCATGACATGATGCTCAACCAAGTATGATGCATGACAAAGGCTACATGAATCTACTCATGGCAAGAGATGATGCAAACAAGAACAACATATCAAGGCAAGTTTAAATGAGGCCGGAAACAACATATAACAAATCCGGTTAGTCCTCATATGCAAATTTAGAAGTTGGTCCAGATCTGAATAAACGTTATGTTCAAGTTATTAAACAACAAGTTAAGATGCACCAAGATGATCTAAATGAGATTCTAGTCAAGTTACATCTAAAGTTCATTTAATTCGGAGCTACGGCCTAGAAGATATGAGCAAAACAAGTGATGCAAAATGTATAAAAACATCAAGCAAACACTCTCAAAACATGGATACAACATGATAATATGAAACTTCATGCAAAATCAAGCAAGTTTCATATAGAGCACACTCAAAAGGGAGCAACGGTTCAACACCTACACATGAAACAAGTTTAAAGGACAAGCTGTCCAAAACAGCAACTAGGCATCTAGCAAGCATCAAAACAATATGCTACAGCATCTCAACGTGAAAACAAAAGGCATGGGCATGAATTACAGGTAAAGCATGGCAAAACATGAGCACTGAGCTATCTCCAGAAAGCAATATAACATTCTCAAAAGGACATGGCAAAATTGCAAATAATAACAGTTTACAGACTTAGCAGAAATAACATCAGGTTGCAATGTTTAGAGCTATCAAACAACATGCTACAGGAACTTAACATGGCAAACGAAGGCATGGTATTGAAGACAAAGAACAAAGCCCTGGTGGGTGTGCCCACAGGGGTGCCCCCCGGACCGCCTCTTTGCTCTGTAAATACCCCAATATTCCAAAAACCCTAGGTGAGTCGACGAAATATTCGTCCAGCCGCCGGCAGAGTCCAGAACCACCAAGATCCAATATAGACACCGTCATGGAGGGGTTCACCACTTCCATTGGTGCCTCTCCTATGATGCGTGACTAGTTCTTTGAAGACCTTCGGGTCCATAGTTAGTAGCTAGATGGCTTCCTCTCTCTCTCTCTTGATTATCAATACAATGGTGTCTTGGAGATCCGTATGATGTAAGTCTTTTGGTGGTGTGTTTGTAGGGATCCGATGAACTTTGAGTTTATGATCAGATCGATGTTTTTATCCATGAAAGTTATTTGAGTATTCTTTGATCTCTTACATGCATGATTGCTTATAGCCTCGTATTTCTTGTCGGATATTTGGATTTTATTTGGCGAACTTGATCTATTTATCTTGCAATGGGAAGAGGTGCTTTGTAGTGGGTTTGATCTTATGGTGCTTAATCCCAGTGACAGAAGGGGAAGCGACACGTATGTATCGTTGCTACTAAGGATAAAAAGATGGGATCCATATATGCCGCAATAGATAAGCAGATCTCGTCTACATCATGTCATTGTTCTTATTGCATTACTCCGTTTCCTCATGAACTTAATACACTAGATGCATGCTGGATAGTGGTCGATGTGTGGAGTAATAGTAGTAGATGCAGGCAGGAGTCGGTCTACTAATCTTGGACATGATGCCTATATAATGATCATTGCCTGGATATCGTCATGATTATTTGAAGTTCTATCAATTGCCCAACAGTAATTGTTTCCCCACCGTTTGCTATTTTTCTCGAGAGAAGCCACTAGTAGAATCTATGGCTCCCGGGTCTCTTTTCATCATATTTTTCTTTGCGATCTATTTTCCCTTGCATTTATTTTTCAGATCAATTAAACCAAAAAACAAAAATACCTTGCTGCAATTTATTCTTATTTATTTTATTTGGCGGTCGATCTATCAATCTACCACTTTTTACCTCATGTTAGTTGCCCACTAGAGGCGCCGTACCTGAAAGGGATTGACAACCCCTTTAACACGTCGGGTTGCGAGTATTTGTTATTTGTGTGCAGGTGTTGTTTACATTTTTTTGCTTGGTTCTCCTACTGGTTAGATAACCTTGGTTTCATATCTAAGGGAAATACCTACAGCAGCTGTGCTGCATCATGCCTTTCTCTTTGGGGAAATACCGATGTAGCTTCAAGCGACATCAAGCATAGCATGTCTGAGTACAGACAACTTGTAAGGCCCCGGATTCGATGCGCCAGGTGTCCGCCAGTTATTCGCCGTCATTGTCATGTCATTTGCTTGCGTGTTGCACTTTGCCATGTCATCATCTGCATTTCATTTTGCATATGTGTTCATCTCATGCATCCGAGCATTTTCCTCGTTGTCCGTTTTGCAATCCGGCACTCCTATGTCCTCCGGCGTTCCCCTTTTGCCTCTTCTCTTGCGCGGGTATTAAACTTTCTCGGAATGGCCCGAGACTTGCCAAGCGGCCTTGGTATAGCACCGGTAGACCGCCTGTCAAGTTTCGTGCCATTTGGAGGTCGTTTGATGCTCCAACGGTTAACCGGGTAACCGTAAAGCCCTCTTTGAGTTGCAGCCCAAGACCCCTTCCAAAGTGGCCCAAAGCCCAGCAAACTCCCCTCCATGCTCTCGGTCGCGTGGCCGAAAACCGCACCTCATTTGGACTCTCCTAGCTCCCTCTATGCCTATATATACACCCCCATTTCAAATTCGCGGATCCTTTCCCCCGAAACCCTAATTTCCCCTCCGCGCCGCGCCGGACATGTCCGACCGACGCCGGACACGCCCACCTCGCCCGCCGCCGCCACGTGTCGCCGTCGGGTTCGTCCGCCGCCCGCCGTCGCCGCTGCCTGCCGAACCCCTGCTGGGCCTCCCTGCCCGCATCGCCGCCGCCACCGACCGCCGCCGCCGCCCGGTGGCGAGTCCCCGCCCGCCGCCAGATCCGCGCCGCGCGGATCCTCCTCGCCGCCGTCTCGCCGCAACTCCGGCGATCGAGTCCGCCGCCTCCGCCGTCTCCCCGCCACGCGCCAGCGCCGAGGCCCGCTGCCTCCCGCTGCGGCTCTGCCGCGCCGCCGGCAGCACCTCACCTCGGCACCGGCGTCCCCGCCGCCCTGCTCCTCCCACCAGCGGCGGAGCGCGCCTGCTCAGCGCCACCCGTCCGCCGCCGCGGATCCCCGCCGCCGGCCGCTTCCCTCGCCGGAGCCACCACCCTCGCCGGATCTGGCCGGGCTGGACCAGATCCACCAGCCCGCCGATCCAAACGGCGGCCCGAGCCCCGGATCCCTCCGTCCCGGGTCCTCCTCGTCCACATTTTCGCAGGGTATTTTATCCACTAAGTCCCCGAAATCCATACATAATCATGCTAAGTTCATCATGCCTTATCTCTGCATCCGTAGCTCCGTTTTGCGCGTGTAATATGTCAAATTGTTCGCCTCGACGAGTACTTCGTTTCATTCCATTGCATCATTTTCATTTGAGCTCATCTTGATGCCCGAAATGCTGTTGGAAGAGTGCATGTTGATGTTAATCTGCTGAAACTCTTATAACTTGCTGTTTTATCATTTTTGCCATGATTGATGTGTGCATCCTATGAGGTTGAGATCTACATGAATGTTGATCTATGCCATGCCATCTTTCCAGGGGTGTTAACCATGTATTTTTGTGAGTTGTGTGCTGAGTGTATCAAGCTTGCTAAGTAGGGTAGTTCTTTGTTCTTTGTTTTCTGACAGATTCTGTTATATTTTGTTGCTGTATAAACATGCTTCTACTTATCATTCTATGCATAATCTGGAGATGCTCTATAAACATGTTTTGAACTACATGTCATGCTATATCCATTCATGCACTTGGTTGCAATTATAGCCTGCTGGAACATGTTCATTTCTTGCTCCAAAGTTGCTTGAAAATGTTGCTGTCAGCCTGTTAACATTAAGTTCACTTGTTCCCATGTGTTTTCCTAGTGATCCATGTACCCTATGACCTTGCTCTTGCCATGCTTAGCTTCATAAACATGCCTTCTTACTGTTGGTTGCCTTGCCATGCCATGTATTGCTCTGTAGTGAGTGGTTCAAGCTCACGAACATGCCTACTTATTGTTGTTCCTGCCATGTATGAATCTGTAATATAACTTGCCATGTTTACATGGGTGCCATCATATTTTCCGTGCCTTTTTGGCTTATGGTCAGTAAGGGACTTTTGATCTATGCAATTAGTAGATTCATGCCATGCCTTTGTTTGCCATAATAGCTTCCTGTAACATGTTGTTTGATAGCTCTAAACATTGCAACTTGATGTTATTTCCTGATAAGTCTGAAACTGTTATTGTTTGCAATATCTCCATGTCCTTTTGAGCATGTTCTAGTGATTTATGGAGATAGCTCAGTGTTCATGTTTTGTTATGCTTTACGTGTACTTCATGCCCATGCCTTTTGTTATTATGTTGGGGTGCTGTAGCATATTGTTTTGATGCTTGCAATATGCCTAGTTGCTGTTATGGACAGATTGTTGCTATGACTTGTTTCATGTGCGTGTGTTGAACCGTTGCTCCGTTTTGAGTGTGCTCTATATGAAACTTGCTTGATTTTGCATGTAGCTTCCTATTATCATGTTGCATCCTTGTTTTGGTGTGTTTGCTTGATTTTGGGTGCATTTTCCATCAATGCCATGCTTAACTTGTTTTGCTCATATCTTCTAGGCCGTAGCTCCGAATCTAATGAACTTTATATGTAACTTGACTAGAATTTCGTGTAGATCCTCTTGGTGCTCTTTAACTTGCTGTTTAACAACTTGAACATAAGGTTTATTCAGTTCTGGACCAATTTCGAAATTTGCATATGAGGACTTACCGGAATTGCTATATGTTGTTCCCGGCCTCATTTAAACTTGCCTTGATGTGTTGTTCTTGTTTGCATCATATTTTGCCATGAGTAGCTTCATGTAGCCTTTTCATTCATCATGCTTGTTGTGCATCATGTCTTGTCTATGTGTGGTGTGTTTACCATGTTGTGTGCTTCTCGATAGTTCCCGTTTCGTTGCGATCGTGAGGTTTCGTTCGTCTACGCTTGGTTCGTCGTCGTGGCTTCATCTTCTTCATGGACTCGTTCTTCTTCCTAGCGGGATTTCAGGCAAGATGACCGCTACCCTGGATCTCATTACTATCATTGCTATGCTAGTTGCTTCGTTCTATCGCTATGCTGCGCTACCTATTACTTGTTTATCAAGCCATCCCATATTGCCATGAACCTCTAACCTTTGACACCTTTCCTATGCAAACCGTTGTTTGGCTATGTTACCGCTTTGCTCAGCCCCTCTTATAGTGTTGCTAGTTGCAGGTGAAGTTGAAGATTTCTCCATGGTGGACAGGGTTTTGTTGGGATATCACAATATCTCTTATATTATTAATGCATCTATATATTTGGTAAAGGGTGGAAGGCTCGGCCTTATGCAGTGTTTTGTTCCACTCTTGCCGCCCTAGTTTCCGTCATACCGTATTATGTTCTGGATTTTGCGTTCCTTACGCGGTCGGGTGATTTTGGGACCCCCTGACGGTTCGCTTTGAATAAAACTTGTCCAAAAAGGCCCAACATTGGTTTTACCATTTGCCTCACCACCACCTACTTTTCCCTTGGGAGTCGCTCTCTCGAGGGTCATCTTTATTATAGCCCCGGGCGGTGTTTGTCTAAGCGTTGGTCCAAACTAGAGCACCGTGCGGGACCATCCCTTGGCAACTTGGGTTACGTCGGTACCTGTACGCTTAGCTTATCCGGTGTTGCCCTGAGAACGAGATATGTGCAGCTCCTATCGGGATTGTCGGCGCATCGGGCGGCTTTGCTGGTCTTGTTTTACCATTGTCGAAATGTCTTGTAAACCGGGATTCCGAGACTGATCGGGTCTTCCTGGGAGAAGGTCTATTCCTTCGTTGATCGCGAGAGCTTGTCATGGGCTAAGTTGGGACACCCCTGCAGGGTATAAACTTTCGAGAGCCGTGCCCGCGGTTATGTGGCAGATGGGAATTTGTTAATATCCGGTTGTAGACAACTTGACACCAGATCCGAATTAAAACGCATCAACCGTGTGTGTAGCCGTGATGGTCTCTTCTCGTGGAGTCCGGAAGTGAACACGGTTTCTATGTTATTTTTGACGTAAGTAGGTGTTCGGATCACCTCTTGATCATTGCTAGCTTCACGACCGTTCCGCTTGTTTCTCTTCTCGCTCTCATTTGCGTATGTTAGCCACCATATATGCTTAGCATTCTGCAACCTCACCACTTTACCCCTTCCTTTCCCATTAAGCTTTGCTAGTCTTGATACCCATGGTAATGGGATTGCTGAGTCCTCGTGGCTCACGGATACTTCAAAACCAGTTTGCGGTGCCTATGTTATCGGCGGTGGCGCAACCAAGCTCAAGGAGGAGCTCGATGAAGATCTTGCCCTTTGTGTTGTTTCGTTCTAGTTGATCGAGAGTGGAGCCCAGTTGGGGTCGATCGGGGACCTTTGTCGCATTTGGGGTTCTTCTTTTATTTTGGTTCCGTAGTCGGACCTTGATTGTATCTGGATGATGTAATGCTTTATTCATGTAATTGTGTGAAGTGGCGATTGTAAGCCAACTATGTATCTCTTTCCCTTATGTAATACATGGGTTGTGTGAAGATTACCTCACTTGCGACATTGCTTTCAATGCGGTTATGCCTCTAAGTCGTGCTTCGACACGTGGGAGATATAGCCACATCGAGGGCGTTACAAGTTGGTAATTAGAGCCTTCCCCGACCTTAGGAGCCCCATTGCTTGATCATTTTTAGCGGCCGAGTTGTGTCTAGAAAAATGTTTTGAGTCATTTAGGATTATATATATCGGAGAGTTAGGAATTCTTTTTACTCCCCAGTCTCTTCATCGCTCTGGTAAGGCATCCTGACGTAGAGTTTTGACTCTTCTCTTCTCAAATTTCACTAAATTTTTTTTAGGATCACGCGGGTATCTTGGAATCGTTCCGATGGTTTTATGATGAGAACATTGTCTTGGTGCCTCCCCGTCGGGGTTTAGTGGAAGAGTCCGGGAGTTGAGCTCGAGGTGTTGTCGTCATAATTTTATCGTTGTAGTTCGGAATACCTGAGTTTAGTGCGCCGACATCGAAAATCTCTTTTATGCAGTTGTTGGTGAGATAACCCGATAACCCGATCTTGAGGTGAGTACGGGAGTATTGCGATGACTTCGTATAACGGATGCTTTTCAAGGTTGAGGTACACGATTTCGAAGGTTTCTTGGTTATGTGTTGAAGGATGGATACAATGGATGTAGGTATTGTTAGTTTGGGTGAGATATATTGCTTCCCCTGTATCCCCAACACCAGATTGCATAACCAGACAGTTTCGGGAGTTTTATAGGTGGGAATTCAAGTAGCTCCTAGAATATCTTTTCGACAGATGCATGATATGGGATTGGGTAAATCTCTATCATATGTTTGTTCCGGCCTATTCTGCAAGCCAAATCCTTTGTTTTGTGGTATATGTGGTATTCGAGTTGCTTCGATGTCAAATGTTGAATCCATAGCTTCCCTAATTGGTGTTATCATATTTCTATGTGAGTGTTAATCCTTCTTGATCATTGAGGTTGTCATGTTAATTCTTTTCCTACCGGCATGCTTCTCTTCAAGTGGATCCGATCATTCTCCCCATCCGCAAGATCATTTCTAAGTTTTTCTCAACGGTGTTTGTTTCATCCGTCTCCAAGTTGCCTTTGTTTTTCCCGCCCACCCACCCTTTTTCCTCAAGGACTAAGATTTCTTTACCAAGTATCCTTTTATTTTTGTGAAGTTTCTCCATTCTTTTCCGTCAATGTTCTTACCCGGTGGTTCTCAAGAAGATGTTCTACTAGTTCGTCATTCCTCATTCCTTTCTCTTCTCCGGTGGATTCAAGTCAAGTTTTGTTGATCATACCTTTTTCCTCATTTCAATGTCTTCTCATATCGGTGCACCTCATTATCATTCTACTTCTCGCTATTTGTTATTCTGGAGTGCTAAAGATATCTCGAAGATTCGTGTTTCCACTCTGCATTCGTTCAAGCTCTTTCGAGATTGGTATCTCATTCAAGTCATTTAATTCAACCGGTGCAACATCTCTTTTAAATCTTTTCAACGCTGTTCTTTTGAGTGGGCCCTAACCCACAAGTCTTTTCCCAGGATCTTACCTGACTCTTCTATTTCCCCAGAACTATCCTAAATTCTTATCCAAGTTTGACGTAAGAATGAGTTATCATCAGTCAAATGCTTTTCTCCAAGATCTTTCAAATTCTTTTCATAGTTGGCTCAACCTCTTCACTTTTGATTCTTCCGATGTGCCTCAATAATTCTCGGTGGTGTTTCTCATTGTCATTCTCATCATTTGAAGACCGAAGAAGAGTTTCTCTTTAATCTTGCTCTATTCTCTTCAAGATTCATGGTGCTAGCTTGTTGCCATCCTCTCATAATTGTTTTCGATTGTGAGAATCTTTTTCACCCATCAGGAGATATTAAGAGTCTTCTCAGTTTGTCATCCGGAGTCCATCAATTCAGGTTTACTCATTCTCAGCTTTCAACTCTCGTTCTCGAATTCTTCTGGTGCATCGTTCGAATATCCTCTAATCAGTTCTTGATCTCTTTGTTCTCATGTATCTAGTTTGTCTCAAGCACCTTCGTTCATTTGCTAATTCTTACCGGTGATGCACCCCTACTTCGATCATTTTCAATTCTTATGGTGGTTCTTTCAAGATCTCTCTTCCTTGTTCATCATATCAATTCATTTGTTGTTCCAATCCTACCGGTGGTTCGTTGAAGACCTTCTCAAGTTTTGATATATCTCTTTTAATCCTTTCTACGGGAATAAGTAGTATGCCAAATCCGTTGATTGTCATCAATTTAATTGGTGAAGGATAAGCATAACATAATTCTTATTCTTGTTCATCCCATGATTAATTCTTTATTCGGAGGCCCTTAAAATTCTCGGTTTCATTTGTTTCATCTTCTCTTTTTCCCGGAGTTCCAAGCTCTAATTATCACGGAGATCCATCTAAATCATTGCAAGGATTCACCTTGTGTTTTCAACTTCTCTTTCTTTTCATCATCCTTCTATTACCGGAGTTCTTCATGGAGGCTCTACATGGTGGTTCATCAAGGATTCTTTTCATTCTTCAATTGTTCTTCAAGATTTCTCTTGATGCTAAGAATAGCCAAGCTATACTCTAAAAATAAACATGGTGCTCAACACATGTTTTGTTTTGAGGCGTTCAAGTATTCTTTGTCTTGCATTCCGAAGTGCAATTCTCCTACCTTATCTTTTGAGATGGTGTTATGTCACTCTTGACAATTTCCTTCATGCTTCATGATTCACATGTTGTCAAGAACGAGGTATTTTAAATCCGTCAATCTTTTCATTGGAGTTATCTTGGTATAGATTTCACCTAAAGCTTTCCCTAAGGAATGTTGTATTGTGGTGCTTATCAATGATCCAAGTTTTCTCCTATCCTCTCGGCGAAAGCAGTTTTGCATCTCTTCGTTGTTCTCAAGCAATCAATTGTTTCCGTTAGTGGCTGGTTGTCACCTCATCATTTTGAGATGTTTGCCATAAGCCCACAACAAGCTTGTGCTTCTCGTTGTTGATTTTCCAACATCTTCGTTCGATTCTTCTTCGCAAGGACGCTTTCCAAGTTCACTTGTGGCAAAAGTTGTCATTTTCTTCTCCGTCCCTTTATCCCAATGATCTAACTTCTATTCTTTCGTTACGGAGGCATTGTGATGTTGTGCTCTTCACCCATCACCTCGTTTGGTGGGGATCATGTTCTTTTCTTGCTTATCCATTTAACCGGAGTGTTGTATCATCTCTTCCATATCTTTTCATCTCATCAAGTTTTCTTCTCTTTTCTACCGGAGTGCTGTCCAAATTCTGCCATTCTTGTTCCTTGGCTATCTCATTATACCGATGTGGTCATATTCTTTTCGTTCGTGAAGCTCTTATTTCCATGTCTTTCAACCTTTAAATTCTCGTAATACTCCTTGTACCTCTTTTCTACCGGATTGTTTGCAATCTCGTTCATCTCTGTTGTACTCTTTCTTTTAAATTGCTCAGCCTCTCAAGGTTCATGGTTTCACTCGTTCATCAAAGAAGCAACTTAGTTATACCTCTCCTCTTCCTCTTCCTTTTCCCTCCGGTGCCATCCTAGATCTCGGGACGAGATCCTCTCGTAGTGGTGGAGTGTTGTAACGCCCCGGATTCGATGCGCCAGGTGTCCGCCAGTTATTTGCCGTCGTTGCCATGTCATTTGCTTGCGTGTTGCACTTTGCCATGTCATCATCTGCATTTCATTTTGCATATGTGTTCATCTCACGCATCCGAGCATTTTCCCCGTTGTCCGTTTTGCAATCCGGCACTCCTATGTCCTCCGGCGTTCCCCTTTTGCCTCTTCTCTTGTGCGGGTATTAAACTTTCTCGGAATGGCCCGAGCCTTGCCAAGCGGCCTTGGTATAGCACCGGTAGACCGCCTGTCAAGTTTCGTGCCATTTGGAGGTCGTTTGATGCTCCAACGGTTAACCGGGTAACCGTAAAGCCCTCTTTGAGTTGCAGCCCAACACCCCTTCCAAAGTGGCCCAAAGCCCAGCAAACTCCCCTCCATGCTCTCGGTCGTTCGATCATGATCGCGTGGCCGAAAACCGCACCTCATTTGGACTCTCCTAGCTCCCTCTATGCCTATATATACACCCCCATTTCAAATTCGCGGATCCTTTCCCCGAAACCCTAATTTCCCCTCGCGCGCGCCGGACACGACCGGCCGGCGCGGACACGTCCGCCCGCCCGCCGCCGCCACGTGTCGCCCGTCGGGTTCGTCCCGCCGCCCGCCGCCTTCGCGCGGCCTGCCGGCCAGCGAGGGCCTCCCGGCCAGCGTCGCCACCGCCACCGACCGCCCGCCGTCGCGTCCGCCCGCCGCCGGTGGCGAGTCGCCGCGCTCCGCCGCCCAGATCCCGTGCCGCCACGGATCCTCCCAGCGCCGTTGTCTCGCCGCAACTCCAGCGACCGAGTCCGCCGCCTCCGCCGTCTCCGCCGCCCGCTGCGCCACCGCCGCGCCGGCGCCGGCCCGAGGCCGCCACCTCTGTTGCGGCTCTGCCGCGCCGCGCCCGCGCGCCTCGCCTCGTCACGGCGTCCCTGCCGCCCTGCTCCTCCCACCAGCGGTGAGCCGTGCTGCTCAGCGCCGCCCGTCGCCGCCGCGGATCCCCGCCGCCGGCCGCTTCCCTCGCCGGAGCCGCCACCCTCGCCGGATCTGGCCGGGCTGGACCAGATCCACCAGCCCGCCGATCCAAATGGCGGCCCGAGCCCCGGATCCCTCCGTCCCAGGTCCTCCTCGTCCACATTTTCACAGGGTATTTTATCCACCAAGTCCCCGAAATCCATACATAATCATGCTATGTTCATCATGCCTTATCTCTGCATTAGTAGCTCCGTTTTGCGCGTGTAATATGTCAAATTGTTCGTATCGACGAGTACTTCATTTCATTCCATTGCATCATTTTCATTTCAGCTCATCTTGATGCCCGAAATGCTGTTGGAAGAGTGCATGTTGATGTTAATCTGCTGAAACTGTTATAACTTGTTGTTTTATCATTTTTGCCATGATTGATGTGTGCACCCTATGAGGTTGAGCTCTACATGAATGTTGATCTATGCCATGCCATATTTCCAGGGGTGTTAACCATGTATTTTTGTGAGTTGTGTGCTGAGTGTATCAAGCTTGCTAAGTAGGGTAGTTGCTGTTGCTATTTTCCTGACAGATTCTGTTATATTTTGTTGCTATATAAACATGCTTCTACTTATCATTCTATGCATAATCTGGAGATGCTCTATAAACATGTTTTGAACTACATGTCATGCTCTATCCATTAATGCCCTTGGTTGCAATTATAGCCTGCTGGAACATGTTCATTTCTTGCTCCAAAGTTGCTTGAAAATGTTGTTGTCAGCCTGTTAACATTAAGTTCACTTGTTCCCATGTGTTTTCCTAGTGATCCATGTACCCTATGACCTTGCTCTTGCCATGCTTAGATTCATAAACATGCCTTATTACTGTTGGTTGCCTTGCCATGCCATGTATTGCTCTGTAGTGAGTGGTTCAAGCTCACGAACATGCCTACTTATTGTTGTTCCTGCCATGTATGAATCTGTAATATAACTTGCCATGTTTACATGGGTGTCATCATATTTTCCGTGCCTTTTTGCTTATGGTCAGAAAGGGACTTTTGATCTATGCAATTAGTAGATTCATGCCATGCCTTTGTTTGCCATGATAGCTTCCTGTAACATGTTGTTTGATAGCTCTAAACATTGCAACTTGATGTTATTTCCTGATAAGTCTGAAACTGTTATTGTTTGCAATATCTCCATGTCCTTTTGAGCATGTTTTGTTATGCTTTAGTCTCCTAGTGATTTATGGAGATAGCTCAGTGTTCATGTTTTGTTATGCTTTACGTGTACTTCTTGCCCATGCCTTTTGTTATTATGTTGGGGTGCTGTAGCATATTGTTTTGATGCTTGCAATATGCCTAGTTGCTATTATGGACAGATTGTTGCTATGACTTGTTTCATGTGCGTGTGTTGAACCGTTGCTCCGTTTTGAGTGTGCTCTATATGAAACTTGCTTGATTTTGCATGTAGCTTCATATTATCATGTTGCATCCTTGTTTTGGTGTGTTTGCTTGATTTTGGGTGCATTTTGCATCAATGCCATGCTTAACTTGTTTTGCTCATATCTTCTAGGCCGTAGCTCCGAATCTAATGAACTTTATATGTAACTTGACTAGAATTTTGTGTAGATCCTCTTGGTGCTCTTTAACTTGCTGTTTAACAACTTGAACATAATGTTTATTCAGTTCTGGACCAATTTCGAAATTTGCATATGAGGACTTACCGGAATTGCTATATGTTGTTCCCGGCCTCATTTAAACTTGCCTTGATGTGTTGTTCTTGTTTGCATCATCTTTTGCCATGAGTAGCTTCATGTAGCCTTTTCATGCATCATGCTTGTTGTGCATCATGTCTTGTCTATGTGTGGTGTGTTTACCATGTTGTGTGCTTCTCGATAGTTCCCGTTTCGTTGCGATCGTGAGGTTTCGTTCGTCTACGCTTGGTTCGTCGTCGTGGCTTCATCTTCTTCATGGACTCGTTCTTCTTCCTAGCGGGATTTCAGGCAAGATGACTGCTACCCTGGATCTCACTACTATCATTGCTATGCTAGTTGCTTCGTTCTATCGCTATGCTGCGCTACCTATTACCTGTTTATCAAGCCATGCCATATTGCCATGAACCTCTAACCTTTGACACCTTTCCTATGCAAACCGGTTTTTGGCTATGTTACCGCTTTGCTCAGCCCCTCTTATAGCGTTGCTAGTTGCAGCTGAAGTTGAAGATTTCTCCATGGTGGACAGGGTTTTGTTGGGATATCACAATATCTCTTATATTATTAATGCATCTATATATTTGGTAAAGGGTGGAAGGCTCGGCCTTATGCCTGGTGTTTTGTTCCACTCTTGCCGCCCTAGTTTCCGTCATACCGGTGTTATGTTCCCGGATTTTGCGTTCCTTACGCGGTCGGGTGATTTATGGGACCCCCCTGACAGTTCGCTTTGAATAAAACTTGTCCAACAAGGCCCAACATTGGTTTTACCATTTGCCTCACCACCACCTACTTTTCCCTTGGGAGTCGCTCTCTTGAGGTCATCTTTATTATAGCCCCGGGCGTTGCTTGTCTAGCGTTGGTCCAAACTAGAGCACCGTCTTGGGACCATCCCTTGGCAACTTGGGTTACGTCGGTACCATGCGCTTAGCTTATCCGGTGTTGCCACGAGAACGAGATATGTGCAGCTCCTATCGGGATTGTCGGCGATCGGGCGGCTTTGCTGGTCTTGTTTTACCATTGTCGAAATGTCTTGTAAACCGGGATTCCGAGACTGATCGGGTCTTCCGGGAGAAGGTCTATTCTTCGTTGATCGCGAGAGCTTGTCATGGGCTAAGTTGGGACACCCCTGCAGGGTATAAACTTTCGAGAGCCGTGCCCGCGGTTATGTGGCAGATGGGAATTTGTTAATATCTGGTTGTAGACAACTTGACACCAGATCCGAATTAAAACGCATCAACCGTGTGTGTAGCCGTGATGGTCTCTTCTCGGCGGAGTCCGGGAAGTGAACACGGTTTCTATGTTATGTTTGACGTAAGTAGGTGTTCTGGATCACCTCTTGATCATTGCTAGCTTCACGACCGTTCCGCTTGTTTCTCTTCTCGCTCTCATTTGCGTATGTTAGCCACCATATATGCTTAGCCGCTGCTGCAACCTCACCACTTTACCCCTTCCTTTCCCATTAAGCTTTGCTAGTCTTGATACCCATGGTAATGGGATTGTTTGAGTCCTCGTGGCTCACGGATACTTCAAAACCAATTTGCGGTGCCTATGTTACCGAAAGGTGGCGCAACCAAGCTCAAGGAGGAGCTCGATGAAGATCTTGCCCTTTGTGTTGTTTCGTTCTAGTTGATCGAGAGTGGAGCCCAGTTGGGGTCGATCGGGGACCTTTATCGATTTGGGGTTCTTCTTTTATTTTGGTTCCGTAGTCGGACCTTGATTGTATCTGGATGATGTAATGCTTTATTCATGTAATTGTGTGTAGTGGCGATTGTAAGCCAACTATGTATCTCTTTCCCTTATGTAATACATTGGTTGTGTGAAGATTACTTCACTTGCGACATTGCTTTCAATGCGGTTATGCCTCTAAGTCGTGCTTCGACACGTGGGAGATATAGCCGCATCGAGGGCGTTACACAACTACAAATGAAAAGGGATGAGAAGCCTGATTATCTACAAGATCCTCCCAAGGGTACAAGATCGTAGCTGAGGTAATAAGCTAAACATCGTAGTCCACGTGGAACTACTAGTGAGACTAAAGTCTCAATGCAAAAACATAAATTAATCAAACGTGAGTACAAATGTACCGAGCAAGACTTACATCAGAGCTATCTACATATGCATCAGTATCAACAAAGTGGGTGGTGGATTTTAACTACAACAAGCCAGCTTTGACTCGGTGGCTATCCTGAACTATGACTGCAAGGAACTCTTTTGAGGTGGCGCCGACGAGTCCACATATTCACCATAACAATACAACACTATGGATCCGCTCCCGTCTCCCTATGAGAACGCCATCCATAGCACTCACGCTTATGTTGCGCAGTTTAGAGTATCCACTTTCACTTGTCTATGAACTACACAAGCAACCCAGTAGTCCTTTACCGCGGATGCGGCTATTCGAATAGACATGTTAACCCTGCAGGGGTGTACTTCCTCACACACGCTCTTGCCACTTACCGCCATGTACACGTCATGTATCTCGGCAACCTTCAAGCGGAAGCCTGGCGAGGGTGTCGGCCATGACCTGCCTAACCACACAAGTTTCTAGTCCAGGTTTATCGCCTATTCGGGTTCCATCCGCAAGGAGATCCGGCCGGGGTGTCGCTCACGGCCCCAAATGATGTGAGTAGGGTTCCCAAGCCCACCAAATGGGCGACGCTTGGTACACCGTGCCACTTCGCCTACTCTGTCCCAAGCCCACCTGTACCGGGTGCCACTTGGTAGACTACTAGCACTACGTACAAACACCAGAAACTAGTTGCAACTCCTGGACGGAGATTAGATTGATTAATAAGTCGAGAGAGCTTGGAGTGCCCTGAGCCCAATGTGTGGTAGTAACTTTCTTGGATCACAAACATAGAACTCAGTTCCCGAGGATGGTTCCAATGAAACAACCCACCATTTTCTCCTACATGGCCTCTCACCGCTACCTTTACCAAATCGTGTTCACACACTTAGCTCTCAATAGTAGGACATGTTCACAACATTCCAATTCATCCCCGATGAATCAGACCTGACTCAACTCTAAGCAGTAGCAGGCATGACAACAAGCATGAATGAGTAGGCACATCAGGGCTCAAACAACTCCTACTCATGCTAGTGGGTTTCATCTATTTACTGTGGTAATGACAGGTCATGCAGAGGAAAGGGGTTCAACTATCGCAACATAAACCGGTCCTTCGTTAATGCAGAGGAATTGTGAAGATTCCGCTGAGTCATTGAGTGGTTGACCAGCTCTCGCCTGATCATGACAGTTAGTTTTCGGCTTTCTCTACTGAGGTGCTCATCCGGATGAACCAAGGCACAATCACAGTAGTTTTCCCTTTATCACCTTAGCCGATATAACGGAACTTAAGGTATCAAGCATAGGAGCCGGGGAAACCCAACTATTGACCGAAGACATGATTCAGAGCTGATGTATATAAGGCTGAAACTCGCGACGCCAAACACTTCCGAAGGTATTCGGACTTTTCAATAGATACCGGGCTGGATATAGCCCCCGGTAATGAACCCTGAATTCGAGGCACGTGTTATGACCCGGCGTGAGGAGAGAGCACCTGTGGTGAGAGCATAGTTCTCAAAGCACAGTGCTAGTTGCTTCTAGAACATCCAATTTAGTACGGCGAATAGTAAGTTCGCAAATACTGCAGATATCTTTCCTGGCGTTTTATATGCCAGGAGGGTAAGAAACAACAAGAGATAATAATAAGAAAAATGGTTTACACAGGGTCTTAATCTAAACAGAAACCTTGAAACGGGGCCCTGCTGCACGTCTGCGCCTTTGTTCCGTTGTGCCGTGTCCTTGAAGGGTATATCATGATGGCCTATATGTAAACAAGAAAGAACCAGGTGAAAGAATCTGGTATGGCCGTGGGTATAGTTTGTTGGTTTTGATGAACCATGAACTATAACTTCTTGAGTCCGAATAGGTTGAAGCTGGACTATAGACTTATAACGTGCAGGATGCCCCCAGTGCCACCCAAGGAATTTTGAGTGTATATTTATGTATACAGGAAAGCATGTACAGTATTCTTATGGGGCGATCTATGGGGGCAGGGCTGCTAAACAAGCTCAGGTTTATCTGAGTTGTTACACGCAGGTGTGCGCCGAACACGTTTGACTGTGTCCACGGTCTTGAGGCCCGATGAGCTGCTTGGCATGAAAAGGACGCTTCGTGCTTCGGCTACTAGAGCCGCCATGTATTCTTCTGTACAAAGAGAATGGTCTATATTTCTGCTCACCATGATAATTCCATGTGGTCTAGGCATCTTGAGTTTAAGATAAGCATAATGCGGGACTGCATTGAAATGAGCGAAGGTCATTTGTCCCAGTAGTGCATGATAGCCACTTCGGAACGGAGCAATGTCGAAGATTAGCTCTTCGCTTTGAAAGTTATTGGGATAGCCGAAGACGACGCCCAATGTTAGTGTGCCTGTGCAGCGGGCCTCTACGCCTAGTATTACTTCTTTAAAGGTAGTGCTACTTTGCTTGATTCTCGACGGGTCTATCCCCATCTTACGAACAGTGTCCTGATATATCAGACTGAGACTACTGCCGCCGTCCATGAGGACTCGGGTGAGGTGTTATCCGTCAATTATTAGGTCGAGCACTAAGGCAGCCGAGCCCCCGTGACGGATACTAGTCGGATGATCCCTGCGATCGAAGATGATCGGACAGGCCGACCATGGGTTGAATTTGGGGGCGACAGGCTCTATAGCATACACGTCTGGGAGTGCGCGTTTGCGCTCCCTCTTTGGGATATGAGTGACATAAATCATGTTCATTGTTTTGACCTCCGGTGGAAATTTCTTCTGTCTCCCCATATTTGGTTGGCGAGATTCGTCCTCATGTTTGCTTTGCGGTCCCTTCCCTTTGTGTTTGGCGTTGAGTTTGCCGGCCTGCTTGAAGACCCAACATTCTCTGTTGGTATGATTGGCTGGTTTGTCGGGGGTGCCATGAATCTGACAGGACCTTTCTAGATATTTGTCTAGGCTAGATGGACCATCTGATCTGCCTTTAAGTGACTTTTTCCGTTGATCGAGTCTAGAGCCCCTGAATTTGGCATTTACCGCTGTATTGTCTGGGCTTTCTTCATTGTTTCGACGTCTGTTTTTATTGTGTCGTGGCTTTCCATTGCCATCCCTGACTTCGGATGTGCCAGGATTGCTGGTGCTACTACGGGCCAACCAGATGTCCTCTCCTGAACAAAAGCAGGTCCTGAGTGTAGTTAGGGCTGTCATTGTCTTTGGCATTTCTTGGCCTAGGTGTCTGGCTAGCCATTCATCCCGGACACTATGTATGAAAGCTGCTAAGGCTTCGGCTTCCGGACAGTCGACGATTTGGTTCTTCTTAATGAGAAATCGGTTCCAAAGCTTACGGGTTGACTCTTCGGGTTGTTGGGTTATGTGACTTAGATCGTATGCATCTGGAGGTTGGACATAGGTCCCTTTGAAATTGGCCCTGAAAGCGTCCTCAAGTTTTCCCAACTTCCAATGGAATTCCCGTGGAGGCTTTTTAGCCAGTGCCGAGCTAGTCCTTTTAGCTTGAGGGGCAGGTATTTGATGGCATGGAGATCATGTCCGCGAGCCATGTGGATGTGAAGAATAAAGTCTTCTATCCAGACCACAGGGTCTCTTGTTCTGTCGTATGCCTCCATATTCACGGGTTTAAACCCTTCTAGAAATTCATGATCCAGCACCTCATCGATGAAGCACAGGGGGTGTGCAGCACCCCTGTATTTGGTTGTGTCGCGGTGTGGGTTCGACGGCTGCAGTGTTCGGTGTTGGTTCCGAACTGGTAAGTGACCGGCATATTTGGTTTGATGGCCCTCATCCTGTGGGGGAACACATTCCCTAGATCCATAAATGGACCTGGTTCTGCCAGCCTTTTTGTCCAGGTCTTCACGTAAATCATGTTTCTGGTTCTAGGTGGCGACCTCCTTTCCTATATGGGGAGGGGGTGCGGTTTTCTGTGCGGTGTTGTTAGCCACTCAGTCTCGACCACGAGGTGGTTGGCCTGGTTGATCAGCCGTATTGTTATTCGGCGGTATGGGCGCAATAGCATCGTCGTCAAATTCGGGCAGCAGTTTGCGTTTGGGGTATCTCTTTGTTTGGTGATTGCCGCTGTATTTTTCCTCAGTGTCGAACACTTCGTTCAATTTATTATTGAGTGTATCATGTGCGGCTTTAAGTTGTTGCTTCTGCTTCTTCAAGCTCCTCGCGGTGGCGATAAGTCTCTGGTGGAGGTGTTCTTGTTCCAATTGTTTTTCCGGGATGATGAATGCATCGTCATCCAGACTGATCTCCTCTTTGGGGACAGGTTGATAATTGGAGTCTTTGGCATCGCTATGATTGAATAGGGGGCCCGGACTGTGTTTGCCGTCACCTTGCTCGTCCTGCTCCATTGCTAGGTCCACAGTTTCTTCATTGTCTTCGGCGTCGTCGGGGGTGTTATTCCCTCTTGTGCCGGTATCGCTATTTTTACCATGGCGTGATTTAGAGCGGCGCCGCTGACGTCGACGCTTTGGCTACTTCTCAGGAAGTCTATCCTCGACTGGTTCCTTTTTGTCATCGCCATTGTCTTCTTTGGGTGTATCCACCATGTATATGTCGTATGAAGAGGTGGTTGTCCAGCGCCCTGTGGGCGGTGGTTCCTATTCTTCTCCGGCATCGTCGTCCATACCGTCGATGTCTTCGGAGTCAAAATCAAGCATGTCGGTCAAATCGTCGACAGTGGCTATCAAGTGGGTGGTGGGTGGGTAACGAAGTTCTTTGTCGTCCGCTTCCCACTCAAGCCGGACATAGTTCGGCCAAGAATCTCCTGACAAGGAGAGAGACTTTAATGAGTTTAACACATCGTCTAGGGGCGAGTGTTGGAATGTGTCCATGGAGCTGAACTCTAAGATTGGTGCCCGGTCAGATTCGATGGGTGCGGATACACGCGGTTCGAAGCCTATGGCTGGAGACGAGTCTGAGGTTCCGATGACACAGGCCTTGTTGGAGGTCAGATCTGTGTTCGGCTCTAGCACCGCTGAGTCTGCGGCCTTTGTGGCAAGGTTGAGCTTCCCGTCCTTGGATGGTGTGCTCTGCTCTGGATCTAGGGCAGAGCGATTACATGTGCTATCTCCTGCACACAGTCTGATGATAGATTTATGTCATGTTCATCATGGCGGTAGGGCGCGGCTGTCATGGGCTTGAATCCGTCAAAGATCAAGTCTTCGTAGATGTCGGCGGTGTAGTTCAAGCTTCGGATCGACTGATGGCGGTATGTGAATCGCAATCTGCTCCGGATGGCCAAGCGAGTTGGCCCATGATCGGTTACCGAATACAAAAATATGTCTGGGGAGAAAAACATTCACCCTGGACTGCGTTGTTGTAGATGATTGAAGGAGCCATCAAGCCTTATGGTGACAACATAGTGGAACTCTCAATGAAAGCACCAATGTCAGTGTCAAAATCGGCGGATCTTGGGTAGGGGGCCCCGAACTGTGCGTCTAAGGCTAATGGTAATAGGAGGCGGGGAACACAATGTTTACCCAGGTTCGGGCCCTCTCAATGGAGGTAATACCCTACTTCCTGCTTGATTGATCTTGATGATACGAGTATTACAAGAGTTGATCTACCACGAGATCGTAGAGGCTAAACACTAGAAGCTAGCATATGATTATGATTGTTCTTTCCCTACGGACTAAACCCTTCGGTTTATATAGACACCGGAGGGGGCTAGGGTTACACAGAGTCGGTTACAGAGAAAGGAATCTTCATATCCAAACCGCCAAGCTTGCCTTCCATGCAAAGGAGAGTCCCATCTGAACACGGGACAAAGTCTTCTATCTTGTATCTTCATAGCCCAACAGTCCGGCATATGCATATAGTCCGGCTGTCCGAGGACCCCTTAATCCGGGACTCCCTCAGCAATGGCGTCCTTGGCCCCGAGGGGGGCTTTGACATTGCTCAGGCCTACCTAGGTGCACACACCACACCCAGCCCCCGCTCGCGGGGTGCTTGGGGGGAGGGGTGTAGCAGGCAGGATCCACGCTTTCCAAATGAAAATCGAAGAGCAAAGAATATCGCGAGTCGAAAAAATCCCCCCTTTCTTTTAATAAGTAAGCGAAACTCCAAATTCATTTCAAAGGCAGCAAATTGGGTTACAGAAAAAAGTGGCAAAGAGAACAGCCGTGTCCGGCACCTATGCTAGTCTTCTCACCAGCGCAGAGCTAAGTGCTTCCACTGGGCGCGGGCATAGTCATTGGGGGATACTGTTTACTGCCAGCACGGAGCATGGTGCTTCCTCTTGGACGTGGGTGGGAGCCCCCATGAGGCCCAGGGGCGGCACATAGGAAACTCTGGGGCATGTACAACCCCAACTCATTATTACGTGAGAGTGTCACGAGCGGAGATCTTCATGTGCGCTCCTCGCTCCTCGTGGCGACCTCGCCCAGCGCATCCCGTTGCCACCGTTGGGGTGTCCGGAAACCAAGGAAGAGACCAAGGGGGAAGGGGACATGTTGGCGGTGGCCGGGAGATCGCAAGCCCTCTGCCGAAGGAAGGGCTCGCCGGCGCCTTCCTCGACGGAGGACCTACCTCCGGACGGCGCGCGCCACCGTCGTGGTGGCGCCCCGTGTCATGGGGCGCGGAAGAAGCTCTAGCGCCGGGCACCCTCCGCGCATCCCCCAATGCGCTCCTCCTGCCTGAGGCAGGGCCAGCGTCCCAAGGTACGCGGCCGTGGCGTGGTTCACCTGTGATCCAGAGTTAGCGCAAACATGTCCAAAAAAAAGTTGGCTGTAACCGGCGGTCGTTGATGTCAAAGGTGCTGGTGGGGTGCTGAGCCGGCTCATAAGGGGTCCCTGCCTCTCGCCACCTTCGTGATCCCGATGTCCGGGCTAGCAGGGGAAGCGTGAACGGGCTTCTTCCTTGCTCGTGCGGTGCACCCGCCATTGTTGGTACCAAGATCCCAAGAGCCATTGTTCATAGACCAGCCCCCGGGCCCGGTTCTCCATTACCTACCACCTCCGACGTCATGTCTTGCTGGTCCAGAAGCGACTCCTCACTGTTGTCGAGGTGGAAGCGGCCCGCCCCGGCTGCTCCCAGGGGCGCTCCTTGAGCCAGGCGGGCGGCGCCATACGGCGGGCTGCCCCCATGGGGCCCCTGGGGCTCCTCTCGAAGGGGTGAGTAGACGCAGTCGGGGTCGGCGCGAGCTCGCTAAGGCACCCGCGAGGTTGGCGTGATGCATAAGGGTGCCACACACTCACAAGCAACATCGAGAAGCTCAGCGGCGCGGGAAAGCAAGGTGTCGCGATCACCCTCAGCCAGCCTGCATTGCAGCAGATTGCGCACCATGACGAGCATGGCCCGCGTGTTTGCCTGCTCTCGGCGAGTGCGCAGGGACGACGCTACGGTGTAGCTGGAGGATCTCCAAGTGGCTCGGTCGCAATGCCGAGTGGGAGGGGGCGGTAATAGCCCATGGCGCCATTGATGGTTGTCACCGGTGCCCACTCCAGCCACGGGGAGCAAGGGATGATGACAAAATTCGTGCCCGGGGAGGGCCGCCTTGGTGGCATGAGCGGCCCAACGCTCGGCACCGGCTCCTGGAGATTACGCCATGGGAGCAACGGACGCTGGTCAAGGACGGCTGGGGAACCTCGATACGCACCTACCTGGCATGTCAAATGTCGGATTGAGGGCTCCGTAGACCCAAGAAAGGTTCGAACTCTGGGGTGTGTGCGAAGAACTCAACCTATCCAGCCAGCCAACCCACTGCTCTCATGGCCTAGCTCGATGAATATGAAAGGAAATGGACATGGAAGTTTACCCAGGTTAAGGCCAACTTGCAGTGTAAAACCCTACTCCTGCTTTGTGGTGGATTAGCCTCGCAGGGACTAAGGATGAACTAGTACAAGGAAGAACATCCACGCGGGGTCTGCTCTGGGGGTTGATATGAGCTCAAGGGGTTCCTCCAGAATTCCTCCCTTTGCGACGGTGGTGGCTCGGCTATACTTATAGTGGCCTTGGTTCTCTTCCCCCAAAACTTAGGCAGGAAGGGATCCCACAACGACCAATTTTGAAGGGGGACAAGTAGTACATCTTATCCTTACGAAATGTGGTCTTCATGTGCAAAGCTTCTGGTTGTGACATTGTGGTGGGCTCTGTGATGACATCCGTCCTATCGTGTTGGCGGTCTTGGTCTTGTTGCACGTAAACAGTAACCTTTGGTTGATTCCTCGGGACTCTGCGCCTGTGCTTGCCTCGTTAGCACCAAAGAGGAAACATGACGCTCTGGGCCCACAAGCGCGCACCTGACCTTGGTCGTCATGGCTGGCGTCACCTCAGCCTCATGAGGTGTGCGCTTGCATAGGAATCTCCGCTCCTCAGGAGGCCTCCTGGGGAGGCCGCTCCTTCAGGAGGTCTTGATGTGGTCCTCCTCGCAAGGCTTGGCCTCTCGCGAGGGTCTTGTCTTGTCGATGATGAAGATGGGTCGTACCATGCCGTTGATGGTGACACACTGTGGGCCGCAGGCAGGCAAGTCCAGATACCCTGGTTCCCAGCCCTTGCACTACCGCTGCACGCTGATGTTCATCACTGGTAGAAGGTGTATCGGGGTGAATTGGGTCGATTTCCAGTATGAGGCCTACCATATGAGGCGTCGCAGGGCCCATCTCGCCCTTGCATCATGACATACTGTGATACTATCGCAATATTTCTTCTATTTATTGGTGTATGTTTCATCAACTAGTGCCACTATAATGTAATCACACTTTTCATTATCTATTCAAACAGGGTTATTCAGCTGCATTTTGGTGAAACTGCACAAATGTATGGATGGAACTGTCATATATGAAGAGTGCGAGGTGCCATGTAAAAAAATACCGACATCAACCATGCTCCATCTAAGCATTGGCACCCACCACCACCAGTGGGATGAGTGGCGCTCTCTGTGGACGGATCTTTATCGGCAGCAAATCCTCTAATAAAACACTAGTAGCTTATATTGGCACTTTTCTAGGGACTACTCTTTTCTGAAAGAAGCACCAATCTATTTTTCTTTATTTGTACATAGTGTCACAACTTTGTTTTTGGTCCAGAGCTATTTTAGGGTGATTGACGTAGTACTTGGAGACTGATTGTGAGCTTGATTTTCATTGGCCGTCACACTGATTGTAAGCATGAGCAAATAGAAGATTAGGTTAGTGCGAAGCTTACCTTAAACCCTACTGGTGCCGTTGAAATGAGGCGAGCACTGAGGGAACAGTGGAGAATGGCAGGGAAGTGACGTCGCGCCATCCGACCTCTTCTTGCGGTGGGAGAACGAATACTCTTGTGGCTCCGGCTGGCACTGCACCCTCACGAACGGCACATCGTACTTGATAGATTCGTTATCCTCAGGATGCTCGACCTTCGACCTGTACGCCCACCACCTCTGCCTGACTTTCTGTGGGGACCCCGACTCATAAGTCGAGATCACCGAATGCAAGTGTACAGTGATATCAGAGATCAATGCTCACTAAACACACAGAAGCTGAATAATAATAGTCTTACATCCATACATACCGTCTTACACAAATTATGACCATTATGGTCAAGTCTTCCATTGACAAAGCCTTAAGGCTGAACATCAAATGAAACACAAGCAGCGGAAATCTTCGTCGATAAGCAGAACCCATGCCATCTGCCTTAACCCTACAGGCATTTTGACTGGGAAATGTCCTAGTTCGCATGTTCGTCTCCTAAGAACTCTTCTTGGAACTCCGGTTCTTCCATGCCTGGTCAATTAAATAACCAGTGGCAAGCCAATGAGTACTTTGAATGTACTCGCAAGCAACCCATGTTTTGGTCCAAGATGTAACAATACATGATATAGGTAAATTTTTGCAGAAAGCTAGTTTTGAGTGCAATGACATGTTCAACAACTTGTAAGACATGCATCAAGAGAATTTAAGTAACCATGAGGGGATGTTACAGGTATCAACATAAATAGAGTGGGCACCAACCCGTCTCAATCACGTCAAGTCCTTTGACTTGACCCAAGTAGTTATCCAAACACACACACTGGTTTGTAAACTCTGGACATAGTTTAAGCAGCACCACCCAACTTTCCTTGACCGTGGACACGACTATTCGAATAGTCTTACACTCTGCAGATGTTGCACACTTTACCCACAAGATCCGGGGAACTTTCGTGTCATCCACGACCTGCGATACCTCAAGTACCCGGGGTAAGCACCCGATCACTACCTTTCCCTAGACGACACGAACAAGGAGTCCACTCGTTGTTCCGTATCCTCATGATGTACATCATACGAGACTCACTCGAGATCGTAACATCTGAGAGGGGACACAACGGTGTATCCGGTGCCCTGTAAAGACAGTCATGGCTGCCCTACCTAGCACGACCCCGTCCCGAGAGAGAGCACCAACTCTCCCCCGTCACTAGTAATGCGGGCTCCAAGCTAGTATCGACGTAGGTAATCAATAATGCCCTTTCCCATATAAGGGTAGAGTGGTTGCGCATGTAAGGTTGGGACAGTCAACAAATCTAAAATCTAATCCATTTTCGAAAACAACACACACACTTGCCTCGGTACACCACTTCGTCATCAAGTGGTTACCCATCTCATCATCTCCCTCGGGCATAAGTGGCACCCGACGAGGTTTTCGAAAAAGTCTTTTGAAAATACTTTGTCTCCATCACCATGCATATTCCCGTCCCTTTTTGCGTAGCACTACTTTAGCATCCTATCTACTCCCACCGTCATAACCCTCATAAGAAGGTAGGCTCATGCACAATGCAATTATCAACGAGGAAGTACGGTGGCAAACCATCAAAGTGGATACCACCTCATCATGATTCCGTTGCAACAACAATATGGTGCTATATGACATGCATAAAAAGGGTTTCATAGACATGGTCAAAGGGCTTCTTGCCTGGCTCAACAAAGTCTTCTGAGTCTTCAAAGTCTTCTGGTCCAACTCCTTCGTCAGCAACGCAATCTATCATGCAAAATAATAACGAGAAAAATAAGGCAATAATAAAACAGAAAAACCAAATTGCTCAGAAAAATGTCAACTCATTTTTGTTAAATACTAGGGTGAAAACTGAGAAGGGGAAAATTCCTTGTTCTGGATTTGGAGTAGCAAAATAGGAGAAATGGATTTACAAAGGTATATTTAAATGCTTAAAATCACATTTAAATATTTACAGTGAAGAAAAGATTGCTGGATTTGAAAGAAAGTTGCACCATTAAATAGGTTGCAATACTTTAGGAATTTAGGAGTTGGAATTAATTTATTTGGATAAATATTTTATCCTGTGGGATTTTTGGAAGAGTGACAGACAAAGAAAAAGGAAAAAGGGCTCTATGCCTGCTGCACGAAAACAGCCCTTGTGTGCAAGCCCCCCCCGCAAATGAGGCGGCGCCTTAAGATGCCACGCATCGCCAGTTTAAACCTGACGGGCGGGGCCCAGGCATCAGCGAGAGAGAAAGGGGCGATGGAGGGGAGAGGCTGACAGGCGGGACCCGCCTATCATCCCTAACCCCGAGTCCAGACGGCCAGCGAGCTCACCGGCGACGATGCACGGCACGGCAAGGTCGGGCGAGGGCACGGCTGGGCTCAGCGTCGTGTCGCCGTTCAGGTGGAGGTGGTGGCGGTCGCTGGGGTAGACTGGTTCGCCGGCGACGAGGTCACGCGGCGGAGGGGCTTCGGGCGTCGACGGTTCCGGCCGTTTCCGGCTGCTACAGGGAGGGGAAACAAGGGAGAAAGGATCAAAGGGCTGCAGGGGTTCCAGATCGAGAGGAAAGAGGGCCGGGGACGACCTGTACCTCGCGAACTCTGGCGAGCCGAAGCGGCGGAGCTCGAGCTCGATCTCGAGCTCGGGCGGCTCTGGAGAGGAACTGGGGTGCAGGGGGGGTGGTTTGGTGGTGCAGAGGGCGAGTGGTGAGGAGAGGAGGGCTTGGGGAGGCCCTTAAATAGGCGAACAGCGAGGTCCCGTAGACCCGTGCGCCGGCGAGCTCACGCTCGTCGCTGCAGGGCTCCGGGGAAGATGGCGTGGTGTCTGGGGTGTTCCTGGACGTCGACTACGTCGGGAGAGATAGAGAGAGGGAGTGGAGAGAGGTCAGAGGCGCGCGCGTGTGAGCCACACCATTGGCGCGCTCGGGCGGCCAATGTTTGCTAGCGTGGAGGCGCGGGGAGGAGAGAGGAGGGGGACAGAGGCGTGGCGTGTCACAGACGTCGAGGCGCATCGTCGGGCGCGCTAGGGAGGCCCGAGGTTGCCGGAGGCGGTTGGAAGGGGGCGGCTACTGTGCGGGGGCCCACTGTAGCGTGCTCCAGAGCGTACAAATGGCCGGCATGCCATTTTTTTTGGCAAAGTGGGCACGGCCAAGCACGTCTGGTAGCTCTAGGGAGGAGTAAAGCATGTGGGGAAAGCCTTGGATGCCTTGGGTGGCCGCTGGAGGGAGGAGGGAGGTGAGGAAGAGAGGGAAAGGGGTTGTCCAAAGGGGTAAGTGAGGTGGTTTCACCCCTCAATCATTGAGTTGAGATGCAGCCATTGTTACTGAAGGTAGAGGAGGATTAGGAGGAGACGTGGTAAAAAGTTGAGCTCAAGGAGAATAGTTTTAGTGGTCAAAATGGTGATTTTTGAAAAGTGGCAGAAGTTGTTTGATAAAGGTTTTGGCAAGCAAATGATTTCCAATTGCCATGAGACTCCACGGGGTGAAATGACACATATAATTAGGGCCCTCCACCAATTTGGAGCTTATCTGGGCAAAGTTGCCAATGCAACTTTTGTAAACCCTGGAAATGAGCAGAAATAGACTTGTGTAGATCTAGTTGAGCAAATCACTTCTCCTTGATGCACCACTTGCTGTAGTGGCCTCATTTGGTCAAGTGAACATGCTCACCAAAGTTGGGGTCAAGGAGAGAAAGTTGGTAGTACAAAGATGATCAAATATGATTCTGGTCAGAGAGGGTTTTGGGTCATTTTGGTGAACCAAAATGACTTTAATTGACATGAGGCTTTGCAAGGTGATCACAATACGCATTTGTGACTTGCTGGATTTTTCTTGGATTTTTGTGAAAATATTCCTGTAGAAATATTTCAAATCCTTGAAATGGGCAGAATTGGTTTTGGGAGGTTTTGTCCAATATTTTGAACATGACCATGTGTTGAAACTCTTATATATAGAAAATATATGTCCACTGAGTTTCCCTGATTTTTGTCAAATATTTTTGAAACAATAAAATAATTTTTCCCTATTAAAGACCATTTTTGGCCTTAAGAAAAAGCTTTTAAATAAAATAGGAAAATAGTTTTTAAAATTATATTTTTGTGGTTTATGGGAGCCCTATATCTAATAGGTCTCGAATAAACTCTTTGAAATATTTTTCATACCCCAAATCAAGTACTTGCAGTGCAAACCTCAATTTAGGGATTTTTGGAAAACTAATTTTTGAAAATACTATTTGGCCAAATTATTTTTGTTAGAAAATACTATATTGTACTATACACATGGCATGATCATTGGGCAGAAGTTTGGGGCAAGGAGATGAAGTACAGAAGGTGCAGTAGTTGACTTTAAAGAGCACTTGAAAACCACACAGAGAAATCCAACTCCAAAATTAAATGCCAAATAATGCAAAAGTTTTTGTTGGTCCAAATTTTCATGCTTTAACAATGCAAATGAAATGTTACAAAATGCAGGGTGTGACAGACCTACCCCCCTAACAAGAATCTCGTCCCCGAAATTCCTAAACTAGGCTTTAAAGAGATACGGAAACTCGGATCTAAGGTAGTCTTCACGTTCCCAGGTTGCTTCTGCTTCAGTGTGGTTGCTCCACTGGACCTTGAAGTACTTGATGGTGCGGCTTCGAGTGTGTCGCTTAGCCTCATCCAAAACGTAGATGGGCCTCTCACGGTAAGTCAAATCAGGCTAAAGGTCAATGGCTTGGTGATCGACGTCCTTGTAAAGATCAGGATTGTCTGGAACTTGGAGGTACTTCCGGAGTTGTGACATGTGGAATACATTGTGAACATCGGATAGTTCAGGTGGCAGTTCCAACTGGTAAGCCACTTCTCCTCATCGTTCAGTGATCTTGAAGGGGCCGATGTATCTTGGTGCGAGCTTCCCTTTAACATGGAAACGCTGGGTTCCCTTGAGAGGTGTGACCCGGAGATAGACATGGTCTCCAACTCGGAAGTTCATGTCTCTACGACGTTAGTCAGCGTAGCTCTTCTGCCTTGACTTGGCGGTCTTCAAACGCTCTCTGACAAGCTAGACTTGCTCTTCTGCTTCATGGAGGATATCGGGCCCAAATACTAGTCCTTCTCCGGTTTCTGACCAATTGAGGGGTGTGCGGCATTTCCATCCGTATAACACCTCAACTGGTGCCATCTGAAGGCTTGACTGATAACTGTTGTTGTAGGAGAACTCGGCAAAAGGGAGGCAATCTTCCCACCTAGCTCCATATGCTAGGACACAGGCTCGGAGCATGTCTTCGAGTATCTGATTCACTCGTTCTGTCTGACCTCCGGTCTGTGGGTGGAAAGTAGTGCTGAAGGACAACTTGGTCCCCATGGCTTCTTGGAACTTCTTCCAGAACCTTGAGGTAAACTGGGTTCCTCGATCTGACACAATCTCCTTGGGAACACCATGAAGGCTTACGATCTTGTTGATGTATAGAGTTGCTAGCTGGTTGCCATCATGGGTAGTCTTAACAGGAATGAAATGGGCTACTTTGGTCAAATGATCGACTATGACCTAGATGGAGCCATGTCCCTTGTTTGACCTAGTTAGTCCAGTGATGAAATCCATTCCGACTTTATCCCATTTCCACTCGGGAACCTTGAGTGGTTGGAGCAATCCAGCCGGTCGCTAATATTCAGCCTTGACTCTTTGGCATACATCACACTTTGCAACATAGGTGGCAATCTCCCTTTTCATCCCGTGCCACCAAAATCTTTCCTTCAGGTCTTGATACATCTTGGTTCCTCCAGGATGGATGGAGTACGGGGTGTCATGAGCTTCTTGCAAGATCAGATTCTTGAGCTCAATCTTATTGGGGTACGCAAATGCGATTTCCAAACCACACAATTCTTTGCTCATCCTCTGAGAATCCTGGGGCCTTGCCTGCCTTGATCTTCCTCCAGATGCCTTCAATACTTTCATGTCCCTTCTGAGCTTCCTTAACATCATCCATCAAGTAGGCCTAACTTCGAGGTTGGCCAAAAATCCTGGTGCAACCAGTTCCAACCCAAAGCTTTCAAGTTCATCATACAAGGCGGGTAGCTTGTCCTTAAGCATAGCATTCAAGGAACAAGCCTTCCTGCTTAATGCATTTGCTACCACATTAGCCTTCCCAGGGTGGTATTGAACACTGAGGTCATAATCCTGGATCAACTCTAGCCACCTTCTCTGCCTCATGTTCAATTCCTTCCGAGTAAAAATATACTTCAGACTTTTGTGATCCGTGTATATCTCACACCGCTTCCCTAGGAGGTAATGTCACCATGTCTTCAGGGCATGAACCACTGCTGCTAACTCAAGATCATGAGTAGCATAGTTCTCTTCATGAGGCCGTAGTTGCCTTGAAAGGTAAGCTACGACTCGCCTTCTTACATCGTAACACGCCACCCAGTTCTTGGCGCATCACGGTATATCACAAACTCGTGTATATCCGGTGTGGCGAATCTGGGCGGTGGTCGATCTCCTCTTCACTCTTGGAAGCTCTCTTACGCGCTTCGCGTCCATTCAAACTTATTTTCCTTCTTCAAGAGCTGAGTCATGGGTCGGGCAATGCTTGAGAATCCTTCAACGAACTTGCGGTAATATCCTGCGAGTCCGAGGTAGCTTCTGACTTCCTTCACATTGCTTGGGGATTGCCATTCAGTCACGGCTTCAATCTTAGCGGGATCGACCGACAATCCTTCTTTGGTCAAAACATGGCCCAAGAATTCAACTTCACGCAGCCAAACATGGCGTACAATTGGTGCTCTCGAAGCTTGTTTAGGACCATCCTCAAGTGTTGCTCGTGCTCTTCTTCCGTCTTCGAGAAGACAAGAATGTCATCAATGAAGACAACGACAAACTTGTCCAAATATTCCATGAAGACCTTATTCATGAGATACATGAAGTAAGCTGGGGCATTGGTCAATCCAAAAGGACATGACCATGCACTCATACAGGCCATATCTGGTTACAAATGCCGTCTTCAGAATATCTTGGGGTCTGATTTTCAGCTGGTAGTACCTAGATCTGAGGTCGATCTTGGAGAACACCTTGGCCCCGTTGAGTTGATCAAATAGATCTTCAATCTTGGGAAGTGGATACTTGTTCTTGATTGTAACTTCACTGAGGGAGCGGTAGTCAATGCACAAGCGGATGGTACCGTCCTTCTTTGCCACAAACAGAACAGGTGAGCCCCAAGGGGAGGCACTAGGGCGGATAAATCCCTTCCTCAACTGCTCTTCTAGTTGCTTCTTCAATTCTGCTAACTCTTCTGATCCCATTCTATAAGGCTTCTTATAGATGGGTCCCGCTCCGGGTATGAGCTCGCTGATGAACTCAATGTCTCGGTCAGGAGGCATTCCCGGTAGCTCATCAGGAAAGACATCGGGTATTCAGATACTATCGCACTTGCTCCAATCCAACTTCATCAGACAGTTGACTTGGTTGGCTTGAGCGAGAGGAGGTTGGAGGCAAATTTAACCGAGTCCTTGCTCATTGGTCACGATGATGATCCGGTTGGTGCAATCTATCAAGCCTTGGTGCTTGATGAGCCAATTCATTCCTAAGATCACATCCAAGCCTTGTGATCCTAAGATGATAAGGTCTGCTAGGAAGTCTACCCCGTTAATGATAATCCCGACTCCTCTACACCCTATCTTGGCTCTCATCTCTGCTCCGGGGGTTTGTACCACCATAGGGTTATTCAGGGGTGTAGGGGTCATGCCACTTCTTAATTCAAACTTTTGGGTGACAAATGAATGCGTGGCTCCAGAATCAAACAAGACAGTTGCAGGTGCTAAATTGACAAGGAACGTACCCAGCACGACGTCCGGGTCTTCCTGGGCTTCTTCTCCAGTGACATGATTCACACGACCCTTGCCGTTGTTGGGCAGGCTGCGGGGAGCTTGGTTCCTTGGTGGCATTCCACGGCCTTGTCCTGGGTTCTGCGCATTGGGGCGCGGGGCATCGGGCTTCTTGTTGGGGCAATTCTTGGAGTAATGTCCTGGCTGATCACATCCAAAGCAAGTGACTTGGTTGGGGTTGCTGCTTTTGCCAACATTGTTATTGGGGTTGTTGTAAGCTGGCCTGGGGTTGGCATACTGCTGAGGTGGATAGTTGGTGCGGGGTGCAGGAGCTCTTGGCTGCTGATAGGTTGGCTTGACCGGGCTGGCTGCCACAGGCGAGGCTTCTGTTCTTTGGAGGTACCCTTGCGATCATCTTGCGCTTACGGGTATCATCCAAAGCACGTCGCTTGTCCTCAAGCATGAGTGCCTTGTTCACCAGATCGAAAATGTCGGGCGATCACACACAACAAGCGAAGCATCTTCAGAGTCAGGTTAAGGCCTTCCATGAAGCGCTCCTTTTGGCGGCATCGGTGTTGACATCCTCGGAGCATACCTTGAGAGAACACTGAACTTCGCATGTACTCCTTGACAGTGCTACTTCCTTGCTTGGGCTCGGAACTCACGCTTCTTGATGGCCATGATTACGGAAGGAATGTGGGCCTTGCGGAATTCTGCCTTGAAGTCATTCCAAGTGATGTTTTGCTCAGCATGCATGGCCTTGAATCCATCCCACCAAGCTCTAGCGGTGCCCAGAGACGATGAGCAGCATCGCCACCTTCTCACGGTCCTCAGTGCATCCGACTAGTTCCAGCAGATCCTCAATGGTGCGGACCCAGTCGTCTGCATCGAGGGGTTCAGCAGTCTCGATGAAGGTGGGTGGTGCATGCTTCTTGAACTCCACCAACATGGAACGTCCATTGCCGTGTCCCACCGACTGGCGATTGACAGCTTGAGCAATCACCTAGAGGGCTACAGTGTTCGCTTAGCGTTCCTCTTCGAAGGCTTGGAGAAGCTAAGCCATGTCCATGTTTGGAGGAGGTGGTGAGGGTGGAGTCTGTCCTCGGGCTTGGTCCTGGCTGACTCCTGCTTCAGCAGAACCTCCGGCTTCTTGCTGCTGGGTAAAGGTACCAGTACGTGTTACAACAGGCATCCTGTTGGAGTGGTCAAGGTCTCATGATTGATGGGGAAAGCAATATAGATGGGACGCCTAGTAAGGGGGTTGGTATGACACTAAGTGTTTTCATGCAAGGGCCAAAAGGGCCAAACACATTCATTAAAGTCCAAATGGGTGATGTAGTCGCTTACAAGTTCCCGAAGGAAAGCACGACGTCCATCAAACACATCAAAAGCAAACACAACACTACATGGTTTCATATGAACCATTACAAGGAATCGACTTCGCATAGGGGTACACGACCTATCCTACCATAGGGGTTACTAACAGGCATATCCAAGTTGTGAATGATGCCTAAGTGGTGGAATGCTCGATCGCGTAGTCTGGCTCTTCTGAGTCTTCCTCCTCATCATCAGCATCTTGACTTTCCTCTTCACTTGAAGGGGTGAGGGAGTGGAGGAGCTCAACACGGCGTTTCTTTGCTGGTGGGGTGAAGAGCTTGCGGTAGTCCCTTGCACTCATGCGGTGTTGCTGTGGTGGTTCTCCATCCTTTGGGGGTCTTCCGCATGTGTATGCGATTGCGGGCTATCCAGGGGGAGCACCTTCCTTCTTGATCCTATCCGTCTTCCCTTGTGCTTGAAGAAGAAGTGCCTTGGTCTCAAGAAGTTCCTTTTGGAGTTCCATTGATTCCGAGGCCAAGTGTTGTGCCAAACTATCGGCACAAAGGCTGAAGTAGGTTTGGAATCGGAGTGGAAGTCCTTCTTCTAATGGTGGAGCTGGTGCACTGCTCTCATCCTCACCTTCCTTCCGATAAGGCAAGAAGCGGGTTGCCAACTCATCTGCCATCTCTGGAAGAAGGTCTCGAAGGCGGGCGAGTGCCTTGAGGGTTGCCGTCTCGACGGCAAGAACTAGTGTTGCCATCTGGGGTCCCTCGAAGAACCAGCTTGTTGGAGAGTCATTGGCCTTCACGATCACTTCCACATGATACTCCGTCTCGGTGTCATTGATCCAATGCTCATGGTAGGTGAAAATGGGGGCTCGGTGAAAACATGCACTTCTTGAGGCTATCCTCGAGAAGCACGGGAAATCCGGTGGTCAGGAAGTCTTCGGGTACGGCAGCCATCTACAAAGGTTGAATGGGAGAGGTCAATAAGGGGAATATATCTTTGGGTTGGGTATGCTTCAGAAAAGAAGAGAAGTTTAGATGGTCTCAAGCTAACTAACATCCATGCTAACTAAGGCTTCCTACAGACAGGATGGCTCTGATACCAGCTTTGTGGGGACCCCGACTCATAAGTCGAGATCACCGAATGCACGTGTCTGATGATCCCGAGATCAATGCTCACTTGAACACACGAAGCTGAATAATAAGAGTCTTACATCCATACATATCGTCTTACACAAATTATGACCATTATGGTCAAGTCTTCCATTGACAAAGCCTTAAGGGCTGAACATCAAATGAAACACAAGCAGCGGAAATCTTCGTCGATAAGCAGAACCCAGGCCATCTGCCTTAACCCTAGAGGCATTCTAAGCTGGAAGCGTCCTGGATTCGCATGTTCGTCTCCAAAGAACTCTTCTTGAACTCCGGTTCTTCCATGCCTAGTCAATTAAATAACCAATGGCAAGCCAATGAGTACTTTGAATGTACTACTTAAGCAACCCATGTTTTGGTCCAAGATGTAACAATACATGATATAGGTAAATTTTTGCAGAAAGCTAGTTTTGAGTGCAATGACATGTTCAACAACTTGTAAGACATGCATCAAGAGAATTTAAGTAACCATGAGGAGATGTTACAGGTATCAACATAAATAGAGTGGGCACCAACCCGTCTCAATCACGTCAAGTCCTTTGACTTGACCCAAGTAGTTATCCAAACACACACACTGGTTTGTAAACTCTGGACATAGTTTAAGCAGCACCGTCCAACTGTCCTTGACCGTGGACATGGCTATTCGAATAGTTTTACACTCTACAGAGGTTGCACACTTTACCCACAAGATCCGGGGAACTTCTGTGTCATCCACGACCCTCGATACCTCAAGTACCTAGGGTAAGCACCCGATCACTACCTTTCCCTAGACGACACTAACAAGGAGTCCACTCATTGTTTCGTATCCTCATGATGTACATCATACGAGACTCACTCGAAATCGTAACATCCGAGAGGGGACACAACGGTGTATCCGGTGCCTTGTAAAGACAGTCATGGCTGCCCTACCTGGCACGACCCCATCCCGAGAGAGAGCACCAACTCTCCCCCGTCACTAGTAATGCGGGCTCCAAGCTAGTATCAACCTAGGTAATCAATAATGCCCTTTCCCATATAAGGGTAGAGTGGTTGCGCATGTAAGGTTGGGACAGACAACAAATCTTGAATCTAATCCGTTTTCGAAAACAACACACACACTTGCCTCGGTACACCACTTCGTCATCAAGTTGTTACCCATCTCATCATCTCCCTCGGGCATAAGTGGCACCCGACGGGGTTTTCGAAAAAGTCTTTTGAAAATACTTTGTCTCCATCACCATGCATATTCCCGTCCCTTTTTGCGTAGCACTACTTTAGCATCCTATCTACTCCCACCGTCATAACCCTCATAAGAAGGTAGGGTCATGCACAATGCAAGTATCAACGAGGAAGTACGGTGGCAAACCATCAAAGTGGATACCACCTCATCATGATTCCGTTGCAACAACAATATGGTGCTATATGACATGCATAAAAAGGGTTTCATAGACATGGTCAAAGGGCTGCTTGCCTGGCTCAACAAAGTCTTCTGGGTCTTCAAAGTCTTCTGGTCCAACTCCTTCGTCAGCAATGCAATCTATCGTCGCAAAATAATAAAGAGAAAAATAAGGCAACAATAAAACAGAAATACCAAAGTGCTCAGAAAAATGTCAACTCATTTTTGTTAAATACTAGGGTGAAAACTGAGAAGGGGAAAATTCCTAGTTTTGGATTTGGAGTAGCAGAATAGGAGAAATGGATTTACAAAGGTATATTTAAATGCTTAAAATCACATTTAAATATTTACAGTGAAGAAAAGATTGCTAGATTTGAAAGAAAGTTGCACCATTAAATAGGTTGCAATAATTTGGGAATTTAGGAGTTGGAATTAATTTATTTGGATAAATATTTTATCCTGTGGGATTTTTGGAAGAGTGACAGACAAACAAAAAGGAAAAAGGGCTCAGGTCTGCTGGGCGAAAACAGCCATGCCAAGCAGCCGCCCAGCCAATGAGGCGGCCCAACACACTGGTGCACACGCTTGAGTTTAAACCTGACGGGCGGGGCCCAGGCGTCAGCGAGAGAGAGAGGGGAGATGGAGGGGAGAGGCTGACAGGCGGGCCCCGCCTGTCATCCCTAACCCCGAGTCCAGACGGCCAACGAGCTCACCGGCGATGATGCAGGGTACGGCGAGGTCGGGCGAGGGCACGGCTGGGCTCAGTGTCGTGTCGCCGTTCGGGTGGAGGTGGTGGCCATCGTCGGGGTAGCCTGGTTCGCCGGCGACGAGGTCACGCGGCGGAGGGGCTTCGAGCATCGATGGTTCCAGCCGTTTCCGGCTGCTACAAAGAGGGGAAACAAGGGGAAAGGATTAGAGGGCTGCAGGGGTTCCAGATCGAGAGGAAAGAGGGCCGGGGACGGCCTGTACCTCGCGAACACCGGCGAGCTGAAGCGGCGGAGCTCGAGCTCGATCTCAAGCTCGGGCGGCTCTGGAGAGGAACTGGGGTGCATGGGGGTGGTTTGGTGGTGCAGAGGGCGAGTGGTGAGGAGAGGAGGGCTCAGGGAGCTCACGCTCATCGCTGCAGGGCTCGGGGGAAGAGGGCGTGGTGTCTGGGGTGTTCCTGGACATCGACTACGTTGGGAGAGATAGAGAGAGGGAGTGGGCAGAGCTCAGAGGCGCGCGCGTGTGAGCCGCGCCATTGGCCCGCTCGGATGGCCGGTGTTTGCTAGCGCGGAGGCGTGGGGAGGAGGAAAGAGGAGGGGGACAGAGGCATGGCGTGTCACAGACGTCGAGGCGCATCATCGGGCGCGCTGGGGAGGCCCGAGGTGGCCGGAGGCGGTTGGAAGGGGGCGGCTACAGTGCGGGGGCGCACTGTAGCGCGCTCCAGAGCATGCAAATGGCCGGCATGCCATTGTTTTTTGGCAAAGTGGGCACCGCCAAGCATGTCTGGTAGCTCTAGGGAGGAGTAAAGAATGTGGGGAAAGCCTTGGATACCCTAGGTGGCCACTGGAGGGAGGAGGGAGGTGAGGAAGAGAGGGAAAGGGGCTGTCCAGAGGGGTAAATGAGGTGGTTTCACCCCTCAATCATTGAGCTGAGATGCATCCATTGTTACTTGAGGTAGATGAGGATTAGGAGGAGATGTGGTAAAAAGTTGAGCTCAAGGAGAATAGTTTTAGTGGTCAAAATGGTGATTTTTGAAAAGTGGCAGAAGGTGTTTGATAAAGGTTTTGGCAAGCAAATGATTTCCAATTGCCATGAGACTCCACAAGGTGAAATGACACATATAATTAGGGCCCTCCACCAATTTGGAGCTTATTTGGGCAAAGTTGCCAATGCAACTTTTGTAAACCCTAGAAATGAGCAGAAATAGACCTGTGTAGATCTAGTTAAGCAAATCACTTCTCCTTGATGCACCACTTGCTGTAGTGGCCTCATTTGGTCATGTGAACATGCTCACCAAAGTTGGAGTCAAGGAGAGAAATTTGGTAGTACAAAGTTGATCAAATATGATTCTGGTCAGAGAGGGTTTTGGGTCATTTTGGTGAACCAAAATGACTTTAATTGACATGAGGCTTTGCAATGTGATCACAATATGCATTTGTGATTGGCTGGATTTTTCTTGGATTTTTGTGAAAATATTTCCTGTAGAAATATTTCAAATCCTTGAAATGGGCAGAATTGGTTTTGGGTGGTTTTGTCCAATATTTTGAACATGACCATGTGTTGAAACTCTTATATATGGAAAATATATGTCCACTGAGTTTCCCTGATTTTTGTCAAATATTCTTGAAACAATAAAAAAAAATTCCCTATTAAAGACCATTTTTGGCCTGAAGAAAAAGCTTCTAAATAAAATAGGAAAATAGTTTTTAAATTATATTTTTGTGGTTTATGGGAGCCCTATATCTAATAGGTCTCAAATATACTCTCGGAAATATTTTTCATACCCCAAATCAAGTACTTGCAGTGCAAACCTCAATTTAGGGGTTTTTGGAAAACTAATTTTTGAAAATACTATTTGGCCAAATTATTTTTGTAAGAAAATACTATATTGTACTATACACACAGCATGATCATTGGGCAGATGTTTGGTGCAAGGAGATGAAGTACAGAAGGTGGAGTAGTTGACCTTAAAGAGCACTTGAAAAACCACATAGAGAAATCCAACTCCAGAATTAAAAGCCAAATAATGCAAAAGTTTTTGTTGGTCCAAATTTTCATGCTTTAATAATGCAAATTAAATGTTACAAAATGCAGGGTGTGACACTTTCGCCTCGGGAGAATCTGTCTGCTCCATCACCCAGAGGAGATACTCGATGAACTCGAATGGCTGTGGCGTGACTGCCGCCGAGGAGTAAATCACCGCCGTCTCGCTCTTTCGCATACATTGCATGCCCCTCACCATGCGTGAAATATCCCACTCGTTGCCAAACCAAGTAAGGATCTCCTTCTACATGGCTAACTTCGCCTGGTCGCCGCCCGCGATCTGCCCGATTTGCTACTACATCCTCTGCATAGATGTCCTTCTGAGAGGTACGGTTCTAGATTTGGAAGATGGGAGGAGAGACGGTGGTCTTGCAATGGTGAAGAGGGAGAGGCAAGACGGTGGTTTTGCAATGGAGAAGATGGAGAGGAGAGGGGGTGGTTTCGCAATGGAGAAGAGGGAGAGGCGAGACGATGTTTTTGGAATGGAGGTGATGGAGAGGAGAGGAGGTGGTTTTGCAATGGAGAATAGGGAGAGGAGCGTGTGGCATCGATCTAGGATTGGACGAGAGGGCCGGCGTGCTGTGACTGGATCAAAATCCAATTCAAGTTACCCTTCAATTAATAAAGCGACCGCACATTAACTAGTCTCACTTGTATTTTGGGTCATATTTGACCATGATTTTAACAAATAAAATATATGTTATACGTTGCAAAAATAATATAATTTGGAAGTACATTCAAATACGAACCAAATGATATAATTTTTGATGACATGCATTCACATTTTGCTTGTCAAATACAGTACATGGTCAAACTTTGACCCAAAATATGCAAAAAAAATACTTCCAAGACTAGTGCCCCTCCTCTCCTCTTAAACCACCACCACTCCTCTCATGTTCCAATCCAAATCCAGCGCCGCTCCTCTCCTCTTCCATTTCAAAACCACCACCCCTCCTCTTTTATTCCAATCCAAAACCAGCACCGCTCCTCTCCGGTTCTAATCCAAAACCATCACCGCTCCTCTCATCTTCCATTCAAAAACCACCGCCGGCGAGTGAAGGTGCTGTGGAGAAATAGATCGATGGAGGAGTACAACCGATACGTGAGGATCATAGATGGCGACCCTGTGAAGCTAGCTAGGATGTTGGAGATGCAATCTTGGTTTGACAATAAGGACCAATTAGCGGCGGCGGTGACATCCATGGCCAAATATCTGCAACAGAGTGAAAAGGCCGCGATACTGTCAGTGTTCTGGATATGGGAAGACTTGCCTGCCTGCGGCCCACGGCGTGGCTCCATCGATGGCCTGGTATGGCCCAGATTCAACATCAATAACCGAAGACCCTCGCGAGGGCCAATCCTCACGAGCGAAAGACCCCAAGACCTCCAAAGGGATCGGCCTCCTCAGGCTGGCTCCCGAGGAGCGGAGATTTCTATGCAAGGCTCACCTCGTGAGGTTTGGCTGACGTGAGGCATGACGACCAAGGCCAGGCGAGCGCCAGCAGGCGCAGAGTACCAGCTTCCTCTTTGTTGCAAAGGAGGCAAGCAATAGGCGCGGAGTCCCGAGGAATCAACCAAAGGTTTCCATTCTTCTGCAACAAGACCAAGACCGCCAGGACGGCAGGACAGAGGTCATCACCGAGCCCATCACAACATCATGACCAGAGGCCTTTGCAGGCAAAGACCACTTTAGTCAGGATAGGATGTACTTGTTGTCTCCCTTCAAATTTGGTCGTTGTGGGATCCCTTCCCGCATCCATTCAGGAAGAGGACCAAGGCCACTATAAATAGGATCTAGCCACCACCAAGGCAGGGGGATCGGATCCATTTCACCCTCACCAGCTCACCAGCCTACTTGAGCCCAAGAACGCGCCTCCTGGGGATGTTCTCCTCTATACTAGTTCTTCCTCAGCACCTCGAGGAAAATCCACCACAAGCAGGACTAGGGTTTTACACCGCAAGGTGGCCCGAACCTAGGTAAACTGCCGTGTCTTTCTTTCCCTACGAGCTCGACGCTTTAGGCTATGAGGTTAGTGAGTCGGAAGGTTGGGTAGGTTGAGATATCCGCACCCCAGAGTTCGAACCTCTGAAGGGTTTGCAGAACCCAAAATCTGACATTTCGCGCGCCATGTAGGGGTGCGTCGGATCTTCTCTTCCGTCAAACGATCCATCGCTACTCCGACGCTTCCATGGCTGAGGCGTGTCGGGCTCGCACCAAGTGTCAAGCCGTGGTCGTAGCTCGTGTTTCTCAGACGGCACCGGCGGGCGACGGCTGTCCTCATCGTCCCCCATCACCAGCAGCGAATGCCGCCACGGGCCCCGCTGGCCACGAGCAGCAAGCTTCATTGCTGCACCCCCTCTGTGCGCCATGACGAGTGCACCGCTACTCCATCGCTGACTCTAGCCGCTTCGTCCTCCCACAGATGTCGTGGCCTAACGCTCAGGCCGCAATGCTCATGGCACGGGAGCTCTTGTGCTACTGCTCGGTCGACGACTTCTACAAGGAGTGGCTCGAATGCATCGTCGAGCTCGTCAGCGCTGCCAGAGACTCTGCTGCACCATCCTGCTCGCTGCCTGAGCGGCCGCATGCTGCGGGCGGCGTGGCTCATGGGGCGCCTCCCCCACCTCCCATGTAGGGCGCCATCATCGAGCCAAGGCTGGTCGCGCCTTTGCGTGACCCGCAGCGTTAGGCGCCCGTGCATGACGAAGCAAGCTGTTAAGTGGTGCAGCAGCCCCAAGAAGATGCACGTGCGTCCCTGCACCTCCACGTCAAGACCGTGCGCCGACTATGGTGGTGGCGCGCGAGTAACAAGACCAGGCTCCACCACCCCGATTGGCTCTCGTGACCACAACATAGTGTCGCGCGTTCACTCCGGAGCTGCGCAACATCGTCTGCCCGGGGAAGTTCAAGCCTGACCCGCCCACACGCTACGACGGCACCGCTGACCCAGCCGAGTTCCTGCAGCTCTAGGAGCTGAGCATCGAGGCGGCCATCAGTGATGAGAAGATCATGGCAAATTGGTTCCCCATGGCCCTCAAGGGCGGCGCGCGCTCCTGGCTCCTGAACCTCCCTGTGGGATCAGTCTCCTCCTCGGACGAGATGCGTGAGCACTTCATCGCTAACTTCTAGGGCACACACGACCACCCGCCAGCCGCGGGTGGCCTGCGACGCATCAAGCAGTAGCCAGGAGAGACTCTATAGAAGAACATACATCGCTTCAACAATGTTTGCCTCAAGATCCCCAAGGTGTCGGATGAGGCCATCATCTTAGCATTCACTGATGGCGTCCGCGACGTCAAGATGAAGGAGGAGCTCGCCATACATGAAGATCTTTGCATAGCTTTGGAGATGTTCAACATGGCGAACAACTGTGCGAGAGCCAAGGAGGGACTCCTCTCCCTCCTCGAGCTCCCGGATGCAGACCCAGAATACAAGAAGGCCAAGTGATGCGGAGCATCCCACGTTAATCCCCATGTACACTCTGACTACTCTCCAAGCCCCAAGAGGACATATGACGAGACCTCGAACATACGCCATTGGACACAAGGTGAATTCACTCCCCTTCGAACCGTCACTTTCCGCATATGAGACATGGCTACTACCTCATGCACGGACCTTGCATACACTCAGGTACAACCAAGATGACCATGGAGAATCCAAGGACCAAGGCCAAGCATGGAAGAGAAGACGGAAGAAAGGAGAAGAAGAAGACGGAGTGGCTGTTGGAGCCAGGCCGTACATCCAGGCCGCCGTCCAGATCATCCGGGCTCAGCCGGATCATCCGGACCCTCCCCCGGATCGTCCGGGTAAATGCGCCGAAGACAACAGAAGCTGCTCGATGAAGCCGGATCATCCGGACGGTCGCCCGGATCATCCGGACCCCCGACACCCGGATCATCCGGGCCACCATCCGGATCATGCGGACCCCGCCTGCGTGCGTGACTTGGGCCGAAGCCCGTGTACCCCTTCGCCCCTCACTTACCCCTTTGTGGCTTAGCGCTATAAATAGACCTCCCCCTCCCCATTTTGAGGGTTAGCGTTGATTTAGCTCGTTGTTGAGATAGAGCCTCGCTCATCAATCGGATCTCCTCCTCGTGAGAGACTGCGGCCTCTTCGGAGAAGAACCTCTCGGATTCAAGACCCCTTTACGGGAAGATCCCCTCGTGGATTCAAGACCTCCTCTCGGAGAAGAACGGTTATCTTTGTATCTTTCCTTGTTGATTTTGGACCATGTGTTACTCGTGCTTCGATGATCTAGACCTTGTGTGATTGATCTCTTGTCGGTTGAGTGTCTCTCTCGTTCTTCCCCGTGATTTCCTCGTGTTCTTCCGCGCGTTCTTCGTGTTTCTCCTGTAGGATCCACTCCAAACGTGAAAGATCGCCACTATAGGGTTCCACCCTACATCATATGGTATCACGAGCCACGTTGATCACGTTTTTGGAGCCCCTACCCCTCTTTTTCTAGCTTGATTTTGTTGATTTCGTCCTAAATCCGAAAATCCCCACCAAAAATAGCCCAAATTTTTTTGTGATTTGTTGGTTTGATGATGTTTTGTTGATTTTGATCCGTGGATTTTCTTGGTTTCAAGTGGATCTAGCATTTTCCCAAGTTTCCCCACCTTTCATCCACGAAATTTCGTCAATTTTGACCCTAAAATCCCCAAATTTCGCCCAAAAAATCGTCTCCACGAGCAAAACCCGAGCAGTTTGACCTGCCCGGATCAGCTGGACCATCTCCCGGATGTCCGGGCGCCCCACACGACAGAAATCCGGTTGACGAACCCGGATCATCCGGACCTACTCCCAGATGTCCGGGTAACCCTGACACTGACTCGGCTGAAATCTTGTTTTGGCCGTAACTAATTCATCCGAACTCCGTTTTCGACGTTCTTTAGCTCGTTTTGAAGCTCTTGACATCCCCCATCCCAAAAAAATACCACCAACATCATTTGACTCCATCATATTTTCTGAAATTTGGCAAGTTTGCCTAGGCCTTCCGGCATATCATCCGCATAGCCACCACCGACTTCCGCAACCTAACCCAATTTGTTCACCATAGCATTTGAGGTTGTTTGAGTAGTGACTTGAGTCTCCTAAGGTGTTTCGGCTACTTAGGGACGGTTGCTTCTTCATCAACCACCACCATACCTTCCGCATAGGCTTACCCACCATACACTTCCGCCAACCCCAACTTAACCCAATTTTGTTTGAGTTGTGGCTTGTGTCTCCTAAGGTGTTTCGGCTACTTAGGGACGGCAACTTCAACTCCGACTCGTGTATAGCCCATCATTCCACTTCCGCATTGCCTAGTGCAACACCACCACCGCTTTCCGCTACCACCATTTTGACATTTGTCATTTGAGATTTTGAGTTTGCGGTTTTTCCGTTTCCTAAGGTGTTTTGGCTACTTAGGGACGAGTCTCCATCATCTTGGTATCTACACCAAGAACACCGCCACTTATCATCGCAGCGACAAAGAACCTCGATTTACACCATTGTATATTCCCTTGCAATTGCATTGTTAACCCCTAGCCCATTTTGCGTTACTTGCCTATCGAGACAAGCCATTTGAGTATTGCCGGCAACGTTACTTGTGCACATTAGTGATCCACCATCCATTGCATACATACCATATCATCTTGGTATCATATCATCCATTGTGCCTCAAGTTTGTTCCCGCATATACACAATTGCTATCTTGGTTTGTGCATTGTGCAAAAGTGGCCATAGAAAAAAAAGAGAAAAAGCTTTTAAGCAAAAAGAGAGCAAAGAGCTCGTGAGCAAGTGCCATAGCATCATACCCCATTGCACATCAGAGCCAGACCAAAATCGACATCATTTGATATCATGCTTGAGAGAAACACCGGGAACCATACATACATAGCATACTTGGGATAGAAAGAATATCCATTTTGCATCTTATAGGTTGTGCACAAGTGTTGTATCCGCCTATTGAGCAATCGTGCTAGCGTCTCTCTTGAGTTGTGCAACATGAGCGTTTTCCGTGGATTCCACATTTTGTGCTCATTCCTTGGTTGCACGACCCCATTTATCTATCTGTGTGTGTGTTTTCGTGTACCATTCATTGCTATTGGTCTAGTTGTGTCGCTTGCGAATTTGTGAATCTCTTTCAACATTATTGACTCTTGCTAACATTTTGCATTAAATTTTTGTGCCACTATCCTCAACGAGCTCCACTATAAGCCTTACTTGTGTAGGTGTGAGAATCGACAAGGATCGGTACCAATAGTGCTATTTCATTGTCACATCCCTAGTTCTGACAATGCCTAGTGCATGCATTAGAGTGTTGCATCATGTTTAAATTTCATTTAAACCTGAAATGGGGATTGTTGAAACCCTAGCACCAAGTGAAATTTAACTAGGTTCAATAAAAATATTTTCAATAACCCAGAATGCCCTTTGGAAATGTTCATAATTTCTTTTAAAGGTGAAAGTCTCTTCCAAAAATGATGAACATATTTATAGGCTATTCCTGGATTTTTGAATTAAATTATATAGTATTTGCATTTGGGCATTTAATTGCTAATAATATTTTAGATGCAAAAATAATCCCAAACTTAAATGCTTACTGTAGGATATATTTCCAACAGTGGTCATGAGCAGTTGCATGATTTTTGGGATTGATCTAGTATTTCTAATAAATCCACAATTTACTGAGAATAGAAAAAAGCAGAAGAAAAAGCAGCGAGAGAGAGAAGGAATCTCACTGGCTTACTGGCGGCCCAAGTGGCCGCCCAGCCCACCACCACAGCCTCCTGTGCTGTCTTCCTCCTCGATGGAAGGACGAGCGCGTGCTCGCTGCAGCCAGCCCACCACGCCCTCGCCACCTCCCCTTGTCGCTCCCCGACGCCCTGCCTTCTCTGGTGGTGCCACGCACCTCCTGCCTCTCTCCCTCACTCTTCTTCGCTCCTCCCCCCTCCTCTGTTTCTTCCTCCCGCGAACACCCGAGCGAGTTCGTCGCCGCCGTTCACCATAGCCGCGGCCACCGCCTCCCCCTCGACCCCTCGCCGTGTCTGCGAGCTCCGTCTCGACGTCCCCGACCTCCTCGACGACCAACGAGGCCCCAGACGCGCTGCAACGCCGCCACCGATGCTTTCCCCCTCCTCGGCTGCCGGAGATCGACCTCGTCGACCCGCTCAGCTCCGGCCTTCCCCGAGCTCGCCGTCTGCACCTTTGCAACCGCCGTAAGCCTCTCCCTCGAACCCCCCTCTCCGTTGTCTCGCTTTCACGCCGTGGGTCTTAGTTCATCGACGACCGCCGCCACCGCCATGGACGTTGAACCACGCGCCCGAAGCCGCTTGCTGCGCTTCGGTAGCACGACGTGCTCTGGTGATCCAACAACGCCGTCTATGCCTGGTTGAGCTCTCGTGCTCGCCACGCCGCGCCGTGCAAACCCGTAGCTCGCCGCTGCTAAAACTCGTCGCCGCGAAATTCGCAGCCCCGCGACCGTTCGTCCATTGATGCGCCCGAGCAAGGGCTTCTCCCGGTGCGTTCCGCCACGACAAACCGCGCCCCTAGCGCTTTCCCGACACACGTCCGCTGCGCCAAATGGTCGCCGGCGGCTGAACGCCGGCGGGCCGACGTGGCAACGTCGTTAACTGCTAATGACGGGGCTAACTAAGTCCCCTCTCACTGACTACTGGGCCCCACGCCCTTAACCAGCACCAGTTTAATTTTTGTTTAGTTTAAGTTAACCACAGTGGCCCCACGCGTCGGAGTTGACCTAGCAGACGTGGCCATTGACCGGTCCCACCTGTCATCCACCGAAACCAGCCTGAGCCACTGACGTATGGGTCCCACAGGTCAGGTTTGACCTGGACCGCGCCCGTTGACCGCTGACATCACAGTGACGTCATGCTGACGCAATAAGCTTTTTTCTGGATTTATTTTAATACAGGAAATTCCAAAAAATGCCCTAAACTTCTAAAAATCATAGAAATTAATCTGTAACTCCAAATGAAATAAGTTATATATGAAAAATGATCAGAAAAATCCAATCTATCCATCTGCACTGGTTTCATGCATGTTAAAGCAACTTAAACCTGCTGTTTATATCAAAACTTGATAATGCACTTTATTAAGTCATAGTTTCAATTTGAACTTGAACCTTGGGTTCAAACTAACTCAAATTCATCTGATTATAGCTGCATTAGCCCAACACACTCATTTTGCCATGTCATGAGCATGCATCATATTGTGCATTGCATTGATTGTATTTCTTCTCTGTTGTCGGTATCTGTCCCCTCTAGGTAGACGATGTTCCGACATTGTGATCGTTGACACTGATGAAGACTCAATGCTATCTTCAGAAGTGCCAGGCAAGCAAAACCCCCTTGTTCATTCCGATACAATCCCACTCTCTCGCCCTGCTCTCTTTTACTGCATTGGGACAACAACGATTCATCTGTTACTTGCTGCGGTAGCTGAACCCCTTTATCCTTTGCATGACCTGTCATTCCACAGTAATTAGATGAAACCCACTAGCATGAGTAGGAGTTGTTTGAGCCCTGTTGTGCCTACTCATTTATGTTTGTCTGTCATGCCTGCTATTGCTTAGAGTTGAGTCAGGTCTGATTCATCGGGAATGAATCAGAGGGGTGTGAACATGTCCTGCTGCGTGTGAGCTAAATGTGTGAACACGATTTGGTAAAGGTATCGGTGAGAGGCCATGTGGGAGTACATGGTGGGTTGTCTCATTGAAGCCGTCCTTAGGAACTGAGTTCTGTGTTTGTGATCCATGATTCAACTACTACCATGCATTGGGCCTAAAATATGACCCCGCCGACTTCTTATTCACCCTTGTTCTCTGTCCGTGAGTTGCAAGTAGTTTCGTGTTTGTAGTATCTTTGGAGGCCGTCTTGCACTGACCGTAGGGGTGGGCTGTGATCACGGTAGGCACGTGGCGGGTAGACCGGCGCTGCTTGGTGTCACGGAACCCTGTTCACATCGTTTGGGGCTGTGAGCGAAACTTGGCGGATCTCCTCATAGATGGAACCCAAATAGGCGATAAACTGGACTAGGGACTTGAGTGTCTAGGTAGGTCATGGTCTACACCCACGTCGGCTTTAAGCTTGAAGTCTGCCGAGCACATGTCGTGTGCTGGGCGCTAAGTGGTGGAAACATGTATGAAGAAGTACACCCCTGCAGGGTTAATATGATCTATTCGAATAGCCGTGTCCGCGGTAAAGGACTTCTGGGTTGCCTATAACAGTTCATAGACAATAAAAGTGGATACTCTAAAATACGCAAGATAAGCGTGAGTGCTATGGATGGCGTTCTCGTAGGGAGACGGGAGCGGATCCATAGTGGTGTATTGATATGGTGAATATGTGGACTCGAGTGCGCCACCTCAAAAGAGTTACTTGCAGTCGTAGTTCAGGATAGCCACCGAGTCAAAGCTGGCTTGCTGCAGTTAAACCCCACCATCCCCTTTGTTGATAATGATGCATATGTAGTTAGTTCTGATGTAAGTCTTGCTGGGTACATTTGTACTCACGTTTGCCTATTTTATGTTTTTGCAGAGACTTGGTCTCGCTAGTAGTTCAGCGTGGACTTGACGTTTAGCTTGATACCTCACCTACGATCTTGTGCCTCGGCAGATCTCGGTAGATAGTCGCTTCTAAGCCTTTTTCATTTGTAGATGTCTCGTACTCGGACATATTAGCTTCCGCTTGTGCTTTGATTTGTATGCTCAATGTTGGGTCATGAGACCCTGTTTGTAATATCTCGCTTCTCGGGCCTAATGAATAAATACTTGAGTCGTAGAGTCATGTTGTGATGCCATGTTGTATTTGCACATATCGAGCATATTGTGTGTATGTTATTGAAATGCTTGGTATGTGTGGGATCGACTATCTAGTTGTTTATCTTTAGTAGCCTCTCTTCTTGGAAATGTCTCCTAGTGTTTCCATGAGCCATGGTAGCTTGCTACTGCTCCGGAACACTTAGGCTGGCCGGCATGTGTCCTTCTTCGTTCTGTATCCATCCCTCGGGAAATGTCACGCGTTGAGTACCGGAGTCCTGTTAGCCCGCTTCTGCCCGGTTTATCGGAGTCCTGCTAGCCCAAAGCTACAGCCCGAGCTTACTCGCTGTTGACCGACACGCTTCGATCTTTGGGTCATGGATGCTGTCCTGTAAGTCTGTGCCACTTTGGGTTTACGACTAGCCATGTCAGCCGGGCTCCTTATCATATGGATGCTAGCGACACTATCATATACATGTGCTAAAAGGCGCAAACGGTCCCTGCAAAGGTAAGGCGACACCGTGGGAATACCGTCGTGAGGCCGCAGAGTGATATGAGGTGTTACATGCTAGATCGATGTGGCATTGAGTCGGGTCCCGACAGCTTTGGTATCGAGCTTTGATCACTGTGGGATTACCAAGCCAAACCGGTCAAGTTGAGTCTAGAAATGCTTTAGTTATATGTAGGGAATTGATTGTGGGAAGGAACGTAAGGCTCTTTTTACTCCTTATACCTCATGGCCTTCGATCCGAGTCAACCTCTTCTCTTCTCTGGGATTAAGAACTAGGCCTTCTCATCTATCTATCAGGATGACGTGTTACTAATCCATAGACTTATAGAATTGTTAGTTTCAAATCTCAGCTCAGTTTTACTACTTCCGTGTGTTCATAACTGTTGATCTCGAAACCTTGATATTGTGCTTCGGAGTGGCTATGCCACCATTTTTGTAGCATGTCTCCAATCTTTTGAGCATTTACAACCGTTATGCTGTCCGAGTCATCCCAGGTTTCTAAACAATCTGATGCAGTTGCAAATCCTTTCCCTCTGGTTTTGATGTTCTTTTGGGCCAGGTTAATCACACTAATTGCTGAGTTGAGGTATTCTATTGCCTCGACATATATGTTGGAATTATTATTATGGTCGTAGGTGTCCTAGGGGATCATCTAGTAATTTAGCCATGATTTGTGTCCCAGTGTGAGATTCTGGCCATCATTCTCGAAAGCATCCCGTGATGCCACTTAGTAGTAGGTATTCTACTCCTGGGTTCTTGATCCAAGATTCACTCTACTTACCTCATGTTGATAGTGTTGCTAGTTCCTTTAGGTTATTAGTAACCTTTGCATTAATTCTCGAGGTCCATGGTATTTCCTTCTTCCGAATACCATGAACCATTAAGGCAGAAGTTATTTAAACCAAAAGATCACAATCAGAGTACTCTTGAGGAGTTCTCCATTTTATATCGCGACTCTGCCAGTTCTACTTTTCTGCATGGGTTATCCGGAAGAAACCTGTTGAACTTGATTCGACATACTAATCCATGCATCCACAACTCAGGAAATCATATGTTCTTTTGAGTTGTCCCTCTTAGTTGTCTTCTGACCCTCGTCTATCAATTGATGGACAAGAGTAGTTGTGCACTCGAGCTCATCGATGCTTATTATTCTTGTGGTCCGTCAAGCCATTCTATTCCAGAATGACTAGGAGAAACAAACTCCAGTACCTCATCCATATCCAGGATTGGGTCAAAATAGTCGTACTCCGCAGATCAAATACTAATCCAGCTTTTGTTCTGTTCTACCTTGGAGTAATGCCATCTTTATATCAAGAATGTCATGGGAATTGCACACCATCCTATGAATTCTTGATGTAGTAATACTCCTCACCATCATTACTCATTCCTCGGTTCCGTGTTGTCGCAACCGGAATGCCGACAACTGAATCGTGGTGTGTGAAATCAATACTGCTAGCAACTCCGTTGCTTGGTAGTTTAATGGACAATATTCTCATTGAATCATCACCCTAAGTATGATTGTGCTACCTAGTCCTTATTTCCGGTGCACTCTTCGATTGATGAGTTAGGATTTTGTTAAGTCCTCGCTCATTTGATCATACCGTCTTGCCCTGAAAAGCAAGGTTGTTCTCGAGCTTAGTAACATACCGGTGGTTCGTGATTTTCCGAATATCTTCTCGGAAGTATTACCAGGTTGTCACCTGACCGCTATGTTGAGTTCGTGATCAAGTTGGTTTCATATAAACCACCCCTTCTCCAAGAATCTGTGTTGCATACCCCTGAGCTAGTTGGTTAAGCTAAACAACAACTTGGAGAGTTGGAAGATAAAAGCTTGCCTGACTTAGTTCATGTTAAGGGATATCTTGTGTGTGTTGAAGAAAGATGATATCTTCATCAATTGATCCTCGAGACCAGTTGTTGGAGCTATTGTCCTGCCAAAACTTTGATTTGAGTGTGGGCTATTCTCAAATCAAATCAGAACCAACGATGTTCGTAATGTTGTCCTACTCGTGGAATTTCCTCGAGCATACACCATTATGTCTTTTGGGTCTGACCAATACTATTCGCTTGTTCACATAATTATGGAATTCCATTTATATGGAAACCAGGATGAACTGTTGTTGAGCCCATCGACAACATCCTTATCTTCTCCATAATCTTGTTGAACATTAAGCTAGTATTGGAAACTTTTGAAAGCATTTCTTCATGCTAGCTCATGAAGCATATGTTCGGATGAAAGAAGTGACTCTCTCTAACTCATGTGCATTTGATTCAAGTTGCCGCCGTGGGTTCGAGAAAGTTAGTTTTTGCTTCCTCTGAAATCATCCCAAGTTAGTCACGCATGTGCGAAGTACTCTATGGTTTGATAGGTTGCCGCCTCCATTCTATATGTGTTTCCTAGCACACCAAGCCACTGATTAACTTGTTCAAGGAGAAGAAGTTCCTTCTTAAGAGCATGCCTTATGCAAGGACTTCGATATCCTCGATGATGATTTCCCACCTGAACTCGGTAGCGTTTTATTATAAGACTACCACGTGGTCATGATTGTCTGAGACAGTGTGTTCACATGTGTGTAGCAGAACCAGCTCATGTTTTGGAGCTTACTACCGTAGTACATTTCCCGAAAATCTCGCAACGTCGTCTCGTCGATTTGTGTTGCAAACTTTCATTCTTCTTTCTAGACTCGATGAGTCTGAATTATTCTGACACCAACCAGATCTGAATCTCAGGTAGATATGATGGTTGGAACATTTCCCAAGAACTATAATATTGGTCTCGCGATAACCGGTATCGTGGCCAACACACCCCGCCGGAAGACCTATTATTGTAGTATCTTGATTGAAGAAGTTGGCCACCTCCCCATAAGGACTTTGTAGGATTTACTCCCTAGCTGTGCCTTATGATTCTTTTGTGTGTTTCCGAAGTCCGACCTTTTACTTGATGTTCTAGATACCAGACCATTTCAATGAATGGGTTACGCTAGCACATCAAGGAGAACATTAGAAGCGGAGTGCTAAATGTCTCTCGGTCGATCATCCAGATTTTGTCCCCTCGGTCTCGCTAAGGTGAAATCTGAGAAAGTATTATCTTCCTTTGCATCTGCATCGTCCATCGCTATTCATCATGGTAGTATGTTGTGTTGTCAGCACCCTTGACACGGATGTTGGTAAAACCTTGATGGATATGGAAATGCTCAAGTTCTTGAGAGCACGCACAAGCACTATGTATTATCACCAGCACTAACTGGGGTTGCTCCTAGTCTCTTCGGTTATGCTATAACCATTCCAATAGTGGAATCACTCTCTGTTGTTGGGTTTCTCCCCAGTTACTAGAATCATTCCCAACATTTGCATTTTGTTCCCAGCTAGCACCCGTCATTGTGCCAGTCTACCATGGGTCCCATCCATTTCCGATGATAAGCAAAATCATCCCTTGTGTTGTCTTCAACAAGGTAATCCACATCATCCATTCTGGCCCGAGAATGTCATTCTTTCGGACTCCTTCAAATGATCGATTGTGAATTGCCTTAGGCTGGCATAAAGAATTTCAATGATCTCTGAATCAAAGGTAATTCTTTTTGCCACTTAAGGGGATCTATCCACGAATTGCCTTCCTCTAAAATGTCTCGCTGTGGTATCATGGCAACTCAAACTCTGGCTACGTTGACAACCGTTCACCACCCTCTTAGGTGTGGAATTGTTGTCTACCTAGTGAACCTTCGTCATCTGTTCCACTCCATTCCTCTAGACGTATGCTTTGTATCTCAGCTTGAGAGATGTTTTTATGACTCATCCCGCAAGCTGATCCTAAGTTGTTCGATCTTCGAGAAGATCGATCCTTCTAGAGTTCTCTTTCTCTTCTTGTTGTCATGTCGATTAGAGTTCTTAGAGCAAGACATCAAGATAATGATGGTGATCGAATCAACGTTCATTTGAAGTGCACCCTGGATCGTGAAGATTGTGTTGGTTTGCGTCCCCCCTTCGCCTTACCCTACGCTTGAATCTCGGGACGAGATTCTTGTTTAGTGGGGGTGAGTTGTCACATCTCTAGTTCTGACAATGCCTAGTGCATGCATTAGAGTGTTGCATCATGTTTAAATTTAATTTAAACCTGAAATGGGGATTGTTGAAACCCTAGCACCAAGTGAAATTTAACTAGGTTCAATAAAAATATTTTCAATAACCCAGAATGCCCTTTGGAAATGTTCATAACTTCTGTTAAAGGTGAAAGTCTCTTCCAAAAATGATGAACATATTTATAGGCTATTCCTGGATTTTTGAATTAAATTATATAGTATTTGCATTTGGGCATTTAATTGCTAATAATATTTTAGATGCCCAAATAATCCCAAACTGAAATGCTTACTGTAGGATATATTTCCAACAGTGGTCATGAGCAGTTGCATGATTTTTGGGATTGATCTAGTATTTCTAATAAATCCACAAATTTACAGAATAATAGAAAACTGTAAGAAAAATAGAAAGCAGAGAGAGAGAAGGAATCTCACCTGGGCTTACCTGGCGGCCCAAGTGGCCGGCCCAGCCCACCACCACAGCCTCCCCGGCGCCTTCCTCCTGACGGAAGATCGGCGCGTGCTGCCAGCCACCACGCCACGCCCTCGCCACCTCCTGCTTGCCGCTCCCCCTCGACGCCCTGGCCTTCTCTGGTGGTGCCACGCACCTCCCTGCCTCTCTCCCTCACTCTTCTTCGCTCCTCCCCCTCTCTCTGTTTCTTCCTCCCACAACACCCGAGCGAGTTAAATCGCCGCTGTTCACCATAGCCGCGCCACCGCCTCCCCCTCGACCCCTCGCCGTGCCTGCGAGCTCCGTCTCGACGTCCCCGACCTCCTCGACGACCCACGAGGCCCCAGACGCGCTGCAATGCCGCCACTGATGCTTTTCCCCTCCTCGGCTGCCGGAGATCGACCTCGCCGCCCCGCTCAGCTCCGGCCTTCCCCGAGCTCGCCGTCTGCACCTTTGCAACCGCCGTAAGCCTCTCCCTCGAACCCCCCTCTCTGTTGTCTCGTTTTCACGCCGTAGCTCCTAGTTCACAGACGACCGAAGCCGCCACCGCCATGGACGTTGAACCACGCGCCCCGAAGCTTTTTGCTGCGCCAGTGGCACAGACGCGTGCTCTGGTGATCCAACGACGCCGTCTATGCCTGGTTGAGCTCCTCGTGCTTCGCCACGCCGCGCCCGTGCAAACCCGTAGCTGCGCGCCGCCAAAACTCGTCGCCGCGAAATTCCAACAGCCCGCGACCCCGTTCGTCCATTGATGCGCCCGAGCAAGGGCTTCTCCCGGTGCGTTACGCACGACAAACCGCTGCCTAAGCGCTTTCCGACGACGTCCGCCAAGCGCGAAATGGTTGCCGGGCGGTACAGCGCCGGCGGGCCGACGTGGCAACGCTGTTAATCGCTAATGACGGGCTAACTAACTCCCCTCTCATCGACTCTCGGGCCCCACGCCTTAACCAGCACCGCTTTAATTTCGCTTAGTTTAAGTTAACCACGGTGGCCCCACGCGTCGGAGTTGACCTAGCAGACGTGGCCATCGACCGGTCCCACCTCATCCACGAAACCAGCTCGAGCCATCGACGATGGGTCCCACAGTCAGGTTTGACTGGACGCGCCCGTTGACCGCGACATCACGGTGACGTCATCTTGACGCAATAAGCTATTTTCTGGATTTATTTTAATACAGGAAATTCCAGAAAATGCCCTAAACTTCTAAAAATCATAGAAATTAATCTGTAACTCCAAATGAAATAAGTTATATATGAAAAATGATCAGAAAAATCCAATCTATCCATCTGCACTGGTTTCATGCATGTTAAAGAAACTTAAACCTGCTGTTTATATGAAAACTTGATAATGCACTTTATTAAGTCATAGTTTCAATTTGAACTTGAACCTTGGGTTCAAACTAACTCAAATTCATCTGATTATAGCTGCATTAGCCCAACACACTCATTTTGCCATGTCATGAGCATGCATCATATTGTGCATTGCATTGATTGTATTTCTTCTCTGTTGCCGGTATCTGTCCCCTCTAGGTAGACGATGTTCCAACGTTGTGATCGTTGACACTGATGAAGACTCAATGCTATCTTCAGAAGTGCCAGGCAAGCAAAACCCCCTTGTTCATTCCGATACAATCCCACTCTCTCGCCCTGCTCTCTTTTCTCGCATTGGGACAACAACGATTCATCTCACACTTGCTGCGTAGCTGAACCCCTTTATCCTTTGCATGACCTGTCATTCCACAAGAATTAGATGAAACCCACTAGCATGAGTAGGAGTTGTTTGAGCCCTGTTGTGCCTACTCATTTATGTTTGTCTGTCATGCCTGCTATTGCTTAGAGTTGAGTCAGGTCTGATTCATCGGGAATGAATCAGAGGGGTGTGAACATGTCCTGCTGCGTGTGAGCTAAATGTGTGAACACGATTTGGTAAAGGTATCGGTGAGAGGCCATGTGGGAGTACATGGTGGGTTGTCTCATTGAAGCCGTCCTTAGGAACTGAGTTCTGTGTTTGTGATCCATGATTCAACTACTACCATGCATTGGGCCCTAAAATATGACCCCGCTCGACTTCTTATTCACCCTTGTTCTCTGTCCAGGAGTTGCAAGTAGTTTCTGGTGTTTGTAGTATGCTGGAGGCCGTGCGCAGCGCTGACCGTAGGGGTGGGCTGTGATGCGGTAGGCACGTGGCCGGGTAGACCGGGCGCCTGTTTGGTGTCACGGAACCCTGTTCACATCGTTTGGGGCTGTGAGCGAAACTTCGGCCGGATCTCCTCATAGATGGAACCCAAATAGGCGATAAACCTGGACTAGGGACTTGAGTGTCTAGGTAGGTCATGGTCTACACCCACGTCGGCTTCCGCTGAAGTCCGCCGAGCACATGTCGTGTGTGACGCTAAGTGGTGGAAACATGTATGAAGAAGTACACCCTGCAGGTTAATATGATCTATTCAATAGCCGTGTCCGCATGTAAAGGACTTCGGGTTGCCTATAACAGTTCATAGACAATAAAAGTGGATACTCTAAAATACGCAAGATAGCGTGAGTGCTATGGATGGCGTTCTCGTAGGGAGACGGAGCGGATCCATAGTGGTGTATTGATATGGTGAATATGTGGACTCGAGTCGCCACCTCAAAAGAGTTACTTGCGATCGTAGTTCAGGATAGCCACCGAGTCAAAGCTGGCTTGTCTGCGCTTAAACCCCATCATCCCTTTGTTGATAATGATGCATATGTAGTTAGTTCTGATGTAAGTCTTGCTGGGTACATTTGTACTCACGTTTGCCTATTTTATGTTTTTGCAGAGAGACTTCAGTCTCGCTAGTAGTTCCGCGTGGACTTCGACGTTTAGCTTGATACCTCAGCTACGATCTTGTGCCTCGGCAGGATCTGGTAGATAGTCAGGCTTCTAAGCCTTTTTCATTTGTAGATGTCTGTACTCAGACATATTAGCTTCCGCTTGTGCTTTGATTTGTATGCTCTGAATGTTGGGTCATGAGACCCCTGTTTGTAATATCTCGCTTCTCGGAGCCTAATGAATAAATACTTGAGTCGTAGAGTCATGTTGTGATGCCATGTTGTATTTGCACATATCGAGCATATTGTGTGTATGTTATTGAAATGCTTGGTATGTGTGGGATCTGACTATCTAGTTGTTTATCTTTAGTAGCCTCTCTTCTCGAAATGTCTCCTAGTGTTTCCATCGAGCCATGGTAGCTTGCTACCGCTCCGAACACTTAGGCTGGCCGGCATGTGTCCTTCTTCGTTCTTGTGTCTGTCCTTCGGGAAATGTCACGCGTTGAGTACCGGAGTCCTGTTAGCCCGCCTGCCGGTTTATCGAGTCTGCTAGCCCAGTGCTACAGCCCGGAGCTTACTCGCTGTTGACCGACACGTTCGATGTTGGGTCATGGATGCCTGTCCCTGTAAGTCTGTGCCACTTTGGGTTTACGACTAGCCATGTCAGCCCGGGCTCCTTATCATATGGATGCTAGTGACACTATCATATACGTGTGCTAAAAGGCGCAAACGGTCCCGGGCAAAGGTAAGGCGACACCCGTGGGAATACCGTGCGTGAGGCCGCAAAGTGATATGAGGTGTTACATGCTAGATCGATGTGGCATTGAGTCGGGGTCCTGACATTCATTGTCCGCATTTGAGTGAACTTGATTCATCTTCAACTTTGGTCAAAGGTACATTGGTATTAGTTCTTCTCTTTCTCCCACTCATATTTGCTCGAGTCTTGTGATGGATAGGCAAGGCATTTCCTCTCCGGTCTACGACAACAACGACGGCATGAACAACTACATCTCCAAAGCGTCTATATTCGATCTACAATGACAAGTGCAAGGCACACAATCAAGATTGCGAGAGCGCATCGAGAACATCTCCATCGACATTCGTCACTCCGAAGCAAGAAAAAGGGACTACATCGACAAGAAGCTTGCCGCACATAAAGAGGAGCAAGATGCAAGGATGGAGGAGATTAGAGCCTTGATCAAGTCTTCTTCCCCTTCGTCATCTTCAAGGCGGCGACATTCAAGCCACAAGTCTTCGGAGCGCCGAAATGATGCAAGCGAAAATCGTAATCGTCCACATCTACATGGCGATCATCATCACGTTCACGATCCGCATCGTCATGAAGGCCAAGTCACCTCCAAGCAACATGTGCACGACGACGACGGACGACATCTACTACAAGCTCAAGCACGACAACGACATCATCATCATGGAGATGCTCCACAAGCGCAAATGCACAAGTCCCAACAAGACCTACTTCACGCCAAGTCCAAGCTTCAAGAGCACAAAAGAAGACCGCGAGATGACCACCACCAAGACGGCGCTACGGCTACATCAACCACTTCGGCATCTTCGCCAAGTGTTCTCAAGGCATCTTTGCCTTTGGACGTACGGCATCTTCGCCTACTTCCCACGAGTACGCCTACATCGACTTCATCAAGTCCAAGGCGACCACCTACGAGCGAGGGTGAAACTTCCATCTTCGGAAGCCCCTCAAGGAAGATGGCCGAGCATGGGAAACTCCCTTCGGTCATGGAGACGAGCTATGAGGTGCCACATCATATGGGCCTCCAACAACAAGACGACGACGAGAAGGTCGAGCAAGGGCCATCCCCTTCGACCACAACGATAGGATTTGAGCATGGAGACATTTGCACCAACATCTCTCCGACACCCACATATATCGAGATGCCCCAAGTGCCATGTGAGGAGAGCCACCACCCCATGAGTGACATGAGTGACTCCACCATACGTGACATTGAGAGCATTTCCTATGAGAGGATGAGTGTGACCACCACTAGCCCCACACATGAGAGCATGCCACACATCCTATGCGAGGTTGAGCGCCATTTGAGTGACTCCACCAGCCATATGAGTGAGAGCATCCTTGAGGGAGTGAGTGAGCCACAACACTTAGAGAGTGAGGTAGTTGACACGGCACGTGAGGCCACTATGATTTCTAACGACTTAACCTCTACTCCTAGTGTGTTTTCTTCTTTGGTGCTAGGTCTCCTACATGACGACACACCTACCATTGATGAGTCCATACCTCCTATGGAGACGACGAGGGCCATAGTGGACGATGATGCACCCCCCACATGGTTCCATCAAGATGAAGATGACAACGAGACGATCTTCAACACCTCACCTACAACACATGAGCGACACTCCAAAGGTAACATAGGTGATGGTGCTTCTCTTGTCCCACTAGTGGACTCTCTTGACGATGATTGCTCCCATGATGTTGACCCACCTATTCCCATACTTCATGCTAGTGAGACTTCTTCATGCCTTGACTTACCTATTAATGATGAATATGATGATGAGCATGTTGAGTTGCCTAGTTGTGATGCTATGCTTCATAGGATATCATGTGAAAATTCTATTGGTCACTTCATGTCTGACAATCCTTTTAACTTGTCATATGCTATGAGTGAGATCTCCCATATTGCATCATTTCAATCTCAACATAGTAACTATGCATGCTCAATTAAAATCAATCCCATTTGCACTTATGGCATAGATGACGAGATGATGGTCATTGGCTTTTGCTTCTCATGTGATGATATTGCCATGCTTCCTTTACATGATTTAAGAAATTCATCTAAAATGTCATGCCATGATCACATTGTTCCAAATATGCATTGTTTTGGATGTTGTCAATATTCTCCACATGATGTTACTACTCTTTCTCATGAGGAGACCCCATAGTTTCCTCATACATATTAGGAGATCTTGATGCATTCCATACTTTGCATGATTCCCATGACTGCGTGCACCATATGCATTCCATGAACAACAATGCTCTAGATATTTGTCATGATGCATTACACAATTTGAGTCTCCATTATGCTACACATCATAACAAACCTCTCATGATGGATGACATGTTTCTATATCACGCATCTCATTTATTTGAGTGTTGGATATTTTGTGCTAACAAACACACGCACGTGCGCATCATGATGGATGATGTGTACATCTACCACACACACACAATTTTCCCTTTGTCTTTGTTTTGTGTAGGTACTCATGTATACTCGTCAACCTCTCAATCCCAAGAGTTGACGAAACGAGATCTTGAGAGCAACGATGCTTTGGGATCCCGTGGACAATGCTTACCACCGTTCTCTTCGCGCATCGACTACGCGCATCTCTTTTACTTGGCTCTCATACGGCTATGGGCTATTTACCAATTGTCACCTTATGCCCATACTATCGTGTTCACTTTGCATGTTATGCCACTTTACATGACTTCGCCATGCAATTGTGACCCTTGCTTGCATTTACCCATGATGAACCATTATGATATCCCTATGTGTATTTGCATGCTTGGTGGAGATTCTTGTTGCTATTGCCATGTTTATCATGTGCCCCATACTATTGATGCTTGTTATGTTGGGAGAGTCATGATGCCTTATTGCTATTTACATATGGCTTCTCACCAAGATATTCATGCTATTTTTCTCACATCTTGCTTTCATGCTTGTGCTATGTCATGTGAATTATTCATGCACACTATTTGCACCAATGACATGCTCGCCATAATTCCTTCTAGTACGTTGCATCTTTGCACTACTAGCTTGCTTAACTTGATTGCTATGATTGCTTGCTATGTTGCATCACCCATGTTCCACTATTACTTGCTTTCTTGGGTTGATGACATAGATGTTGATGCCTCTCACTTGATTTGTCATGATCATTGCCTCTTGTCTACATTAGTTGCATCTCTCACATCACCTTGTATTGAGTGCCAACTTGCTATGCTTATTGATCTTGGAGACTTGGACACTTTACTTGTGATGCATGTTTGTTTGATTGAGCCTATTGCATTTGGTTGTTCTCGCATCATATGCCTACATACTATGCAATACTCCCTTGTCATTTCTTATGATGAGCATGATACATACACTTGTTGGGTATCTTACCACACGAATGATCGGTTTTGCCATTTTGCTACCCTCATTTGTTTTTCCAAGTGTTTGTCATGTTCTTTCATTTTGAAGGATTTACAAGGCGGGACCACCACGAGACATATTGGTTATGTGAAGGCATACAAGATGCACGACTCCATCATCCTTGAGACATCCTAAAGGTGAACTCCTTCTCTTTGAGCCATCCTCAAATACGCTTATTGGATGGGTCACTCTTTCATTGTTGTTTCCTTCTTGTTGTCTACATGATACATCTCGTGATCGGAGGAGCAACATTGGAGATTGGCTACATGGACCTTCAAATTGAGGAGCGCTCACACTTATTGGATGCACCTTCGGAATTCCACTCATGCGTCGACAACGAGCTTTGGTACACCAACACCTCCATATTTGTTGATTGTGCTCATACATGTCATGCTCGATGGACATATCATACTCACCACAAGTTTGCACCCCATGCATGGATTTACTCACGTTGTGCTTGCCTTGTTGCATCTATTTCCATGTCATCGATGATATATGAGCTTGTGCATTTCCTTAGCAAATTTGTTGTGATCTACCTTGAGGGCATATTCATACATGATGATCATATTGTCCATCATCAATTGCATAATAACATATACATATTGAGCATCCATTGCCATATTCAAGCTATTGATAAACCGTCTCACTATGACATCATTTTGCACCGTGGTTGCATCGATCATATTTACAACACATTTGTGTGCACAATGATTGCACTTACTCCCATGAATGCTTTGCATCTCATTCTAGATCAACTTGATAAGCTTCATGCGCTTTGTCAGGACCAATCTTGCCGCACGGACTCATTCTTACATGATGGACACTTTGTGTGCGCTAACAATTGTATTTCCAAGTGTACTTTGTGTTTGCTCATTTTGCATGTACTACATACCGGAGACACCTTGGAGTACTTGGATTGCGCAAGGCCTTCACCTATGTCCCACTACAAGTCCGTCCACGACACACGTTTCCATGGTGATGAGGATCACGATCCGAGGTTGGATCTTTCCCAAGGGGGGGGGATATGATGCGGAGCATCCCACGTTCATCCCCATGCACACTCCGACTACTCTCCAAGCCCCAAGAGGACATATGACGAGACCTCGAACATACGCCATTGGACACAAGGTGAATTCACTCCTCTTCGAACCGTCACTTTCCGTGATATGAGACATGGCTACTACCTCATGCACGGACCTTGCATACACTCAGGTACAACCAAGATGACCATGGAGAATCCAAGGACCAAGGCCAAGCATGGAACAGAAGACGGAAGAAAGGAGAAGAAGAAGACGGAGTGGCTGTTGGAGCCAGGCCGAACATCCGGGCCGCCGTCCGAATCATCCGGACCCTCCCCCGGATCGTCCGGGTAAATGCGCCGAAGACAACAGAAGCTGCTCGACGAAGCCGGATCATCCGGACGGTCGCCCGGATCATCCGGACCCCCGACACCCGGATCATCCGGGCCACCATCCGGATCATCCGGCCCCCGCCTGCGTGCGTGACTTGGGCCAAAGCCCGTGTACCCCTTCGCCCCTCACTTACCCCTTCGTGGCTTAGCACTATAAATAGACCTCCCCCTCCCCATTTTGAGGGTTAGCATTGATTTAGCTCGTTGTTGAGATAGAGCCTCGCTCATCTATCGGACCTCCTCCTCGTGAGAGACCGCGGCCTCTTCGGAGAAGATTCTCTAGGATTCAAGACCCCTTTACGGGAAGATCCCCTCGCGGATTCAAGACCTCCTCTCGGAGAAGAACGGTTACCTTTGTATCTTTCCTTTGTTGATTTTGGACCATGTGTTACTCGTGCTTCGATGATCTAGACCTTGTGTGATTGATCTCTTGTCGGTTGAGTGTCTCTCTCGTTCTTCCCCGTGATTTCCTCGTGTTCTTCCGCGCGTTCTTCGTGTTTCTCCCGTAGGATCCACTCCAAACGTGAAAGATCGCCGCTATAGGGTTCCACCCTACATCACCAAGGCCAAGGATGTGAAGCACAAGGGCCCGGCTGTGCTCGCGGCCGAGCCAGAGATGAAGTGCGGATGCGATCACCCTGAGACATCCAGGGGCAGCTGTCCGTTCTGCGTCTTCCACAACATGCACAACCACAATACCAACGACTTTCAGGAGCTCAGGGCCATCCGTGACGGTTGCCTCAGTCGTTGCTCCGAGCGCACGATCGAGGCTACGGCCGCGGTGGTGGCCGAGGTGGATGACGTTGGGACGGCCGCGACCATCATCAGGAGTGGTGTTACCAGCCTCGGGAGGACCGTTGGCAAGGCCAGCCTCGTGAAGGGGCCTAGAGAGACCAGCCTCGTGAGGACTGCCCTCAAGATAACGCTGGCCTTCCCCCGCTTCCGCCACCGCCAAGAAGAAATGAAGACCACCATCAGGATGAGGGGGCTGGGGGCTTCTAGGAGCCTCGTGCCATCGCTTGCATCCTAGGTGGCTCTCAGGTTCCAGCCTCTCACCGCATCTTCAAGCAGTTCGCGCGTGAGGTGAACGCATCCCTCCCCAATCTCGAGGCAACATGCCCGCTCAGGTGGTCCAAGTACGCCATCACCTTCGACTCCTCCGACCAGCTCAAGTGCGCGGCCACAGCCGGCGCGCTCCTAGTGCTCTTCTCACCCATCATCAGCAACGTACTCGTCACCAAGACACTCATCAACGGCGGAGCCGGGCTCAATGTCCTCTCTGTCCAGGCGTTCAACAGGCTCTAGGTGCCATACCACCAACTCCAGCCTTCCAAGCCCTTCTCGGGGGTGACCGATGCCTCCACGCACCCGATGAGGCAAGTCCGCCTCCCCGTCCCTTTCAGCAAGCGCGACAACTACCGCACCGAGCTCATCGACTTTGACGTTGCTGACATTCACCTGCCATACAATGCCATCCTCGGGTACCCAGCTCTCACAAAGTTCATCGCGGCAACTGTCACAACCCTAGATTAGCCTTGCTTGCCATTGCTTTTCATCATGTCATCATCTTTTTAATTCATGAATGTTGAAATGAGGTTAGCTGAAACCCTCAGAAATCATTCTCTGAAATGATCAAGTTAAAATTTTCTTCCATTATGTCCAAGAAAATGTTTATTTTAATCCCTGAAAATATTGGTAAGAGGTAAAATTCAAATCAATATGTTTAGAGCATTAAAAGTATTTAATTGGGCTTTGGAAGTTAAATCATAATGTATTTGAATTGGCTTTATTTCTGTTATAAAAGAAATACATGTCCAATATTTTTGGAAATTATTGTGGGGCTCTGGTATAATACCACTAGTCCATACAATAATTTACAGAAGTAAATAAATTGGTTTAGTATTCCTACTAAATCAAAAACAGACAGCAGATAAAACAAAAAATGGAAAAAACGGAAAAGACCCGTACCTGGGCCACTTACCTGTAGCCAGCCCAGCTACACCGGCTCAGCCCACCATGGCAAAGCGGTTGTCTTCAACCTCTGCCAGTAGGCAGAGGCGAAGTCACACGTGCATGCGTAGGGCCTCCACCTCCTTCTTTGCGGTGGCAGCCTCCCCAACATTCAAACCCCGCCACGGAGAAGGCCACAGACCCCCCTTGCTCTCTGGTTCTCTCCCCCGCCTCGTCCCTTCCTCTGTCTCGCTCCTCTCCCCACAGCCGAGTGCGCCCGTCGCCGCCACTCGCTGCCAACGCACCACCGATTTTGCCTGACCTTCCCACCGTATCCCTAGGCTCCGCCGCGGCTCTACACGTTGACCAGAAGAAGAAAACAAGCCCGAGAGCCCATCAGCGTCATCATCGCCATCGTACTCATCCTCGGGAGGCGACCCTCGCCGTCGTTGATTCGCCAGCCACAATGCTTCCCCAACCTCGCTGTCGCCTATGCTAGCCCAACCGTGAGCCACTCTCCATTACCCCCCGGAATCCCTATCGTTTTCTTCCCCAAGCTAGCTTCCCCACTATGGCTGAGTGCCACCGTCCGCCATTGCCGTCGTGCCGCCGCTGCAGTCCTCCCCGGACCAAACCAAACATGTGCGCGAGCTCCTAGAGCTCCCCGATGCTCCAGTGCTATTTCTCTCACTTGACCAACAAGCCACAGCCTCGCCCCGCGCAAGCCCGAGCTCCGGCTGCCACCGCGAGCTCGTTCCGGCGAGCTTCATCCACCCGCGCCCTCCCATGTGTCTCCGCTGGATGTGCGCGAGCAAGGGCTCCTCCCTGGTGCCAGCAGCGCACTAAACCGTCGCTTCTAGCTCAAGTCCAATGACCTCCGCCATGTTTCTTGCCGCCGCCGGTTTATCTCCGGTGACACTGACGTGGCCGGGCTAATTAGCCGCCTAATCACGTGATTAGCTTAGTACTTAGCCACTCACATGTAGGACCCACACTATTAATGACACATTTAAGTTAAATAACCCCGTGTTAACACTCTGTCCCATTGACAGGTAGTCCCCAAAGGTCAGGTTTGACCTGGACCGACCCTTTGACCTGCTGACGCAGTGCTGATGTCACCCTGACCTCGTAAAGGTTTTCTGGAATTTAAAATAAATCAGAAAATGATTTATTATTTCAGAAAATACTCAAAACTTCTAAAATTCATAGAAATTAATCTATAACTCCAAATGGAATAATTTATATATGAAAAATTATCAGAAAAATCCAATCTATCCATCCGTACCATTTTCATTCATGTTAGAACAACTTTTTGATACTGTTTAGGACAAATCAAATGAATCGCTTTTAAATAACCACATGTGGAGTTTGAATTTGAACCTTGGGTTCAAACGAACTTCATTTTAAGTGTTGCTACTTGCATTAGCTCAAACACACTCATTTTGCCATGTCATCATCATGCCTTGTACTGTGCATTGCATTGATTGTGTCTCCTTCTCTGTTGTTGGTGGTTGTTCCCTCTCGATAGGCGTTTTTTGACGTTGAGATCGATGACACCGATGAAGAGCTATACTATCTTCAGGAGTGACATGCAAGCAAAACCCCCTTGTTCATTGAGATACAATCACACTCTCTCGCTCTTGCTCTCTTTTACTACATTAGGACAACAATGTTTCAACCTCCGTGATGATTTCTCCGTTATGCTTGATATGTGGTATGAATTTCTTTGATCTACGCCCATTTGCCACAGCCTGGAACAACTTGGTATTAGCCTCCCTTCACGGATCCAACGCAATCTAGATCTTTCTCTCTCAATCGTCCTTTCCAATGAAGCAAGCCCCAACAGTGCCAATTTTAGTGATCGCCTCAACCACAGTTCCTCCAGCGTGAGCAGCCTCCACTCTTGCGCTCTGTCCATCTTCCTGATCACGTAGTTGGCGACTGCCATTTGAACTTTGATGTTTCCAGTTTTCCACTGCCCCCATTCTTGCAAGGCAGTAGCAGTATTGCGCATCAGAGCATCCAACCTATTGTATGGATCAACAATCGCCGGATCGCACACCCAAGCTTGCCTAACAGCCTGCTCGAACCCCTCAAGCTACGTCCAGTAGGTTTCAAATCTGAATCTTCTCTTTGGGCAGAAAGGCGCCGACATCGAGAGATGCAATGGTGCATGATCGGACACGTTAGTGGATAGGGCTTGAAGTAGGTTATCCGGGAAAGCAAGCTCCCAATGCACTGACACGAGAACCCTATCAATCTTGGTCATCACCATAAATCTCCTCCCATGCATGTATAACTCCTTCAACTCGTGCTCGTCACCGAACTCTCTGAACTTACCCATAATATGCCTATTGAGTTTGTTGTTATTCTTCTCCCCTGCTCGGAGGATCATGTTAAAATCTCACAGCACCATCCACGGCCCTGGACACATTAGCGCCTTGCATGTGGGTCCCTAAGGAACTGCCTCTTAGGCTCATCCTCTTGTGGACCATATACGTTGTGATCCACCACTCCGAACCGTCTTTGTTGTGCACCTGCCCTAATATGAAGTTAGTGCCATACACGATGTTGTCCATGTTCATTACCATGCTATCCCATGCCAACAAGATACCCCCATGGGTGTCACACGCCAGAGAGTAAGAAAAACCATCTAAGGACGTACCAATGGATTGCATAACCATGAATTGGTCAATTTCACTTAGCTTAGTTTCTTGTAAACACACTAGGTTCACTTTGGCCGCCACTATGAACTCTCTAACTGCCTTCCTCTTGGCTTGACTGTTGAGGCCTCTCACATTTCAGCACTACACTTGTGGTGTAGCTCCATGAATAAGATGAGCAAACTCCCACCGCCCCGGCAGCAATAGGCCGCTGCAATCATCATGCACTCACTCACCCGAATCTCCTCACGTGATGGCACCGCCTTGCCGAACAAATCCGCAATCACCTTCACATGTTGATCCCTCAATGCCGAATCAAAGAGCTCCTGTAACTCCATGACAATGGCATCATCCACTTCCATGTCAGTAGGAGCCAAGCCGACTGCCTTCATCAATACGTTTTCCGCTTGAGTGACCCGACTCTATGGTGTCCGCTTGGAGCCACGTGTGGGATGGCGAGGCGTGAAAGGCTTTGCGTCTGGGTGTAGAGACGAGGCATGGACTTCTTTGAAAAGCGGTGGGGCCAGCTTCTTCACCAATTGAGAGCAGAACCATTTCATCTTTGCATATGCGGTAGCTTCTGGACCAGTCATCCCACCTCCCTATCTTACCTGGACGCGTTGAGCGCCATCCACCGCGTCCAGCTGCGGTTCTGAATGCCCCATCCAAACAGCACCAACAGTTACATCCCTGGTGCTCTACATGCATGTTGCATGGGCATGATTCCCATCCGCATGGCCGACCACAAGCTCATACCTTGGCTCCACCAATGCACCCACTTCTAGCGAGACCTCATTGGTAGGCAAACCAGCCAAATCTGTCGTGATGTCCCCCACCGCATGCGCCCCGCTTGGCCCTGGCACAAAATCAGCTGCTCTGTCCACTAGCGTGATCCGCTCACCAGTATCAGACTTGTCCCCATCCAGCGGTGTCCCCACTCCGGCAGGCTCCAGCAGGGCAGGGGGGCCTGATTGGTTCGCACATCCCCCATGGTGGCCCCCACGTGCATTGGCTCCCGCGTGGTCGGATGTGCCCCCGCGTCATCTATCGCAGCTGTCTTGGGATCAGCATCCTCCCCTGTGGTAGCGCCCATGACCAGCAGCTTCAGCGTGGAGTTCCCAACAACTGCATCAGCCACCTTGGGATTCCCAACCCCTTGTCCGCGCTCATCCAGAAACTCCACCTCCTCTTCCTCATGCCCAATGATTGGGGCCCCAGGATTGGTTGTTAACTGATCTGCAGCAGGGCCAGATGGCCCCATGCTTTACACAGATTCCCTAGTGTCCCCGGGCTCCCAGGGAGCAGTGGCATTGGCGCGTGGCGATTTTGAAATTTGAACTCCTTCTTGCAGCGACTCCGCTGGCCCCGCCTGTCCAACAACTCGGTCAAAAGCTGACAACCGCATCGTCAGCCTATCCTGAATGCTCATGGCGGGCCCGAGGCACGACCGGTCTCTTTCAGTCACCATTGGAGGAATCTTCCAGTCTGCTAGGACATGCGGCGTGTCCCTCCCAGCGCCGGTGACGCTCGGGCCACCATGGTCACTTCCTCCCTGGCCACTTCTGTTGTCTCCTCTCCGGTCACGCACCCCGAACTGCCAGCCAAAACGCCTCGTGCTAGAACCTCCCCCATGCTCGGCTCCAAGTCCGGGATACCACTCTGCCACTGTTCGAAGAGCCGCCAAGGAACCACGGCTCATCACCATCAGGGAAGGAAGTGAAAGCATCAAGATGTATGAGTATCTTATACTGTAGTGTCTTCGGCTGGAACATCTGCCTCTGCTCCGCTGGCTCCGGGATCGCCGGCCACCGTTGGGTAGGGATGCTCTCCGGATCGGCCGTCCAAGCCGTCAACTTGAAGTAATCCATGTTGCCTTGCAAAGAAGTCTCTAGAGTGACCGCCTGGATGATGCATGCAACCCCCAGCAGCCTCTCAACCACATCTAGCTCCCATGCATGCGGGAGAATCCCTTGTAACTCCAAGCACACCTGATATCTCAATGCCGTGAACACTGATTGGGACTGACGAATCCATTGCCTGAACGATATGCGCACCTCGAGATGAACCAGGATCGGGCGCGCGCTAAATCTGTTGTGATCCTCTGGCCTGGCGAAGACAATGATGAAGTCCTCCGGCCTGAACCTGTGCACCGAGACCCTGTCAACTGGGATGCCAACCTTCTCTTCCAGTGCCTCGTGCACGAACTCCGGCGACACCTCCGCACTGGCCCCATTCACAAATGCCACCATGGCCTGTTGAAAACGCAGCTCCAAGTCATCCATCGCCCAAGTCCTCCTAACCACACACAGCTCCGCCGAGCTTAACTACATCACCGTCTCCTGCTCAACCTCCAGACACGGCGGCGCCAAGCTCAGCCATATTCGTTGCTCAAGAGTAGTAGCAGCTGGGGGTGGCGGGGGTGGAGGCTACTGGCAGGGAACAACCTGCTTGGAAGGCTCTGCCGAGCCCCCACCCGCCAGCAGCTCCGCCCTGCGAGCCACCTTGGCCAGCACGTCCCTCCGCAGCTCCTCCGACGATGATGGGCTGCGTGGCCACTTGCACCCCTTGGCCATGTGCCCAGGCAGACCGCAGCGGATACACACGACCTAGTTGGTGCAAATACTGGTAGTGGCCCTTCTCGAGACACCTGAAACACTTATCCCGCATCTCCGGCGAGATCTTCTTCCAGGCAGGGGAAGGGGTGTGAGGGAGTCCTGGACTAGGGGGTGTCCGGATAGCCGAACTATCATCTTTGGCCGGACTCCTAGACTATGAAGATACAAGATTGAAGACTTCGTCCCGTGTCCGGATGGGACTTTCCTTGGCGTGGAAGGCAAGCTTGGCGATACGGATATGTTGATCTCCTACCATTGTAACAGACTCTGTGTAACCCTGACCCTCTTCGGTGTCTATATAAACCGGAGGGTTTTACTCCGTAGAACGAACAACAATCATACCATAGGCTAGCTTCGAGGGTTTAGCCTCTCTGATCTCGTGGTAGATCTACTCTTGTACTACCCATATCATCAATATTAATAAAGCACGAGTAGGGTTTTACCTCCACCGAGAGGGCCCGAACCTGGGTAAAAACATCGTGTCCCTTGTCTCCTGTTACCATCCGCCTAGACGCACAGTTCGGGACCCCCTAACCGAGATCCGCCGGTTTTGACACCGACATTGGTGCTTTGATTGAGAGTTCCTCTGTGTCGTCACCTTTAGGCCCGATGGCTCCTTCGATCATCAACAACGATGCGGTCCAGGGTGAGACTTTTCACCCCGGACAGATCTTCATATTCGGCGGCTTTGCACTGCGGTCCAATCCACTTGGCCATCTGGAGCAGATCGAAAGCTATGCTCCTGGCCATCAGATCAGATTTGGGAGTTTGAACTACACGGCTGACATCCGCAGAGACTTGATCTTCGACGGATTCGAGCCACAATAAGCGCGCCAAGACCGCTCCTCGATGGGTATGATCTAGCTCGCCGCGGACAAGACTCACAGTCCGCACGCACCGCCGCCTCCGACCCTTAGCTCAGAGCCGACTTCGCCGATCGAGGATGAGTGGCTGGACACCGCCTCGAGGGCTACGATCTCTACGGCGATCGAGCCAAACACCATCCCTGTCCTTTGCGAAGCTCGTGACTCCAAGGTGCTGGACTCCCCTCCGGACTCCGAACCTTCCGCGTCCCTGCCAATCGAATCTGGTTGGGCGCTGTTATGGAGTTCATCGCCATGACATCTTTTCAAAGACTTCGCCCTTCGGCGACATCCTGAACTCGCTAAAGTCTCTCTCTTTATCAGGAGAGCCCTGGCCGGACTATGGTCAGGAAGGTTGGGACATGGATGAGAAGAAATTCAACGCCCACCCACCACCCACTTTGTAGCCACTGTCGATGATTTAACCGACATGCTCGACTTTGACTCCGAAGACATCGACGGTATGGACGACGATGCCGGAGACGACCAAGAACCAGCGCCTACAGGGCACTGGAAGGCCACCTCAACTCACGATGTATATATGGTGGATACACCTAAAGGAAACAATAACGGGGAACAACGAGACGCTGCGAAGGATAATTCCCTCAAAAAGCAGTCAAAACGGCGACGTAAGCGCCGCTCAAAGTCCTGCCTCGATGAAGACATCACCCATACAGACCCAGCCATAGAGCAGGGCGAACCGGTGGACGACGAACATGCCCTCGAGCAACCATCCGAACAGGATAACTTGGATAAACAATCCGTCCCCGGCGAAGATAACTGTCCGGACGATCTCACGCCGGACACATCGTTGGAGCAGAAGAACCTAGACAAAAGGCTCGTCGCCACGGCACGTAGTTTGAAGAAGCATAAGCGGAAGCTTAAAATAGCGGAAGACGCACTCAGAATGAGATGGAGCAAAGTACTCATCACCGCAGACAAATACGGCGATCGTCGCCAAACAAAGAGCTACCCGAAGCGCACACTACTGCCCGAATTTGACGAGGAGGCCGTAGAGCCCCCACAATCAAAGAACAAAGAGGCTGCCCGGTCGGATAGACGACCACATGGCAAACATAGAGCTGCAAGCGGCGCCGTACACAAGCCGGCACGCGATCTACATAAGGATCCACACCAAAATGATGGCCCAGTCAGGTCTATCTATGGGCAAGAAAGGAAGCTCTAGAAAGCAATGCAACACGTCGAGTATTCGAACATCACGGCACACCCAAATACAGGGGCGCCACACACCCCCTATGTTTCACCGATGAGGTGCTGGATCATGAATTTCCAGCGGGATTCAAGCCCTTAAACATAGAGGCATACAATGGAACAACAGACCCTAGAGTCTGGATTGAGGATTACATCCTCCACATACACATGGCCAGAGAAGATGACCTCCACGCCATAAAATATTTACCCCTCAAGTTCAAAGGGCCAGCCTGGCATTGGCTCAAAAGCCTCCCGGAAAATACCATTGGAAGTTGGGAAGAGCTCGAGGATGCATTTCGAGCAAATTTTCAGGGGACTTATGTCCGCCCTCCGGATGCAGACGATTTAAGTCAGATAACTCAACAGCCCGGAGAGTCAGCCCGCAAATTCTGGAACAGGTTTCTCACCAAAAGGAACCAAATAGTCAACTATCCGGACGCCGAAGCCTTAGCAGCTTTCAAACACAATGTCCAAGACGAATGGCTCGCCAGACACCTTGGCCAAGAAAAGTCGAGAACAATGGCCGCACTAACAAGCCTCATGACCCGCTTTTGCGCGGGAGAGAATAGCTGGCTGGCAAGATACAGCACCAGCGACCCAAGTACATCTGAGGTCAGGGATGGAAATGGGAAACCATGACGCAGCAAGGACCAGCGCCGGACCAAGGGAAACAGTCCGAAGATCACGGCAGTCAACCCCGGATTCAAAAGCTCTCGGCAGAACAACAAAAAACTGCCTCTTCAGGACAACAGCAACGAGCTATCCAACCTAAACAAAATCTTGCACAAGATATGCCAAATCCCCAGTACTCCCGGGAAGCCTTCAAACCATACCCACAGAGATTGTTGGGTCTTCAAGCAGTCCGGCCGACTTAACACCGAACACAAGGGGCTCGACACACCAAGTGAGGACGATGACGAACCCCACAAGCAGAGCACCGGAAAACAAAAGAATTTCCCACAAGAGGTCAAAACAGTAAACTCACTTCAAGTGACAAAAGGGAAAAACAGAGCGGCGCCGACTGAAATACGCGCCGCACGGTCTACCCCAGCAGAATCCCAATGCTGGATGTCAAAACCAATCACCTTCGACCATCAGGATTACTCCGGAAGTATCCGGAACGCAGGATGGACTGCTTTGGTATTAGATCCTATAATCGACGGACTACAATTTACACAAGTCCTAATGGACGGCGGCAGTGATCTAAACCTGCTATATCAGGACACAATCCGTGGAATGGGGATAGACCCAACCGAAATTCGCCATATCAACACTTCCTTTAAAGGAGTGATGCCAGCCCATATGCCCATCGTATGGGCTCTCTACCACTAGAAGTTGTGTTCGGCTCATCCAACAACTTCCGTCGCGAAAAGTTAGTCTTCCACATCGCCCAATTTAAAAGTAGGTATCAAGCACTATTGGGACGCGAAGCTTTCGTCCGCTTTAACACAATACCGCATTATGCATCTCTTACACTTAAAATGCCCGGTCCACGCGGCATCATCTCATTAAAGGGAAACTTCGAGTGTTCCTTGAATACGGAAGAATGTGAGACTGCCTTGATAGCAAAACACTAATCCGGCTTTGCTGATCAAAGCACCTAAACAGGTCATTCAGACCCCTGACACGGATAGGCGAGTCCGGTATAAATAAACAAGGGGCTTACTAGCCACGTACCCCCTTACAAGGGGCTCCACGCATGTACAACAAGAGACAATAAAGCTCCATTTTATTCATTTTTTGAATCATACTCCATTTATTGTAAATACATTTTTCGCATGACCTTTCTTCAACTAAGTTCTTCTCTTTTACAGATGAACATCGTGCTACACCCGTCCAGGATATGGCACAACGGAGACACAGGCGCAGACGTGCAGTAGGGACCCGTTGCAAGGATTCATTCAGATTAAGACCCTGCGTAAACCTTTTTTACTGTCTCTTGTTGACACACATCCCCCGGTTCTTGCTATAACCGAGGAGGAGGCTGGCATTTTGGCATCGGCCGCGTCGGAAATTTTTGCGCGTACCTGGACACTAGGGGCTTAGGGCATTGTTCTGCCCGTTTTCATAAAGACCGAATACCTTAGGGAGTATTCGGCGTCTCGAGTTAGGCCTTATATGCATCAGCTCCGAATCATGTCTTTGGTCAAATGTTGGGTTTGCCCGGCTCCTGTGTTTTGCTGCCTTACGTTCCGCTCTATCGGCTAACGCAGCACCAGGAGAACTACTGCGATTGTGCCCCGGTTCGGCCTGGCGAGCACCTCAGTAGAGAAAGCTGAAAACTGACAATCATGATATAGCATGAGACTGGTCAACCACTCGATGACCCACTAGAATGTTTAGAATTCCTCCGCATTAACGAAGGACCGTTTCCCGGTCAGGCACATAAGCGCCCCGAATTCGGAGAGCGCGGTGCCCCTAGGGGCTATATAGTAGCCCCACCATCGAACTCCTATGGCTAACTGAAAGTCATAAAGCATTATAGTCCGGTTGCCAAGTTTGCTATGCTATCACCTCCTTCACAGGACCAAGATGTTGGATTAAGTGTGAAAATGTGCTTTTTTTGCAAACACCCAAGACTATGTGCGTAATGAAGCCAAGACTGCCATCTTTCAGGTTATATACACATATACATTAATGACCGCACATGAGGTATTTCAATACTTGAACGCACAAGTATAAAAAGCCATTATATTATATTGAAACATCGTTTCACAAATCATACATGTCATTAGAACATAATATCCTTTGAGCACTTCGTCTCTATTAAATGAGCGCCCTGCAGGACTTCCTCAAAATAGTGCTTGCAGGTACTCGGCTTCTGTCCGAATCCTGGGATGCAACATCGGTGGCCTTCATCTCCGCCCAGCATGTCTTGACACGGGCAAGAGCCATCCGCGTACCCTCTATGCATGTTGACCGCTTCATTGCACCAATATGCGGCACCGCACCAAGGAACTAATGCACCAAGCCAAAATAACTCTTCGACTCGGGCCTGCTCGACCACAAATGAGTCACGACATCCTTCATGGCAAGTCCGGACAACCTATTCAGCTCATCCCATTCGGCCAAACGATCGGTCAATGGAAGCGGATGCTCTGGACTATGGAACTGCAACCAGAAAAGCTCTTCCATTCCGTGATCCTTTTGGCCTCGGAAGTGTGCGACCGCGTCTGCGGCACCCGCCGCCAAATCCAGATAAGCATCCTCCGCACCCCACAGCTGGTCCAACTGAGCATACTTAGGATCCGTAAATTTCCTCCACAGCAGAAAGGGCTTTCCATCCGCGATATCCCCTGCTTGACGTAGCTCCTCCTTTATAGCTCTCATCGCAGAGCGGGCATGCTTGGCTTCGGCGGTGGACTTCTTCAGGTCCTCTTGCTCCGCTCGACATTCTTTTCAAGAAACTCGCTGCGGTCGGTAGCATTCTTCAACTTTCCGGCCATCTCGGCCATTTCCTCCCTGCTTCGGCAGTGAGGAGCCGATTCGGCTTTTAGCTCTTCGGCCGCCCTCAAGGCAGCCGCATCACTTTTCTAGCTTGCTCCTTGACTCGGGCTACTCTGCCCGAAGGTTCTCCATCGCAGCGGCACCATCTGCATAAAGCATACATGTTGTAAGGCATGGGCGTCAAGCTCCCTTACCAGGTGTCCGCGGAGAAGTTGCATACCTTGCGACTCGTCAAGCCGCTTATTGACAAGCACGATGTCCGGCTGGCCACCGGACGCTCCGCCACCTATATAGGACAGGCGACATCTTACAACTAAGATTATGATCCTCGGCGCGCTATCACTTTCGACAACGTACCGAGTCTCAGGGGCTACTATCTATACAGGGCGCATTCTATATGCAAAACTGTCAGAAGGTATATGATTTTCGTGTACCTCAAACCCTGTCAGTAAACTTCAGACAGCTTCATGCAATCCGCTCTCAGCGGATGAAATCCTTTCAATCACCGTACCCATGAACACACGGTGATCTTCTGAGATAGACGCTCGCCCGAGCAGATCCTTGTCAGGACCCCGACTCAATGCCACATCGATCTAGCATGTAACACCTCATATCACTTTGTGGCCTCACGCACGGTATCCCCACGGGTGTCGCCTTACCTTTGCCCGGGACCGTTTGCGCCTTTTGGCACACGTATATGATAGTGTCGCTAGCATCCATATGATAAGGAGCCCGGGCTGACATGGCTAGTCGTAAACCCAAAGTGGCACAAACTTACAGGGACAGGCATCCATGACCCAGCATCGAACGTGTCGGTCATCAGCGAGTGAATCCAGGCTGTAGCACTGGGCTAGCAGGACTCCGGTGAACCGAGCTGTAGCGGGCTAACAGGACTCCGGTATTCATCGCGTGACATTTCCTCGAAGGGACAGACACAGGAACAAAGAAGGACACATGCCGGCCAGCCTAAGGGTCCCGGAGCAGTAGCAAGCTACCATGGCTCAGTGGATGCACTCAGAGACATTTCCCGGTAAGAGAGGCTACTAAGGATAAACAACTAGATAGTCATATCCCACACATACCAAGCATTTCAATAACATACACACAATATGCCCGATATGTGCAAATACAACATGGCATCACAACATGACTCTACGACTCAAGTATTTTATTCAATAGGCTCCAAGGAGCGAGATGTTACAAACATGGGTCTCACGACCCAGCATTCAGAGCATACAAGTCAAAGCACATGCGGAAGCTTAACATGTCTGAGTAGAGACATCTACAAATGAAAAAGGCTTAGAAGCGTGACTATCCACCAGATCCTGTCGAGGGCACAAGATCGTAGCTGAGGTAACAAGCTAAACGTCGAAGTCCACACTGTACTACTAGTGAGACTGAAGTTTCTCAACAAAAACATAAAATAGGCAAACGTGAGTACAAATGTACCCAGCAAGACTTACATCCGAACTATCTACATATGCATCATTATCAACAAAGGGGATGGTGGAGTTTGACTGCAGCAAGCCAGCTTTGACTCGGTGGCTATCCTGAACTACGACTGCATGTAACTCTTTGAGGTGGCGCACACGAGTCCACATATTCACCATATCAATACTCCACTATGGATCCGCTCCCGTCTCCCTACGAGAACGCCATCCATAGCACTCACGCTTATCTTGCACATTTTAGAGTATCCACTTTCACTTGTCTATGAACTATGCAAGGGGTCCATGTTTCCATATCCGAGGAATCCGGCTATTCGAATAGATAATGATAACCCTGTAGGGGTGTACTTCTTCATACACGCTCTCGCCACTTATCGCCCTATACACGTCATGTATCTCGGCAACCTTCAAGCAGAAGCCGGGCAAGGGAGTCGGCCACGACCTGACTAACCACGCAAGTCTCTCATCCAGGTTTATCGCCTATTCGGGTTCCATCCGCAAGGAGATCCGACTGGGGTGTCGCTCGCGGCCCCAAACAATGTGTGCAGGGTTCCCAAGTCCACCATCCGGGTGCCACTTGGTACATCGGGCCACAGTGCCTAGTCTGTCCCAAGCCCACCTGTACCGGGTGCCACTTGGTAGACTACTAACACTACCTACAAACACCAGATACTAGTTGCAACTCCTGGACAGAGATCAAGTTGATTAATAAGCCGAGAGGGGCCGAGTTACCGGAACCCAATGTGTTGTAGTAACTGTTCATGGATCACAAACACAGAACTCAGGTCCTGAGAACGGCTGCAATGAGACAACCCACCATGTACTCCTACATGGCCTCTCACCGCTACCTTTACCAAATCGTGTTCACACACTTAGCTCTCGACAGTAGGACATGTTCGCACACCTCCAATTCATCCCCGATGAATCAGACCTGACTCAACTCTAAGCAATAGCAGGCATGACAAGCAAGCATGAATGAGTAGGCACATCAGGGCTCAAACAACTCCTACTCATGCTAGTGGGTTTCATCTATTTACTGTGGCAATGACAGGTCATGCAGAGGATAAAGGAGTTCAACTACCGCAGCAAGTAACAATTGTATCATTGTTGTCCTAATGCAGAAAAAGTGAGCAGGAGCGAGAGAGCGGGGTTGTATCGGAATGAAAAAAGGGGTTTTGCTTGCCTGGCACTTCTGAAGATAATATAGTTCTTCATCGGTGTCATCGAACTCATCGTCGGTACCAAGTCTATCGAGAGGGGACAAATACCGGCAACACAGAGAAAACACAATCAATGCAATGCAACAATATGATGCATGAATATGACATGGAAAAATGAGTGTGTTTGAGCTAATGCAACTAGCAACCAGATTAAATGAAGTTGATTTGAATCCAAGATTCAAATTCAAACTCCATATGTGGATATTAAGATGCCATTTATATAATTTGTGCTAAACAGCAGCTATTAGTTGTTCTAACATGCATGAAAATGGTACAGATGGATAGGTTGGATTTTTCTGATCATTTTTCATATATAACTTATTTCATTTGGAGTTACGGTTGATTTTCTATGACTTTTTGAAGCTAGCATTATTTTCTGAAATTTTCCTGAATAAGAATATATCCAGAAAATAATTAACTGCGTCAGCACTACGTCACTATGACGTCAGCAGGTCAACTGCGGTTAACCAGGTCAAACCTGACCAGTGGGGTCCACTGATCAGTGACCCAGTGTTGTTAATGACACTGACATGTGGGGTCGGGTCAACTGACACATCAGCAAAGTCAACTCTGACTGGTGGGTCCCGCGTCATTAACTAATCTAAACAGAAACCTGGATTAGTTAGGGCGTGGGGCCCATGTGTCAGTGAGCTAGGGGGGTTAGTTAGGGTGTCATTAGTGGCTAAGTAAGTGTGCCACGTCGGCGGCTTATTGCCGGCGACCACAGGCCACGGCGGAGGCGTCGGGTTTGCTCCTCCAGCGACCGAACGAGTGGCGGAGGGGCTCTGCATGGAGCTGGTGCTCATCCGCATCCATCGGAGCAAGTAGCAGTGGCTGGGGTGGTCTACAGCGCCGACGGCGTCGAGCTTTGCGGCGGCCGGAGTTTGGCCAACGGCAGGTTAGGCGCTGTAGGGAACGGCAGGAGCCGCGGGTGGTCGCGGTCGACTCCTGGGAACGTGCTGAGCACGGTGGCGCTTCGATTCTGAAGCTTCTTGGCTGTGGCCAACTACGCCATGGCCGGCGGCGAGATGCTTCTGTCACGGTTGGGGATCAGGGCTAGAGGACGAACGCGTCGATAGGGAGAGTGGCGAGGGGCGTAGAAGCTCACAGCGGTTCCGCAGGGTTGGTCAGTGGGCTCGGGGAGAGGCCGGAGCAATCGGGGCGGCGATGGAGATCTCCGGCGTCGGGAGGTTGAAGACGACGGCGTGGAGACGCTGCAGGGCTTCCGGCGGGGCGCGGTTCAGTGGAGAGGAAGAGGTCATCGGGGCGGAGCTCGTAGACTGCTCGGGGTGTCGTCGGGAGGGCGGTGGTCGCGGGAACGGCGAACGACGGTGATGGGCAGGTTCGGTGGCGCCGTAGGGAGAGAGCAGAGGTGGGAGAGAGGTCCAGGGAGAGAGGAGAGGGGCCAGGGGGTTCTGCAGGGTGGCGTGGCGTCGTCCAGGGCGAGGGGGAGCAGCTGCGTGGCTAGCAGGAGGTGGCCGCGGCTCGGCTGTGCGCGCGCCACGCACAACGCCAGTAGGCGCGAGGAAGACGAGAGGGCCGGTGGAGGTGGGCTGGGCCGGCACAGCGCCAGGCCAGATGGGCTGCACAGTAGGTAGGTCCAGGTAACTTCTCTCTCTCTCTCTCCCTAATTTAGTTGCTGTTTTCTATTTCTGACATGTGTTTTAATTTGGTTTTTTGAACCAAACTAATTTTGTTGCTTCTGATAAATCTTGCAGGGACTAAAAAGATTATTCCAAATCCCCCCAACAAAAATCAGAAATATTGGAGCAATAAAGTATTTATAGTATTTATTTGTTCCAATTCAAAATACAATATGTGTTAATTCAACAATCCAAAATGTCAAGCAAAAATGTGCATCACCTCTGGTTGCTGTTCCCAGCATTTTCCAAAAATGATGAACATTTTTTAAGGCCATTTGGGTTCACTGAAAATATTTTAGGTGAACCTAGTGAATTCCTTTAATGGTATGTTTTGGACAATCCCCATTTCAACTTTAAGCACAACTTAAATATGATGCACACATGAACCTAGCCTAGTGCTATACCAAAAGCTAGGGATGTGACAACTTGCCCCCACTAAACAAGAATCTCGTCCCGAGATTCAAGCGTAGGGTAGGATGAAGGGGGAACGCAATCTAACATAATCTTCACGATCCAAGTGGCACTTCATCAGAACGTTGAATCGATCACCATCTTTGACCCGATGTCTTCCTCTGAGAACTCCAACTAACATGACAAGAAGAGGAAAAGGAAAACTCTAGAAGAATCGATCTTCTCGAAGACTGAACAACTCAGGATCAACTCATGGGATGAGACATTGACACATCTCTCGAGCTGAGACATGAAGCATACATCTGAGGAAATGGAGTGAGACAGATGACGAAGGTTCGCTAGGTAGACAACAATTCCAGACTTAAGAATGTGGTGATTGGTTGTCAACGTAGCGAGGAGTTGAATTGCCATGATAGCATAACAATGCGCCTTAGGGAAGGGGACTCATAGAAATATCCCCTATGGGGATGTGGCCAACTTCCTCAATCAAGATACTACAATAACGGGTCTTCCGGCTGGACGTGTTGGCCACGACATCCTCTTTACTGGTTACAGAGAGGCCAATATTATAGTTCTTGGGAAATGTTCCAACCATCATATCTGCCTGAGATTCAGATCTAGTTGGGGTCAGGACAATCCAGACTCATCGAGTCTAGGAAGAGAAATGAAAGTTTGCAACACAAATCGACGAGATGACATTGCGAGATTCACGGGAAAGGACTGTGGTAGCAAGCTCCAAAGCATGAGCTGATTCTGCTACACACATGTGAACACACTGTCCCAGACAAGCATGACCACATGGTAGCCTTACAACAAAACACTACCGAGTTCTGGTAGGGAACCATCATCGAGGATATCGAAGTCCTTGTGCACTTATCGATGAACTTCTCATCCTTGAGCAAGTAAATCAGTGGCTTGGCGTGCTAGGAACACATATAGAATGAAGGTAGCTAATTCTCACAATCCAATGTATACTTCGCACATGCATGACTGACTTGGGATGATTCCAAAGGAAGCAAAAACAATCTTTCTCGGATCCACGACGGCAACTTACACCAAGTGCATGTGAATTAGAGAAAGTCACTTCTTTCATCCGAACATATACCTCATGAATGGGATACGAAGGTATTGTTTACAAAGTTTCCAATACTAGATGGATGTTCAACATGATCATGGAGAAGATAAAATGCTGCTGATGGGCTCAACAACAAGTCAACGGGATGACCATATAAATGGAATTCCATAATTATGTGAACAAGGACATAGCATTGGTCAGACCCAAAAGATGTAATGGTGTATGCTCGAGGGATAACCGCGAGTAAGACAACCTTACGAATATCGTTGGTTCTAACTTGACTTGACGATGGCCCACACTCAAATCAAGGTTTGGGCAAGACGATAGGTTCAACAACTGATTACGAGGACCAATCGATGAAGAAATCATCTTTCTACAACAAACACGCACAAAGATATCCCTTTGGAATGAACTGAGTCGGACAAGCTTTTATCTTCCAACTCTCCAAGTTGTTGTTTAGCTTAACCAACTTGCTCAGGGTATCCGACACAGATTCTCGGAGAAAGAGTGGTTCATAGAGAAACCATCTTGATCACGAACTCAACATAGCGGTCAAGTGACGACCTGGTGATACTTCCGAGAAGGTATTCAGAAAATCACGAACCACCAATATGTCACTAGGCTCGCGAACAATCTTGCTTTTCAGGGCAAGACGATATGATCACAAGAGTGAGGGATTGGCACAATCCTAACTCATTGATCAAGGAGTGCACCAAAAATAAGGACTAGATAGCACGATCAACCTTAGGATGATGATTCAATAACCAACATGCTAAGGATGAAATTATTGACCATTAACTACAAAGCAACGGGGTTGCTAGCAGTATTGATTTCACACATCACACTTGTCAGCATTCCGGTTGCAACAACAAGGGAGCCAAGAAATGAATAATGAGAGTGAGAGGTATCACTGTATCAAGAGTTCATAGGATGGTGTGCAATTCCCATGATATTCCTGATATAAAGATAGTAATACTTCAAGGTAGAACAGACCAAAAACTGGATTGCATCTTGATCTGCGGAACACAACTGCTTTTGACCCAAACCTGGATATGGATGAGGTTCTGGAGTTTGTTTCTCCTAGTCATTCTAGGGTAGAATGGCTTGACGGACCACAAGAATATTAGGCATCGATAAACACGAATGCACAACTATTCCTGGCTATCAATTGATAGACTAGGGTCGGAAAACAACTAAAGAGGGACAACTCAAGGAACATATAACTTTCTGAGTTGTGGATGCATAGGCTGGTATGTCGAACCAAGTTCAACAGGTTTCTTCCAGATAACCCATGTGGAAAGATAGAGCTGGCAGAGTATCAACATAGAATCGAGAACTTGTCAAGAGCACTCTGGTTGTGATCTTTCGGTTCAGCGAGGAACTTCTGCCATAAATAGTTCATGGTATTGGAAGAAGGATATACCACGAATCTTGAGGACTATCACAAAGGTTACTAATATCCTAAGGGAACTAGCAAATACTATCAACACTGAAGTAGGTGGAGTGAATCTCGGGTTCAAAACCCAAGACTAGAATACCTACTAGCTAAATTGCATCACGGGATGCTTTCGAGAAGGTTGGCCAGAATGATCACACTGGGAACACAATACATGGCTAGATTACTAGTTGATACTCTAGACATCTAGGGTCATAATAATAGCTCCAACATATACGTCGAGGTAATAGAATACCTCAACTCGGCAATTAGTGTGATTAACCTGGCCCAAAGGAACATCAAAACCAGAGGGAAAGGATTTGCAAGTGTCGTAGGAAACAAACACCTATGGGGCAGGGCCCCTTTCGGTCCGGCAAGGGAGCGGAGGGCGCACGAAGAGCAGATCGAGGCGGTTAGCACGAGGATTTTACCCAGCTTCGAGCTCTCGGAGAGATAAAACTCCCTCTGCTGCTTTGTGTTTCTATTCTTTTCTTGCTCGAGGCGTGGGTGTGTTGTAGTTTGAATGAGTCGAACCCCTTCTACGTGCGCATGGGCCTCCTTTTTATAGGTTAAAGGGGTCACCGACAGGTGGCAACGCAGAGAGAGGGGTAAAAAAGTAAAAAGAGGGGTTGGTACAACCACTATCAACAGTGTCCTCTACCTAACTCTGACGGCAGGGGACAGAGGCATTTAATGCCCATCCGGTCGCCCAAACAGTGCAAGAAACGACCGTTAGAGGCGCCACCGATCGCCACGATGGCCTCCTAGTCATCTTCACTTGCCACCTCGCACCGCTTGGCTGCACAGCTACCCGCCACGTGCACCAGGAGCGACCCTGCGGCGACACGTCGTCGGATGCGCTGGAGTGTGGGCGCAGAGTGGTGGCTTTGCCGCGGCAAGCGCCTGGCCGCGGTCGCTATCATGTCACACCCGCAAGCTTGTCCCTCGCCGGGCCTTGCTGAGACGTGCGGTGCGTCGCGGCAAGTTCTTCGCAGTGCCTTGGTTGGCCTTCCCGGCAAGCTCCTCTTGCCGGGGTCTTGTCCTTCCCGGCAAGCTCCTCTTGCCGGGGCCTTGTCTTCTCAGTTAACACTTTGTTCTTGAATGGCAGTAATAGGAATAGCGAAGGATCTTGGCGGACGCCTTGCAAGTCTGCCCGCGAAGCGCTTGGGACGCCGTGCACAAGTTCGGGATACTAAGGTACCCCTACTTTACTACACCGACAGGAGCCCCCGGGCCTGGGCCATACACGGTGCCAAGCGCTGTTGGGCCAGGCCCAAAACAAGGCACGGGCACGCGCGGCCTGGGTCCAAACCAGATCTGACTCCGTATCCGCCGCGCCCTCCCGTAACGGCACGCGTCAATCGCGGCGTCGTGGGAGAGATCGTCGGCAATTCTTAAATCAGGAAATGTGTAACGTTCGCTTCCCCTGTTTATAAGCAGAGGAAACAGGGCCGTTCCCCCACCTTCGCCACTTGCAGTTTCTTCCTCCGAAAGCTCCGCCGCTCCCCTCCGCTTCCCAAGCCGAAAGAGAGCATCGCTCCGCCGCCCGTCACCGCCGTCGCCCTCAACACTTCCGCGCTCCCCCGCCGCTTCCGCCATGGCTCCGAAGACCGGCAAGAGCACGAAATCGGCCGAGGCGTTGCGGCTTGAGGCGCTGCGCAAGGAGCGAGTGCTTCCCCCCCCCCCCCGAGCTCACCCCGAAGGCACTGCGGGAGGAGTTCTATATCTTCTGGTCGACAGAGACGCGGGCGCATCCGCGCACGCCGGTGCTCTCCGCCGAAGCTTCTACGTCGAAGCGGTGCCAAAAAGGGTACCATTTCTTTCCGGTGTTCTTCTATTGCGGGCTCTGCCCACCGTTTTCTGATTTCTTTTGTGATATCATGAATACCTACGGGTTTCATCTTCTCGATTTCACCCCCAACGCCATTCTGACAATGGCGGTTTTCACACACCTCTGCAAGAACTTTGTTGGCATCCACCCAAATGTTGCTCTCTTTCGCCACTATTTCACCCCCCGAGCCGAGAAAGGAGAGCCATTGGCTGGCGGAATCGCCTGGATCTCACGAGTCGGTATGAAGGAGGTGTATTTGGAGGGCGAGCTCCGCAGCAAGTGGGACGAGTGGAGGGCGGAGTGGTGTTGGATTGTTGACGCCAACCTGCAGCCATTCACCAACTTGCGCCCGAGACCGGGTAGTCTTGGCGGCGGCCGAGCGCTCTGTCGCCGGACGATGCCAAGCTGAAGATCGCCACCACCCGAATCCTGCGGCTCAGGCTTGCTGGGCTCACAGCTGGGGCCGTTAGCGCGGATTTCCTTCGCCGTCGCATCGCCCCACTGCAGAAGAGGGGGAGGCCCGCCTGGCTGTTTGGCGGCCCGGCGGATATCATGAGGCTGCGTCCAGGCCTCAACTTCAACTTCACAGTTCTGGAGCTTGACGGGATGCTCAAGGAGCTCTTCAAGCATGACGCCAACCATCCAGAGTGGTTCAGGCTGCCGCAGGGCGTCATCTCACTGTGCAACAACTCCCAGCGTGATCGCATCTGTGCAATGATGCCGGAGAGCGACTCGCACGGGATAAGCCCAACTTGGATGGAGGCCGCCGACGACGTCGTGCGGCAATTCTTCGATGGCCTGGCGGAGGTAGCAGTCCACGCCGACGAGCAGAGGCTCCTCACCCGCGACACCACCGACGACGAGATGCGGTACATCGCCACCAGGGCCGAAGAGGCGGCGGCAGCCGCCGCCACGGGCGAATTTGGCTTCACGTTGGAGGAGGCAGAGGCGGCCGAGGCAGCAAGCCTTGCCAACCGGGAGGACCTTGCCGGAGGAGTCGTTGGCGAGGGGGAGCCCGAAGCCGAAGCGAGCGAGCCCGCCGAGGGCGCGAGCGGCCAGCCGTCATCGAGCAGCTTGCTGCAGGCGGAGCCCCTAGCGCAGCCCCAATTTCAACCAAGAAGGCGCCTCCGTCGAGTTGGAGATATAGCAGGGCGGCAGGCAGGCCAACAGCCGTAGCGCCGTGGAACACGCTCCACCGCGGCAAGTACCGTTGCCGCGGGAGCATCTCAGGCGGTGCCGGCAACTGAGGCGGGGTCTTCTAGGGCTGCCACGCCTGATCCTGCCGCAGCTCCCGGTAAACGTCGAAGGGAGCCTACTCCTCCGCCACACTGCGCTGAGCTCCGATGATGATGAAGAGGAGGAGGAGGAGTAAGAATTTTTTCCTTGTTGTACTTATATTTCTTCGATCTTCGTTGTTTCTTGTCTTGCATCTGATCTGCTTCCCTTTGAATCCTTGTTCCATTTGCAGGACTCTGGCCGAGAGAGCGGCGAAGAGGGCCAAGGTCCCCGTGGTTGTCATCGAGGACGATCCTGCTGCGATGGCAGAGGACACGTCCGAGACTAACTTGACGGACCCGATACCATCTCCTCGAAGCAGCCCCCAGCGTAAGTGTCTGGTTCACTTCCTGTTGTGGGGCGCGCATGGGTGCTTTCTCTTTTGCTCACATCTTGATTGTTGATTTACTTGTGTAGGAGCAGAGCAGGCCCATCAGGAGCAACCAGAAGCCGCTCCAGAGGTGCTGCCTGCTTCAACTACGCCGCCAAGGGGCGATTCTCCGACAAGGGAGCGCTCCCCGGCAAGGGAGCGGTCCCCGGCAAGGGGCAGTTCCCCGGCGAGGGATGGGACCAGCGATCCTCCGGTGGTGGAGACCATGGTCACGGAGCCCAGCACAGGTAACCCTCCTTGTCGAAAATTTTCCCCTAGGTTTTTCTTCTTCTGATCTTCTTTTTGGATCTTTGCTTGACTTTTTCTTCCCCTTCCTGTCTTCAGATTCCCCTCTCACAGACCCGATGGGCCGAGGCCACCGGCGAGAGCAGCGCCTGCAATGCAATATCAAGACGCCGCCGCTGACGAGGAAGAGGCCGGCGCTGATGAACCCGCCGACGAAGAAGCCGCCAAGGCTGCTGGTGCAGGAGCTGGCGAGGGGTCCGGCGATCGTACTGTCGACCCGGAGGGTGCAGGAGCGCAAGGCGCTACACCGACCGCCAACCCCTCCGCGCTGATGCGGCGCCAGGCTCCGAGGAGCCCCACCAGCGCCTACTTGAAGGCCGGCGGGCGATACATCAAGCTTCCACAGGCGTCAAGCTCGTGGCGCCGGTCGAAGGAGAAGAGTTTGATGGGAAGTACTACGCCTCTGCTGGGCTGGCGATGGTTGTGCGCCAAGCAGCAGGCGGGCGAAGTCCGAGGAGGAGCAGTTGCTCCGAAAGTTGGTGTCACTCTACCGCGCCCGGCAAGCGAAGCTTGAGTCCCGGGAAGCGCTTGTCGCGTGGGCGGGAGTTGACATAGAGAAGCATGCGGAGGAGCTCAAGAGCCGCAACCAGGAGGCCCTCCGATCCATCGCGCAGGAGAGGGTGCAGTTTGTGGAGGCGAAAAAGGCGTTCATCCTTGAAAAGGCTGAAGCCGAGGAGCAGCAGAGGCTCGCTGCTGAGGAGCTGTCCAGGATGGAAGGTGAGCTGACGTAGAAGAAGGTTAATCTGGACAGCCACGAGGAGGAGCTCGACGCACGGGATCAATCACTTGGCGGGGCGCTCAAAGAAGCAAAAGATGCTGCCGCAGCTGCCGAGGCCGCCAAGAAGGAATTGGAGATGAAGGTGGCGCAGCTGGAAGCAGACATGAAAAGGAAGGATGAGGAGGTTGCCACACTCCAGTGCGAACGCGAGAAGGATGCCCTCGCTCATGGCGATCTGCAAGTTCAGCTCGATAAGGTCGAGGCTGAGCGCCGCCAAGGACTCAAGTGATGATCTGGAGCTGAAGTTGGCCACATTGACGGAGGCATTGGGCGCCGCCAAGAGGTGAGAGAATGACTTGAAGAAAGAGATCAAGGGCAACGAGGAGCTGCCGCGAGGGTTCTTGAGACTCAAAACACCTTCAAGGCCACGGTGGAGCTCTGGGCCGGAGGGCCTCGTCAACATTGCATAACCATCTCACGAGGAGTTGGCGGGCCTGGACTTGGCGGGCTTGGTACTCCTCCGGCGAGAATCTTCAGCCCAGCGCCAAGCTTACTCTTTTCTTCAAGGGTGTGGCGGCGGCTCTCCAAAGAGCTCGGGAAAGGATCCCAAAGAAGCTGGCTGACGAGTCGCGCTCAATCTGCGCCAAGGTCTTGGAGAAGGTGTTGGTGAAGATACTCTTTCGCAATCCGGGCCTCGACCTCACCCGCGTCCTCAAGAAGCTGCCGGCGGGTGCTGATCTTGAAGAACTCAAAGCCATTATCGCACCCATCGTGGACAAGGTGAATGAGGTCGAGGAGGTTGACGGCGAGTCGTGGATTAGGCCACCCTTCTTCTCCTTCCTTGTCGCTGTTTATTTAAGTCATGAGAACAATTTAGTCGATGCCGCAACAAGTTACTTTTGTAATATAACTTTATTACAGGCAATGCTTGCTATGCTATCCCTTTACTTGATTCCCTTCTTTGTATGTTTTTACCCTCGCTTTTAGGGAACTTGCGGTAGCGAACACGCTTGCATAAGTCTTGAAGTCTTGAACATCGGCAGCTTCTTTGGCGGTGCCGCTCGGCAAGAAACCTTGTCGGGACTAGTCGCAACACACTTTCATTGTTGAGCGGACTCGAAACAATGTAAGGGCGCAACTAACCACGAGTTGGTTCCTCCACGCACAGGTTTTCCATACAAAGCACGGTCGTTCAAGGAAGATAACTTAAAAATTTAAAACTGATTGTGCTCAAACTTTAGCAACTTAGCTTTTCTGTCGTCTGTGTCCCGGCAAGGCTATACTTCTTTGAACGACGCCTGGTCCACACCTTTATCCTCTCCTCCCCCAGTGAACTTGTGGGCGAAGGAACCTTCTTTTTGAGCAAAAGAAAGAAGAGAAATTAAAGATATGGAGCCTTAAGGCTCATTACTGCTTACCGGGGGCAAGTGCTGCACAAAGTGTTAGACAATACATGCGAAAAAGAAAAAGGCATGAAATTTGACAACATGTGCTGAGCATACGATCTTTATTTACGCACGGGATCTGCGCCCTGCTTTGTACAAAGGGTTACATGCAACAGCGGCAAGGCTTGTTCAAAAGGTAGTTGCCGGAACAGGTTCCGGCAACCGCGCCTTATGGGTAAAATTTACGAAGATGCTCTATGTTCCAGGAGTTGCTCACCGGAAAGCCATCTTCGGTCTCAAGGCGGACAGCGCCAAGCCTAGTGACTTCGTTTCACCCGATAAGGGCCTTCCCACTTCAAGTCAACTTGTTGGTATTCTTGGCGGATTGAGCGGCGAAGAACAAGGTCGCCTTCCTCGAAGCTTCGGCATTAACTGCGGCTGTGGTAGCGGCGCAAAAGCTTGTGGTGCGAGCAGCTTGTCTGACAGCGAAGATCGATCTTCCTTGAGGAGCAGCGCGTCATCTTACGCAGCTGCTCTTGCTCGAGCTCATCATAGCGAGCACTCGAGGCGATCCGTATCTGAGTTCCGTGGGGAGAACTGCCTCCGCTCCGTGAACAAGAGCAAAAGGTGTGCGGCGATGGCTCGATTTGGCGTCGTTCGATTGACCAAGAACCACCGGCAGCTCCTCGATCCAGTTTCTTCCGCACTTGCGCAGCCTGTCGAAAGTTCTGGTCTTGAGCCCGCGCAGCACTTCAGCGTTTGCCCTCTCCGCTTGACCGTTGCTTCTCGGGTGAGCAACAGAAGCGAAGCAGATCTTGGCACCAAGATCTTGGGCGTCTTGCATGAAGGTGCGGCTCGTGAATTGTGTGCCATTATCGGTGATGATCCTGTTAGGGACTCCGAAACGGCAAACAATCGACCTGAAGAACTTGACTGCTCACTTGTTGTGCTATCACCTTCCTCATCGCTTCCACCTCCGGCCAATTCATGAACTTGTCGATCGCTACGCACAAGTACTCAAGCCCCGACAGCTCGGGAAAGGGCCGAGGATGTCGAGCCCCGATCGAAAATGGCGAGTTAAAGGGATCGTCTGGAGAGCTTGAGCTGGTTGATGTATCTCCTTGGAGTGGAACTAGCACGCTTCACACTTGGTTACTTGTGCGGTTGCATCCCGAGGGCTGTCGGCCAAAAAACGTTCCTAAGGCTTTGCGGCAAGTGCTCTTCGCCAATGTGGTAGCCACATATGCCTCCGTGTGTCTCCGCCAACAGCTCTGTCCTTCTTCCCGGAAATGCACTTCAATTTCACTCCGTTGAATCTTCTTACATGCAAAGATGTCATCAACAAACTGGTACATACTTGATTGCCAGGCTACTCTCTCCGCTTCTTCTTGCTCTTCGGGAAGTTCTCCTGTTTGAAGGAAGTGGATGATCTGCTGTGCCCATGCTGGTGCTTGTGGCTCAACGACAAGGACTAAAGGCGTAAATGCTGCTGCGGGAACATCTGCTTCCACGGCAAGAATCTGCGATTCAGCCGGAGCATGATGCTCCCCGTCAAGCGTGTCGGGACACAGCCTGTCGGGAGCGTCTGCTTCAACGAAACAAACCTTAGGGCTTGTCGGAGCAGACTGCCCCTCAGCACTCTTTGTGTTGATCTTGGGGACCTTCTTAACGGCGGCTCCGGGGAGCTCTGCCGGAAAGTAGTCGCCGGTAACTAACTTCCTCTTCTTGCTCTGTCCAGTTGATGGTGTTACAGATGGTTGAGTCAGCTTGAGCACAAAAATTCCTGGTTCCACAGGTAACTTGAGTGCAGCGCATTTTGACAGGCCGTCTGCGACGTCGTTCTGAGCTCTTGGAACGTGTTCCATCTGCAGGCTTGAAATGTTCTTCCAACTTCCTCACTTCATCAATGTAGGCTTCCATCAACGGACTCTGATAATCTTTGTTCACTTGACGGACGACAAGCTGCGAGTCACCCCTGACAATAAGCTTCTTGATCCCAAGGTCCGCGGCGATCCTATGTCTGGCAAGCAAGCCTTCATACTCTGCAGTATTGTTTGTTGCTTGTTCCTTGGGAAAGTACATCTGGACCACGTACTTGAGGTGCTCTCCGGTGGGTGCGACAAGTAGTACGCCCGCACCGGTTCCTTGCAGCGAGAAGGCACCGTCAAAGTACATGATCCATTCTTTGCTCGCTTCGTTGACGGGGATGCTCGTCTCTGGAGTTTCTTCATCAGGTGTTGGCCTCCATTCTGCTATGAATTCTGCCAATGCTCGGCTCTGGATAGTTGAGGTACTCTCAAACTTGAGGCCAAAGCTTGACAATTCCAAAGCCCACTCGACAATCCTGCTGTTGCTACGGATTTTGCAAGATCCTCTTCAACGGAAAGCGAGTGACAACTGTGATCTCATGTGCCCGAAAGTAATGGCGCAGCTTCCTCGAGGCCATGAGAAGGCCGAAAGCAATTTACGCACACCGTAGTACCTTGATCTAGCCCCGCAAAAGGGAACTGACAAAGTAAACTGGGTGCCGCACCATCTTCTTCTGTTTCTCTTCTTGTGGCTGCGCAGATCCATCCTTGCCGGAACCAGAACTTGTCGGGGAAGCCCCCTGCTTGTCGCTGGACTCGCTTGTTGTGGTCGCTGGCTCATCATCCGCCTCCCTCTCCGCTACTAACGCAGCACTAACCACTTGATTGGTTGCCGCCAGATATAGCAGCAACTTCTCTTGTGGCTTAGGTGCGACAAGTATTGGAGTGGAGGATAGGTATCTCTTCAAGTCCTGCAGCGCAGCCTCCGCTTCCGGAGTCCATTTCATTGGACCCGCCTTTGTCAGAATTTTGAAAAATGGCAGGGCGCGCTCAGCAGACTTAGAGATGAACCTACTGAGAGCAGCAACACAGCCGGCGAGCCTTCGCACATCCTTGACGCGCTTCGGTGCTTTGATCTGTTCAATGGCTTTGATCTTGTTAGGATTGGCTTCGATCCCTCGCTGAGATACAAAGAATCCGAGAAGCTTGCCGGAAGGAACTCCAAACACGCACTTCTCGGGATTCAACTTGAGATTGATCTTGCGCAGATTTGCAAAAGTCTCGTCTAAATCTTGGATCAAAGTTTCTTTGTCCTTGCTCTTGACCACTATGTCATCCATGTAGCTTCTACATTTACGTGCAATCTGTGGCTCAAAAGCATGACCGACTACTCTTGCAAGCGTTGAACCAGCATTCTTTAGTCCGAAAGGCATCCGTACAAAGCAGTACGTGCCACATGGAGTAATGAATGCGGTTTTCTCTTCATCCTCTTCTGCCATGAAGATCTGGTGATAATCTGAGTATGCATCAAGAAACGAAAGCAGATCACATCCTGCCGTGGATTCGACAATCTGGTCAATGCGCGGCAAGGGAAATGGATCTTTGGGACAAGCTTTATTAACATCAGTGAAGTCAATACAAAGCCTCCACTTCCCATTCGCCTTGCGCACGACTACTAGATTGGCTAACCACGTCGGATGGAGTACTCCTCGGACAAGGCCTGCTGCTTCCAACTTCTTGATCTCTTCTGCAATGAACTCTTGGCGTTCCACTGCTTGTTTCCTGACTCTCTGCTTGACGAGCCGCGCGTGAGGGCAAACGGCAAGGTGGTGCTCAATTACTTTCCTGGGAACACCGGGGATGTCAGATGGTTGCCATGCAAACACATCGACATTCGCCCGCAGGAAAGCAACGAGCGCGCTTTCCTATTTAGGGTCAAGTGTGGCACTGATGGTGAAGGTACCACCAATGTCGTCCTCCTTGGCGGCCACTTTCTTGGTTTCTGGTGAAGCTGTCTTCACCTTCTTTCACTTGCCGGTGGAGCTCGATGGTGCGTCCTCGACGGTAGCGCAGCACTCCGAAGAGGTGCGCTTGCCGGAGTGGGCATCAGAGCTACTCTTGCCGGACTTGGTCTTCTTCTTCCCCCCGGGAGCTTCAGCGGCAAGTGGTTTGCGTTCTGCTGCGGTTGCTGCTTCCCGATAGATCCTGTCGGTATAGATAAGTGCATCTTTCTTGTCGCCAGGGACAGAAATAACACTTATCGGACCGGGCATCTTGAGCACATTATAGGCGTAGTGAGAGGCTGCCATGAACTTGGCGAGCACTGGACGGCCAAGTATCCCATTGTAGGGCAATGGGAAATCAGCAACGTCAAAGGTGACCTTCTCTGTCCTGAAGTTCAGCTCGCTGCCAAATGTCACCCGCAGTGTAATCTTCCCCTTCGGCTTGCTCCTTCCCGGATTGTTTCCTTGGAAGGTACAAGTCTCTTCGAGCTTGCTGTCGCGGATCTGGAGCTTCTTGAGCACCGCGGAAGAGATCAGATTCAGGCCGGCCCCGCCATCAACCAGCATCTTCGTGACCTTGAGGTTGCGGATTGTTGGCGAAACCAACATCGGCAAGCACCCGACCGCAGTTATGCGATCAGGGTGATCCTCAATGTCAAAGACGATGGGCGTGCTGGACCACTTCAGGGGCTTGCAAGACTCAACGGACGGTTCTGCTACGTTCACTTCCCGCACCCACTGTTTGAGTTGGCAGTGCGAGGTGTGCAGAGAAGCACCGTCGTCAACGCACAAAACCTCTGTTGCCTTCTGATACTCCTGCTCGTCGGCTTCATCCTCATCCATCTCATCATCTTCATCTTCGTCTTCATCCTTGTCGCGGCCGCGGGGAGGCCTGTCTCCTTGCCGCTGCTTGGCCTTGCCGCGGCGCCCTCCCCGGGCGGGACGCTTCTTGCCGGATCCTCCTCCACCTTCCTGGGCCTTCTCCTTGTCGCGGCGCTCGTACTCAGCTTTTTGCAGTTCTACGAGCTGCTCAACCTTCTTGCAGGCCTGAAGATCATGGCCCTTGGTGCGGTGGATCTTGCAGTACTGCTTGCCGGAGCCGTCCTGCTTGTCGGCCGCCACCACAGCCTCGCCGGAGTCACCTGCTTTGGACTTCTTGGCGCCACCTCCGTTGCCGGACTGCTCGACAACTAGCACATCCTTAGCTTTTCTCTTCCTGTTATTCCACCTCCGGTTCTTCTTTGCCGGAGGGGCATCCTCACTGTCAGATCCTTCCGCTCCTGCGTTCTCTCCGGGGAGTTTCCTCCCTTCTTCACCACGTGCACACTTGTCGGCCAGAGCATATAGCTCGCTGACATCTCTGGTTTTGCACATCGCCATCTCCTCCCTCATCCTGCGGTTGTGCACGTTCTGATGGAACGCGCTGATAACCGCGGCAGGGTGGACGTCTGGGATGTTGCGCTGCACCTGGCTGAATCTCTGTATGTACTTGCGCAGGGTTCTCCTTCCTTCGGGCGAGAAAATGAAGGTCGCTCTCTCGCCATGGGGCTTGTGGCGCTGTGAAAGGCGCCAACAAACCGATGGCACAGTCCGCCCAGAAGAGATGGAGTTGTCCGGCAAGTGCATGAGCCAAGATCGGCGTTGGGCTTGAGCACCGGCGGAAGTAGTTGGCGAGGATCTTCTCGTCGCGTCCCCGCAGCCCGCACCGCGATGGTGTAGACGCCGAGGAACTCCGACGGATGTATCCCGCCATCGTACTTCGGGTATGTCGGCTTGAAGTTCTTGGTCTCACATCGGACTGCCGCAGCTCACGAGTGAACGCAAGGCAACCTACCGCGACTGACAAGTCGCTGGTTCCCCTGGTGCATGCATATCGGCAGTGGGCCCAGTAGCGTTGAGTCCGACCGACGCGCTTCTTTCTTCGGCCGCCGATGCGAAAAGCGAAGCGTCTTCGTGTCGTCGTTCTTGGAGAACTTGGCGTTGATCGCGGCGAGCTCGCGGGTCCGACGACGCAGTGGAGTCGGTGTCGAGGTTGGCACGGCGGGTCGGCGATCTTGGCCTTCGGGGCGGGGAGTGCACGGTGGTGGCACCCCCAGCGGTCTTGTCGGCGTCGGCTTGCGCCTGGGCGTCTTGCCGGGGCTTCGATGCGCTCGGTTGCCGGGGCTTGTCGCTGTTGGCGAAGCCTATGAGGCTCTGAATGGTGGCCCTCCAGTCGTCGATCTTGTCCGGCGCTGGAGGGTAGTCTAGTAGTAGTTGGGCTCGAGCCAATGCTTCTTCTGGGGTTTTCGGCGGCGGGGGCGAACGACGCGAGGTGCGTGATATGCTCAAACTTCTAACAGTGTTAGAAGGAGCAAAATTTCGTCCAGGCGACCGTACTGCGCTCGTGCCAGCGTGTTGGCGTGCATGTTGGCCTTGAGCGTCCCGCAATCCGCCGGCTTGGCCTTGTTCTAACACGAGCACGGTGCTAGGAGCACCATGGCGTTGTCAATCCTGCACCTCCTGGGAGGGGTGCGGTGGATGTACCGATGCTGAAGCTTGTGGGGCCTTGTCCTTGGACCTGGTGACAACGTGAGTCCCCCCATCAGCGCCCGCTCCTGCGCCGGCGTCCACCCCACCGCCTATTTGCTCCGGTGGTGGTAGGGCAGACGTAGACGGAGTGGCCACCTCCGAAGCCTTCTTCTTCGGTGGCATGTCGATGAAGATGTTGATGTAGCGCGTACAAACGCCGGATCAGGTTCGCACAACCTCGACGCCCCCCCCACCTGGCGCGCCAAAGATGTCATGGGAAACGAACACCTATGGGGCAGGGCCCCTTTCGGTCCGGCAAGGGAGCGGAGGTCGCACGGAGAGCAGATCGGGCGGCTAACGCGAGGATTTTACCCAGCAGAGCTCTCCGGAGAGATAAAACTCCTCTTGCTGCTTTTTGTTTGTATTCTGTTCTTGCTCGAGAGCGTGGGTGTGTTGTAGTTTCGAATGAGTCGAACCCCTTCTACGTTGCGCATGGGCCTCCTTTTATAGGTTAAAGGGGTCACCGACAGGTGGCAACGCAGAGAGGGGTAAAAAAGTAAAAAGAGGGGTTGGTACAACCGCTATCTACAGTGCCCCCTACCTAACTCTGACGGCAGGGGATAGAGGCATTTAATGCCCGTCCGGTCGCCCAAACAAAGGCAAGAAACGACCGTTAGAGGCGCCACCGATCGCCACGATGGCCTCCTAGTCATCTTCACTTGCCACCTCGCACCGCTTGGCTGCCTGACTACCCGCCACGTGCACCAGGAGCAACCTGCGGCGACACGTCGTCGGATCTTGCCGGGCGTGGAGTGAGTGAGTAACCGCGCGGCAAGCGCCTTTGCCACGGTCGCTATCTTGTCGCACTGTAAGCTTGTCCCTCGCCGGGCCTTGCCGGACGCCTTGGCGCGCGTCGCGCAAGTTCTTCATGATGCCTTGGTTGGCCTTCCGGCAAGCTCCTCTTGCCGGGTCTTGTCCTTCCCAAAGAAGCTCCTCTTGCGGAGCCTTGTCTTCTCAGTTAACACTTTGTTCTTGAATGGCAGTAATAGGAATAGCGAAGGATCTTGGCGGACGCTTGCAAGTCTGCCGCCAAGCGCTTCTGTTGCCCGTGCACAAGTTCGGGATACTAAGGTACCCCTACTTTAGTACACCGACAGCAAGTGCATCAGATTATTGAGAAACATGGGATGACTCGGAAAGCATAACGGCTGTAAATGCTCGAAAAGATTTGAGACATAGTGCAAAAATGGTGGCATAACCACTCAGAAGTATAATATCAAGGTTTCGAGCTCAACAATTAACATACGGAAGTAGTAGGAACTTAACCGAGGCTTAAGTCCAACAATTATATAAGTCTACGGATTAGTAACACGTGATCCTAATAGAGAGAAGAGAAAGCCTAGTTCCTTAACCCCGTAGGAAAGATAAGATGACTTAGATCAGAAGGGCATAAGGTAAAGGAGTAAAAAGAGCCTTACGTTCCATCCCACAATCAATTCCCCTACATATAACTAAAGAATTTCTAGACTCAACTTCGACCAGTTTGGCTTGGTAATCCTCTGACAGCAATCAAAGCTCGATACCAAAGCTGTCGGACCCGACTCAATGCCACATCGATCTAGCATGTAACACCTCATATCACTTTGCGGCCTCACGCACGGTATCCCCACGGGTGTCGCCTTACCTTTGCCCGGGACCGTTTGCGCCTTTTGGCACACATATATGATAGTGTCGCTAGCATCCATATGATAAGGAGCTCGGGCTGACATGGCTAGTCGTAAACCCAAAGTGGCACAAACTTACAGGGACAGGCATCCATGACCCAGCATCGAACGTGTCGGTCATCAGCGAGTGAATCAAGGCTGTAGCACTGGGCTAGCAGGACTCCGGTGAACTGGGCTGTAGTGGGCTAACAGGACTCCGGTATTCATCGCGTGACATTTCCCCGAAGGGACAGACACATGAACAAAGAAGGACACATGCCAGCCAGCCTAAGTGTCTCGGAGCAGTAGCAAGCTACCATGGCTCAGTGGATGCACTCGGAGACATTTCCCGGTAAGAGAGGCTACTAAGGATAAACAACTAGATAGTCAGATCCCACACATACCAAGCATTTCAATAACATACACACAATATGCTCGATATGTGCAAATACAACATGGCATCACAACATGACTCTACGACTCAAGTATTTTATTCAATAGGCTCCAAGGAGCGAGATATTACAAACATGGGTCTCATGACCCAACATTCAGAGCATACAAGTCAAAGCACATGCGGAAGCTTAACATGTCTGAGTATAGACATCTACAAATGAAAAAGGCTTAGAAGCGTGACTATCCACCAGATCCTGCCGAGGGCACAAGATCGTAGCTGAGGTAACAAGCTAAACGTCGAAGTCCACACGGTACTACTAGTGAGACTGAAGTCTCTCTGCAAAAACATAAAATAGGCAAATGTGAGTACAAATGTTCCCAGCAAGACTTACATCAGAACTATCTACATATGCATCATTATCAACAAAGGGGATGGTGGAGTTTGACTGCAGCAAGCCAGCTTTGACTCGGTGGCTATCCTGAACTACGACTGCATGTAACTCTTTGAGGTGGCGCACACGAGTCCACATATTCACCATATCAATACTCCACTATGGATCCGCTCCCATCTCCCTACGAGAACGCCATCCATAGCACTCACGCTTATCTTGCGCATTTTAGAGTATCCACTTTCACTTGTCTATGAACTATGCAAGGGGTCCATGTTTCCATATCCGAGGAATCCGGCTATTCGAATAGATAATGATAACCCTGCAGGGGTGTACTTCTTCACACACGCTCTCGCCACTTATCGCCCTGTACATGTCATGTATCTCGGCAACCTTCAAGCGGAAGCCGGGCGAGGGAGTCGGCCACGACCTGACTAACCACACAAGTCTCTCATCCAGGTTTATCGCCTATTCGGGTTCCATCCGCAAGGAGATCCGGCCGGGGTGTCGCTCACGGCCCCAAATGATGTGTGCAGGGTTCCCAAGTCCACCATCCGGGTGCCACTTGGTACACCGGGCCACGGTGCCTAATCTGTCCCAAGCCCACCTGTACCGGGTGCCACTTGGTAGACTACTAACACTACCTACAAACACCAGAAACTAGTTGCAACTCCTGGACAGAGATCAAGTTGATTAATAAGCCGAGAGGGGCCGAGTTACCGGAACCCAATGTGTGGTAGTAACTATTCATGGATCACAAACACAGAACTCAGTTCCTGAGGACGGCTGCAATGAGACAACCCACCATGTACTCCCACATGGCCTCTCACCGCTACCTTTACCAAATCATGTTCACACACTTAGCTCTCAACAGTAGGACATGTTCGCAGACCTCCAATTCATCCCCGATGAATCAGACCTGACTCAACTCTAAGCAATAGCAGGCATGACAAACAAGCATGAATGAGTAGGCACATCAGGGCTCAAACAACTCCTACTCATGCTAGTGGGTTTCATCTATTTATCGTGGCAATGACAGTCATGCGAGAGGATAAAGGGGTTCAACTACCGCAGCAAGTAACAATTGTATCGTTGTTGTCCTAATGCAGTAAAAGAGAGCAGGAGCGAGAGAGTGGGGTTGTATCGGAATGAACAAGGGGGTTTTGCTTGCCTGGCACTTCTGAAGATAGTATAGTTCTTCATCGGTGTCATCGAACTCATCATCGGTACCAAGTCTATCGAGAGGGGACAAATACCGGCAACGCAGAGAAAACACAATCAATGCAATGCAACAATTTGATGCATGAATATGACATGGCAAAATGAGTGTGTTTGAGCTAATGCAACTAGCAACCAGATTAAATGAAGTTGATTTGAATCCAAGATTCAAATTCAAACTCCATATGTGGATATTAAGATGCCATTTATATAATTTGTGCTAAACAACAGCTATAAGTTGTTATAACATGCATGAAAATGGTACAGATGGATAGGTTGGATTTTTCTGATCATTTTTCATATATAACTTATTTCATTTGGAGTTACGGTTGATTTTCTATGATTTTTTGAAGTTAGCATTATTTTCTGAAATTTTCCTAAATAAGAATAAATCCAGAAAATAATTAATCAGATCGAAGACTAAATCACTTTGTGCGTCGGCAGGTCAACTGCGGTTGACCAGGTCAAACTCGACCAGCGGGTCCACCGATTAGTGACCCAAAGGTTGTTAATGACACCGACATGTGGGTCGGGTCAATGACACGTCGGCCTGATCGAACTCGATCGTGGGTCCCGCATTATTAACTAATCTAAACAGAAATAAAACCTGGATTAGTTAGGGCGTGGGGCCCATGTGTCAGTGAGCTAGGGGGCTTAGTTAGGGCGTCATTAGTGGCTAAGTAAGTGCGCCACGTCGGCGGCTAATCGCCGGCGACCACAGGCCACGGCGGAGGCATCGGGAGGGAGTGGCGGAGGGGTTCTGCGTGGAGCTGGTGCTCATCCGCATCCATCAGAGCAAGTAGCAGTGGCTGGGGTGGTCTACAGCGCCGACGGCGTCGAGCTTTGCGGCGGCCGGAGTTCGGCCAACGGCGGGTTAGGCGCTGCAGGGAACGGCTGGAGCCGCGGGTGGTCGCGGTCGACTCACGGGAACGTCTTGAAACACTGATGGCGCTTCGATTCGAAGCTTGCGCTGGCTGTATGTACGGCCTACACCATGGCCGGGCGGCGAGATGCTTCGGTCACGGTTGGGGATCGGGGCTAGAGGACGAACGCGTCGACAGGGAGAGTGGCGAGGGGCGAAAGCTCACAGCGTCCCTTGAGGTTGGTCAAGGCTCGGGAGAGGCCGAAGCTCATCATGTGTTAATTCAACAATCCAAAATGTCATGCAAAAATGTGCATCACCTCTGGTTGCTGTTCCCAGCATTTCCCAAAAATGATGAACATTTTTAAGGCCATTTGGGTTCACTGAAAATATTTTAGGTGAACCTAGTGAATTCCTTTAATGCTAGGTTTTGGACAATCCCCATTTCAACTTTAAGCACAATTTAAATATGATGCACACATGAACCTAGCCTAGTGCAATACCAAAAGCTAGGGATGTGACAATCCTTCAGCTCCTCCGACCATACACCAGTTGGTGCCGGACCTCCCGGCCCCGCCGGACTCGGGGAAACCCTCTGCGACGACACCTTAGGGTCGTCCACCCCGCATGACGGTGCGGCAGATGGGGGCGTTTCGCTCTCCATCATCTCCGGACGAAGATCCCCCGGAGATGAGCTCTGCTGAGAAGGGCTGAGATCCGAACTACAAGGTAAAACTTCGGTTATCTTCAAAAATAAAAACAGGGATGTCCCTTATTACAAAACTCCCCTTTCTACTTACGGCTTGCTAGAGGGCTGATTCCCTTGGGGAAATAGTGCGGCCGGGGCTTCTCCTGGTGCAGGACCGTCTGGTGAAGATTTCTTCCCCCGCTTTGAGGCCTTGGCCTCCAGATCTTCAGAAGCGGTCCTCTTCTCCCCCTGGAGGGAGGGATTCTCGATCCCCCCTTTCTTGAAGGCCTCCTTAGCAGATGCAGTAGCTTCCCTGTTCCCCCTTTGCCCTCTTCTAAAGGCGCAGCCTCCAGCATCTTGGTTAACATAGGATCCAACATGGTCTCAGGGAGGGGGGGGGGGCGGACACCTTATTAGTTTTGCTTTCGCTATACACTCCTGTTCAGGGGACAACTCTTTAAAGGGAAAGTTTATGATAAATGTACGGATAGCGTGTCCGGGCACAAGACTACTTACTTGAGTATCTGGGCGATTGCAGCTCAGACCAGCGTCCTCGATCAGGTCCGGACACATCTCTTGTGATCCGAAGAACAGTTTATACATCTCCACCGGCGTCGCGCCCATGAAGTGTTGGAGAGATCATGGTCCTTCTGCATTAAATTCCCACAGGCGGAGGGGGCGACATTTACAGGCGTATATGCCCGAATCAGCATGACCTGCGCCACTCGACTAGATTGATCTCTCTCTTGGAGGTCTCGAATCTGGCCCTGCAGCGGAGCGTCCTTGGGAGGCCCCTCAGTCGAGCCCTTTGTTGACCCATGACGCCAGCCGTGTGGAGGACCCATGAAGGCGGTGGCGCCACCCATTTGGTGCCCACAGAGCGATGATGTAAAACCACTCTGTTGCCATAAACCGAGCACCTCTTTAAAATAGGCCTCAAGCCATGGGCGTCAAGATTTTTCTTATAACAGCCCCTCCAAGACTCTGCTCTGCCCCTTGATCATCTTGGCTCCACTTTGAAGGTCTTGAGCCACAATCAAGTGAGGGGTAATCGGAGGAAGGCTTCAGACTGACAATGAACGATGAGATGTGGAGGATGGACTCCGGATCCAAGTCATGGAATTCCAGCCCATAATAAAACATGAGCCCCCTCACGAAGGGGTCCGTCTGAAAGCCTAAACCCCGAAGGAAGTGAGACACGAACACCACACTCTCGCCAGGCTCGAGAGTAGTAATAACCTGCCCTTCAGCAGGCAGCCTATGCGAAATTTTGCCGGTTAGATACCTGGCGTCTCTCAGCTTTAGCACGTCTTCTTCCGTGATGGAAGAAGGCATCCACCAGCCTTGCAGGTCGGAGCCGGACATCGTCGAAGGTCCGAAGCGCCTGAATCTGGAGCTTTGGGTGTTGGAACTTGAGGCGAGGGGCGGATTCGATTGAGATTGAAAGAAAGGAGCAGGCCTTGGTCTCGTTATAAAGAGGATGAATACCAAGAGCCCTCCCCGTGGCTGTTTGGGACTCGCCTTCGATAGAGGGGGCGTGCCGACGGGCACGGTTGGGTTACCCACGCTCGTATTTATGAGGATCCCAGAATAAGGGGACACGATCTCTGCTTTGACAAGACGTGCCAAGGAAACTGCTTTGCTAAACACGCTGAGGTGGAACAGTAAAAATGATTCGAATAAAGGCTTGGCCATGGTGTGATGTCACGCCACGGAATACGTCAGCAGATTGAACTTGTGTAAATATTATTCTCTCTACGGTGGTATGCGGAACTTATTTTGCAGAGCCGGACACTATCCTTGTGTTCAAAATCTTCTACGAAGTATTCGGGGGAGGAACCTGCCTTGCAATGCCGAAGACAATATGTGCACCGGACTCGTCGTCATTGAAGCCTGGTTCAGGGGCTACTGAGGGAGTCCTGGACTAGGGGGTGTCCGGATAGCCGAACTATCATCTTTGGCCGGACTCCTAGACTATGAAGATACAAGATTGAGGACTCAGTCCCGTGTCCGGATGGGACTTTCCCCCTCGAGCTCACCCGAAGGCGTTGCGGGAGGTTCTACCTCTTCCGTCGGCGGAGGCAGGCGCATCCGCAAGACGCGGTGCTCTCTGCCAAGCTTCTACTTGACGGTGCCCAAAAGGGTACCATTTCTTTCCGGTGTTCTTCTATTGTGGGCTCTGCCCACCTTTTTCTGATTTCTTCTGTGATATCATGAATACCTACGGGTTTCATCTTCTTGATTTCACCCCCAACGCCGTTCTGACAATGGCGGTTTTCGCACACCTCTGCGAGAACTTCATTGGCATCCACCAAAATGTTGCTCTTTTTCGCCACTATTTCATCCCCCAAGCCGAGAAAGGAGAGCCCTTAGCTGGCGGGGTCACCTGGATCTCACGAGTCAGCATGAAGGAGGTGTATCTGGAGGGGGAGCTCCGCAGCAAGTGGGACGAGTGGAGGGCGGAGTGGTGTTGGATTGTTGACGCCAACCCGCAGCCATTCACCAACTAGCGTCAGACCCGGGTAGTGCGCGGCGGCGACTGGAGCGCTCTGTCGCCGGACGATGCCAAGTTGAAGATCGCCACCACCCGAATCCTGCGGCTCAGGCTTGCCGGGCTCACAAAGCGAGGGCCGTTGGCGCGATTTCGCTTCGCCGTCGCGCCGCCCCTCTGCGAGAGAGGGAGGCCCGCTGGCTGTTTGGCGGCCCGGCGGATATCATGAGGCTGCGTCCAGGCCTCAACTTCAACTTCACAGTTCTGGAGCTTGACGGGATGCTCAAGGAGCTGTTCAAGCATGACGCCAACCATCCAGAGTGGTTCAGGCTGCCGCAGGGCGTCATCCCACTGTGCAACAACTCCCAGCGTGATTGCATCTATGCAATGATGCCAGAGTGCGACTCGCACGGGATAAGCCCAACTAGGATGGAGCCCGCCGACGAAGTCGTGTGGCAATTCTTCCATGGCTTGGCGGAGGTAGCAGTCCGCGCCGACGAGCAAAGGCTCCTCACCCGCAACACCACGGACGACGAGATGCGGTACATCGCCACCAGGGCCGAAGAGGCGGCGGTAGCCGCCGCCGCGGGCGAGTTTGGCTTCACGTTGGAGGAGGCAGAGGCGGCCGAGGCGGCAAGCCTTGCCGACCGGGAGGACCTTGCGGAGGGTCGTTTGGAGAGGGGAGCCAAGCGAAGTGAGCGAGCCCGCCGAGGGCGCGAGCGGCCAGCCGTCTTCGAGCAGCTTGCCGCGGGCAGAGCCCCAAGCGCAGCCCCAATTTCAACCAAGAAGGCGCCTCCGTTGAACTGGAGATATAGCGAGAGGCGGGCAGGCCAACAGCCGCGGCGACGTGGGACACGCTCCACGCGGCAAATCTTGTTGCAGCGGGAGCATCTCGAGCCGTGCTGCAATCGAGGCGGATCTTCCTGCCCGCCACGCTGATCCTGCCGCAGCTCGGTAAACATCGAAGGAGCCTACTCCTCCGCCTCACCGCCTTGAAAGGGTACAGGACTTGACCTCTCTCGCTGAGCTCCGACGAGGAGGAAGAAGAGGAGGAGCAGTAAGGCTTTCTCCTCGCTGTACTTGTATTTCTTCAATCTTTGTTGTTTCTTGTCTTGCATCTGACTTGCTTCCCTCTGAACCTCATTCCATTTCAGGACTCTGGCCGAGAGAGCAGCAAAGAGGGCCAAGGTCCCCGTGGTTGTCATTGAGGACGATCCTGCTGTGATGGCAGAGGACACGTTTGAGACTACCTTGACAGAACCTATTCCTTCTCCTCGCAGCAGCCCCCAGCACAACCCCCAGCGTAAGTGTTTGGTTCACTTCCTGTTGTGGGGCGCGCATGGGTGCTTTTTCTTTTGTTGACATCTTGACTGTTGATTTATTTGTGTAGGAGCAGAACAGGCCCATCAGGAGCAACCAGAAGCCGCCCCGGAGGTGCTGTCTGCTTCGACTACGCCGCCAAGGGGCAATTCTCCGACAAGAGCGCGCTCTCCGGCAAGGGAGAGGTCCCCGGCAAGGGACGGAACCAATGAGCCTTTGGTGGAGGAGCCCATGGTCACAGAGCCCAGCACGGGTAACCCTTCTCGTCGGGAATCTTCCCTCGGGTTTTTCTTCTGATCTTCTTTTTGGATCTTTGCTTGACTTTTTCTTCCTCTTCCTGTATTCAGATCCCCCTCTCACAGACCCGATGGAGACTGAGGCCACCGGCGAGAAAGGCGCCTGTGGCAATCTTGAAAACGCCGCCACGACGAGGAAGAGGCGGCTGATGAACCCGCCGACGAAGAAGCCGCCAAGGCTCTTTGGCGCGAGGCGGGCGAGGGTGCAGCGATCGTCTTGGCGACCGGAGGGTGCAGAGGCGCAAGGCGCTACACCGACCGCCGACCCCTCCGCCGCTGATGCAGCGCCGAGCTCCGACGAGCCCCAGCCAGGCGCCTACTTGAAGGCCGGTGAGGGCGTATACATCAAGCTTCCCTGGGCGTCAAGCTCCAGGACGCCGGTCGAAGGAGAGGAGTTTGACGGGGAAGTACTCGCTTCCTGGCTGGCAAGGGCGGTGGTTGCGCCAAGCAGCAGCGGCGAGTCCGAGGAGGAGCAGTTGCTCTGAAAGTTGGTGTTACTCTACCGCGCCCGGTAAGCGAAGCTTGAGTCCCGGGAAGCGCTTGTCGCGTGGGCGGGAGTTGACGAAGAGCTGTATGCGGAGGAGCTCAAGAGCCGCAACCAGGAGGCCCTCCGATTCATCACGGAGGAGAGGGCGCAGCTTGTGGAGGCGAAGAAGGCGTTCATCCTTGAAAAGGTTGAAGCCGAGGAGTAGCAGAGGCTCGCTGCCGAAGAGCTGTCCAGGCGGGAAGGTGAGCTGACGCAGAAGAAAGTTAATCTGGACAGCCACGAGGAGGAGCTCGGCCGGGCGATCATTGGCGGGCGCTCAAGGAGGCGAAGGGCGCTGCTGCCGCCGAGGCCGCCAAGAAGGAGTTAGGGGTGAAGGTGGCCTTGGAGGCAGATCTGAAAAGGAAGAATGAAGAGCTTGCCGCACTCCAGCGCGAACGCGAGAAGGATGCACTTGCTCATGGCGATCTGCAAGTTCAACTCGCCGAGAAGGTCAAAGAACTGAACGCCGTCAAGGACTCAAACGCTGATCTGGAGCTGAAACTGGCCACTTTGACGGAGATGCTGGATGGTGCCAAGAGGCGGGAAGATGAATTGAACAAAGAGATCAAGGGCAATGAGGAGCTGCTGACGAGGGCCGCTGAGACTCAAAGCACCTTCAAGGCCACGGTGGAGCTCTGGACAGAGGGCCTCGTCAACATTGCCGCAACCATCGACGAGGAGCTGGCGGAACTGGACTTGGCGGGCTTCGAGTACTCCTCCGATGAGAATCTCTAGCCCAGCGCCAAGCTTACTCTTTTCTTCAAGGGTGTGGTGACGGCTCTCCAGCAGCTCCGGGAAAGGATCCCAAAGAAGCTGGCTGACGAGTCACGCGCAATCTGCGCCAAGGTCTTGGAGAAGGTGTTGGTGAAGATACTCTTCCGCAACCCGGGCCTCGACCTCACCCGCATCCTCAAGAAGCTGCCGGCGGGTGCCGATCTTGAAGAGCTCAAAGCCATTGTCGCACCCATTGTGGACAAGGTCAATGAAGTCAAGAGGGTCGACGGCGATCGTGTAGATTAGGCTGCCCTTTTCCTCCTTTTTCTTGCCGCTGCTAGATATGTCATAGGAACAATCTATTAGAGCGCGGCAAGTTATTTATTGTAATATAACTTTATTCTGGGCAATGCTTGCTATGTTATCTCCTTTACTTGATTCTATCCCTTGTATGTTTTTACCCTACACTTTTAGGGAACTTGCGGTATAAGCACACTTGCCATGCGCTGAGTCGAAACATCAGCAACTTCTGTGGCGGTGTTGCCTCCGGCAAGAAACCTTGTCGGGACTAGTCGCAGCACACTTTCATTGTTGAGCGGACTCGAAACAAAGTAAGGGCGCAACTAGCCATGAGTTGGTTCCTCCGCGCACAGGTTTTCCATACAAAGTACGGTCGTTCAAGGAAGATAACTTAAAAATTTAAAACTGATTGTGCTCAAACTTTGGGAACTTAGCTTTTCTGTCTTCTGTGTCCCGGCAAGGCTATACTTCTTTGAACGATGCCTAGTACACACCCTTATCCTCTCCTCCCCCCTCGTGAACTTGTGGGTGAAGGAACCTTCTTTTTTGAGAAAAAAGAAAGAAGAGAAAATAATGATATGGAGCCTTAAGGCTCGTTACTGCTTACCGGGGGCAAGTGCTGCACAAAGTGTCAGAAAATACATGCGAAAAAGAAAAAGGCATGAAATTTGACAACATGTGCTGAGCATACGATCTTTATTTACGCACGGGATCTGCGCCCGGCTTTGTACAAAGGGTTACATGCAACAACGGCAAGGCTTGTACAAAAGGTGGTTGCTGGAACAGGTTCCGGCAACCGCGCCTTATGGGTAAAATTTATGAAGATGCTCTATGTTCCAGGAGTTGCTCACCGGAAAGCCATCTTCGGTCTCAAGGCGGACAGCGCCAGGCCTAGTGACTCGTTTCACCCGATAAGGGCCTTCCCACTTCGGCGTCAACTTGTTGTAATTCTTGGCGGATTGAACACGCCGAAGAACAAGGTCGCCTTCCTCGAAGCTTCTGGCATTAACTTTGTGGCTATGGTAGTGACGCAAAGCTTGCTGGTAGCGAGCAGCTCGTCTGACAGACTGAAGACGATCTTCCTCGAGCAGCAGCGCGTCATCTTGCCGCAGCTGCTCTTGCTCAAGCTCATCGTAAGCGAGCACTCGAGGCGATCCGTATACGAGTTCCGTGGGGAGAACTGCCTCTGCTCCGTAGACGAGAGCAAAAGGTGTTTGGCCAGTGGCTCGATTCGGCGTCGTCCTGATCGACCAAAGAACCATCGGCAGCTCCTCGATCTAGTTTCTTCCGCACTTGCGCAGCCTGTCGAAAGTTCTGGTCTTGAGCCCGCGCAGCACTTCAGCGTTTGCCCTCTCCACTTGACCGTTGCTTCTCGGGTGAGCAACAGAAGCGAAGTAGATCTTGGCGCCAAGATCTTGGACGTACTGCATGAAGGTGCGGCTCGTGAATTGTCACGACCAGTTTTCCGGGTAATAAATTTCCAGAAAAGACCGTCATGCTCATCAGCCCCAGGATTACTGTTAGCTGATGAGGCTCCAACTTGATACAGAAAATCCAAGCAAAATACAAAATATGCAGTACAAGACCATTCTGGCCAGTGAGTACAACAAATGGTTTCTAGTGGTTGATGGCGGAAGCGGATTGTGAAACATCAGTGTCTATGGGACTCCATCTCCCACAGGAACAGCTGACCAGGTTAACTCCTATCTTCACGAGGCTGCTATCATCGTTGCTTAGGTTCCGGGGCTGTTATCACGTCGCTCCTCTCCGTGCAAGAAAATCTGGCCAAGACAATAGCCAGGGACAAGCCAGTCAGTACTTTGAATGTACTCGCAAACATTATGAACACAAGTATAACATAACAATGGTGTGCTGAAAAATATTTTATGCTCATGACGTCAGTCACAAAAGATAAATAAAACTCTGATGCGTGCATGCAAGTTATTTATAAAAATGCAATAACATAGTAGTATTAAAATTTATGAAATAAATAACAAGCAATGCCACAGTCGGGCGTCTGAGCAACACCACATAAAGGGCTTTAAAAGAAATGCCACAGTCAGGCGTTTGAGCGACACCACATAAAGGGCTTTAAAAGAAATGCCACAGTCAGGCGTCTGAGCAACACCACATAAAGGGCTTTAAAAGAAATGCCACAGTCGGGCGTCTGCGACACCACATAAAGGGCTTTAAAAGAAATGCCACAGTCGGGCGTCTGAGCGACACCACATAAAGGGCTTTAAAATAAATGCCACAGTCGGGCGTCTGAGCGACACCACATAAAGGGCTTTTAAAATAAATGCCACAGTCGGGCATCTGAGCGACACCACATAAAGGGCTTTTAAAATAAACAATCATAGTGAATATCCCGGAGGTAGAACCATCCCAGAGATACTCGATAATAACAATAATACCACGGTTAGTCAACAATAATAATAATCATAATTATCACAAGTCACAAGTAGTAGTTCCAGTTCTGGTTAACAGTTTCACCTCCGAAGACCGACACTTGACCCATCCCAGACTGTAGTCCTTAACCATGGACACGGCTATTCGAATAGGTTTTAATCTCTGCAGAGGGTGTACTCTTTACCCACGAGTAACGGATTCCTTTAGTCCATCGGGACTAATTCCACTTACGGTCTTTTAAATGAAAACACACCTGACTTGCACACACCAGCTTAACTCACACGTGTCTGGAATCACCCACGACACCTGTTAAGCAAACTCTAAGTGGGGAGGCTACAACCTCGCGTAGCATGGGATCAAATTTATATCGCGCGCTCTAAGGGGTGGCCTCCCCTCTCGGTCCCAACCAGAAACACCCATGCCCCCTGACCGGATGACTGGCTTTAATCCATGGTCATGTTACCCTCATCCCTGGCTTTAATCCATGGTCATGGTACCCTCATCCCGGCCCCTCTGTACGGTGTTTGCTAGAAAGGGGTTGACAAATTATTGAACCGTACCCTACCTGTGGTAGGGACAAGTGGTAGCACGAAACAAGTGTGGGGGTTACTGGAACAAGACTCGATCTACGGTCGACTCACGAGGTTCATAGTTTCCTGCATGACATGTATAACAAATATATTTCAACCAAATACAATCAACACTCATTATATCTACCATGCCATACCGGACATACCCGTGCCGACGAAGACCGGCGTCAAGCTCACGCCCACCCAAGGCAGAGGCTTTCCCGGATTCCTTTCCGGCATGCATGCAAGATACATGAGGATGATTACCATCACAAGTATACTCATTTCCAACAGCATGGAAATCACTAATATGCATCCATGCAAATGATCATATCACATGAAATAACAAGTCCTTCGAAATGAGGTGGTGTTATAAACGTGTCAACGAACACACCAAAAATATTATGCCGGGGTTCAGAATGCTTGCCTTCAATGTGTGGAAAGGCAGGGTGCACTCCAAAACTTGAAACATTTCTCCTCTCTTCAAAAATCCTATTTTGGCAATAAAAAAGAATTAACGCACAAAATAAAAACAGCACCAAAAGTTGTTCTGAAATTTTTTCAAATAAATCTTAAAATAAACTAGGTGAAATTTGAGAGAGGTAGGAAAAAGAATCATTTCATTTGGAGTTGTATTTAAAAAGATAAAGTCAGTCAAAGATTTGGTCAAAATCTGTTTTTAATAATAAAACAGAAAAGGAAACATTTCGGCAGAAATACGCTTTCGGTCACAGGAGGCGTACTTGAGGTTTTACGTCTCCACTTAAAACTCGTGGATGGCGCGGGGTGTCACTGACACTGGGTCCTAGGTGGCCCACTAGTCAGATTTGACTAGTCTTCTCCCTCCTCTTCCTCTGTCCCGAGCCGAGGCGGGGCGTCCGGCGATCGTCGCCGGCGAACGGCTGCTCCTCGCGGGCCCCCGAGGGTGGGGATGGATCCGCACGACTGGGGCGGTTCTTCCGATGGTCGAGGAAGTGATGGGGATGGAGTGAGCTGCGTGGCGAACTTCTGCGCGGAGGAAGGCTTCGGTGGCGAAGTGGTTTTGGGGCGGCGGTGGTCTCCTGCCAAAATTGATCGAGGGGTTGCACTCGTGAGAGGAAGGGGGAGTTCTTGGCGAAGAGAACGGAGAGGGGGAAGCCCTAGTGGCGCCGGAATGGGCAGGACAGTGGCGGCGGCAGGAGTTGCCGGAGATGAAGAAGACGACCTCCTCAGGTCGATTGGCTGCCATGGGGAAACTAGGGAGGTGGACTGAGGTTGCGTGCGTGCTCAGAGGGGCTCGGGGTCCTTTTTTATAGCGCGACGAGGTCGGTTCCGCGGCGGTGGATGAGGATGCCGGCGGACCGACGTTCTGTAGCTGCAGGGGAACATGGCGGCGACGAGAGCTTGCGGACAAGGCTGCGGATGGGCTTGAGCTGTTGAAGGGGCCAGGTGGCGAGCCGGGGTGGTTTGGGCGGCGCCGACATGCAGGCGCTGCGCCGCGGCGCCGGTGTGCCGCCAAAACTCTCGGCGGCGCTGTAGGCATGCCAGGGTGGCTTGGCGCGTTGCTGGGAGAGGATGAGGTCGGGGGGCGCGGCTCAGAGGCGAGCAAGGGCGGGCGTGACGGGCGACCAGCGCGCGTCGTGCCAAGCAACGCTCGCCTGGCACGCCGAGCACGCCCACCAGTGCTCGGCGAAATGCCATGGCACTCAGGCGCTTAGTTGGGCTGGGAGTTAGCGGTGGGGTTAAAATCTAAGGCAAAACTATTTGACATGCTGGTTGGGCGAGGATCAAGTCCACAGTGCAAACAAGGACTCATGTCAAACTGATCATGCCCGAAGGTGTTTACCAAAATGCCAAGGGCACTAGGCATTCTTGGAGTGGCCAAAATATCCAGATCGGTGTCTCTGGGATGAAAGAGAGGGTGGTGAAGTTATTTGGACAAAGGGGAAACTTGCTAGTGCAAGTTTTGCAAAACTACATTCCTGGACAGGATGTGAATGGCATTATTTCATGAACCAAAATTATGCCAATGGTTGCATGCTCCTGGACATAGGAGTTTAGTAGGGAGGGCTATAGGTATAAAAAGGAATCATGGGCAAAGGAGCAGCTAAAAATGTGGTTGCTGTACAAACCATCATGTTGGGCCAGAATGAAGATGAGGTTGTTTCACTTAAAATTTTCAAAGAACATCACTGGATTTTTGCATATAATGGAATGATATGCTCCTACTGACATCCCATAATTTTGGTGGAGGCTAGAAAGAAATATTTAAAAGGGTTGTAGTGCAAAATTGCTCTCTGGACCAGAGAAGAAAAACATGTGTAGCACTCAAAATATTTCAAGAATAAAAGATATTTTTGTATAAAAGTGATTTAAAAACATCACATGACATCTCCAAATTTTGGTTGGATTTTTAGATAAATCTATCAAATGGTTGTAGTTCAAAAAGTGCTCCAAAACTTAAAGAAAGTCATTTTAAGGAATAAAGCTCAGAGTGAAATAATTTAATAAATAAATCTCCTGATTGAAAGATGTTTTTAAATGAGAGAGAAAATAAGTCCAATATGTTTTGGAAGGATCCACTTGGGAAAAATTCCTTAATTTTAAAAGAAAAGTTTTGAAATCAACAGGGATATTCTTGCAGGCAAAAATTTTAAACTCTTGGCAAAATTTTAATAACTAAAACCTGGTTAAACTTTTGGGGTGTTACAATACTACCCCCCTTAAGAAAAAATCTCGTCCTCGAGATTTGCTAAGAGTTGTAAAACAAAAATACTTTTACTTGGTCAAAAGATCATTTTACACAGGCGGTAAAAAGAGGCTACAGTGAGAGGGCAATAAGTGGTGAGTAACTACTGATTGTGTATCTTGCGCTGCGTGCAAAAATCCATGCCTATGAAAGCAGGCGATTTTTACGCTTGGGCCGTGAATTTAGAATAAATTCTAAATTTAACAATCTGCTGGTCACACCCGAGAGCACAAGCTCTCTCTGGTCGACAGTGGGACCAGGGCCTTGTCTCTCTCCTTCTTCCTCTGGCTCTCTCTTCTTCCTCTCTCCGCGCTTTCCGGCTTTCTCCTTTGGCGGCGTCTAGCGCGTGGGGCATCTAGGCCGTCTTGTGGTAGTCTTGCGGCGTGCTTGCTTGCGGTGCGATGTGCACACCTCGCGGGCAGTCTTGTTGTCGGCCTTTGCTTTCATGGATTCGCCTCCGAACACCGGTGATCGGGCGACGAGCGGCGCTGGTGGACCACCGTACACCGAGCTCGAGCTATAAAATGACCGCGGCGTTCTCCTCTTGTTCCTCACACCTGGCCTCGCTCCTCCTTCTCTCTTCTTCACCTCTGTTTCTGCTGGCGGAGCTCGAGGCGAGGCTCTAGTGGCGGAGGTGGTGCGGATGCACGTGATCTGTTGCGGGGGGGCTGGCGGCGGTCTTTGGGGCTCTCCGTGCTCTGTCGCGATGATCCTTGATGATCGCCGTGATCTTTCTTTCTCGGGTCTTTGGCTCTCCGTGGTGGCGGTAATCACGAGGAGTAGGTGGGGTGTGCGGGTGCTAACTGTTGTTAGGGGTGGTTAGCGGATGTAACACCGTTGCAAAGTTTGGCAAGCGAGTGTAGGTGCTTTCGGATGATTATGGTCGAGTGTACGTGGTCGTTGTGCTGTGTGAAATAAAATAATCCATGTCATGAGAAATTATACGATGCTGCAATTCAGTAAGAAGAAAACTCATACTAGGATTTTTCGCGGTTACACAAGTTATTCACGAAGGAAATTACTCATACTAGTGGAAACTAAATACTAGACTCGTCGCACAAATTTGAGGTACCACGCATAAGTTACAATGCAAATACAAATGCTGCAAAAACAAATACAGTAGTGACGTCTAAAATGAAAACGGTAACTGGGTGTGGTCCTGATAAAATGTCTCTGGTAAAGGGATACACTCCTCTTCTATCGGAGGGAGTGGATTGACCAGTCGATGTGTGCGTCTCTCCGGGTCGGGCCTCAGTGATCTGCCGATTGCAATCTGAGGATTTAAATCAGCGAGACTCTGGAGATAATACATTACTCGCTAGTTCAAATGCTCTTGAGCGATGATGTACTGGATAAGGTTGGCTAGTACTGGGTCCTTCTCAATCCGTCTACCGGGAAAAGATGTAACTTCTCCGGGTGCTGCACGGCTCGGAAAGTAATAATATTCTCGTTCGCGGGCATAGGGTACTGCGGATCGAAGGCGAGCAATCGCTTCCTTCGCAGCAGCTTCTATGGCCAGGTGTGGGGTTGGCATAGATTTCCCTATGTAGGAAACTTCTGTTGGATCTTGGTTGGGGTCTATGGGAGGAATGTGTACTGCTGCCCAATATTCCGAGGTGGAAGGGTGATTCTAGATTTGAACAGCTCGTCTTTGGGGTGGCTGGGTAGAACCCATGGTGCTGCGGGTAAAGTCCCACAATATTTTGACAAAGCTACAGGTTTGCATCCGGGGTTCTCGATGAATCTTGGGGCTCGACATGACAAGAAATGGTTGTGAGAGTGGTGCACGAGGTGAGGGTTGCTGGGTAAGGTCACAAGGTGGCCTTCTTATATAGCATCTGGGCTGGTTTATTTACCGTGGTGAAAGGTAATAAGCCCGCCAGATTACCTCAAGAGTCGGGGTCCGTGCCGGAGATACACATATCTCATAAAGGGACGGGTTACTGTAGTTGTCGTCAAGGTTGGTCTTGGTAGCTGTGCCCGGAAATTATGCAACGGTGCGCTGACAAAATATGCAAGGCTACTATTTAAACAGAGGCACAACGACCGGCTGCGTTAATATACATGGTCGCACGATTACAAAGTAAGGATACACTGAGACTCGGTACTACTCGTACGGCTTAATCTACCTCGTTTATGTCTAAACGGGCGTGCCTGGTGGATGTCGAGGCTTCTCCACGTGTCTCACTGCCGGGATTAGTCGGAGATGGCGGAGGCAGCGAGTCGGGTAGCGATGATGACCATCGCGGGGATTGTTGGCCACAACCCCGTTGGAGTGTGCTCCCAAAAGGTGACGAAGCACTTCTCGGGTCATCAAAGCATCTCGGTTGGTGGCTGGAGCTGAACTCCGGGTTTCGATCGGGTGTCCAAACAGCACGACTAGGTTGTCGACGTCGGGCTTGTCTTCTCTTCTTGCTGGGGCTCGACGAACCAGCTCTCCTCGAGTTGCGATTAGATCAATGGTGATCTGGTCGAACAGTGCCTCTAGTGCACTTACATAGCGCACTAGGTGCAATAAGGCGGGGTCTGTCTCGTGATCTCTGTTGGCAACTTGGGTGGTCTACCATACCCTTCGCGTCTGGGGTAGTAGTGGAACGAGCGACAGTTAACTCTGGGCGACAAGTGCCTGAGATGAACTATAGCCTCTCGAGCAGCTAGTTGTATGGCTTGTGGCTCAAAGGAAGTTGTTCTTCCGGTGAACACAGTAAGGCGTTGGGCGCTAGACCCCTACGTAGATGTGTCAGTGGCCCGAATTGGCGGTCCTCACCGCTCATGGGTCCTTGGTACACAACATATTCAGGTGGCTCTTCTAACGCATAGGCACGACGGGTGAGGTTTGCGAGGATGGTCACAAAACCTCCAAGGTTGGTTGTTGTGGTCTCATTGTGCACTATGGGGCAGGCATTGTGGCTACGTTGGGGAAGACGCTGTGCTGTGCTGGGTTGGGGCTAGCGTGCACTTTTATAGAAAAAGGGAACGGAGTCTTCCTTTGCACGCTTGCGAATGAGACATTTTTGCCATCGGTCACTGGTGTGCAATCGACAGGCTAGGCTGATAGGTTGGGCACCGACTGCCAAAAGTGTCGGGATCACTGTGTGGCTATCTTGCACGAGAAGCTTGGCTGGGGTTTGGTTATGGCCTGGTGGGTTGGTTTGCCTAAGTTTATTGACCTGGCTAAGATAGGATTAGCCAATGGTCAGCCTGGCTCTGATACCAAGTCTGTCACGACCGGTTTTCCGGGTAATAAATTTCCAGAAAAGACCGTCGTGCTCATCAGCCCCAGGATTACTGTTAGCTGATGAGGCTCCAACAATCTGAAAATCCAAGCAAAATACAAAATATGCGATACAAGACCATTCTGGCCTGTGAGTACAACAAATGGTTTCTAGTGGTTGATGGCGGAAGCGGGTTGTGAAACATCAGTGTCTATGGGACTCCATCTCCCACAGGAACAACTGACCAGGTTAACTCCTATCTTCACGAGGCTGCTATCATCGTTGCTTAGGTTCCGGGGCTGTCATCACGTCGCTCCTCTCCATGCAAGAAAATCTGGCCAAGACAATAGCCAGGGACAAGCCAGTCAGTATTTTGAATGTACTCGCAAACATTATGAACACAGGTATAACATAACAATGGTGTGCTGAAAAATATTTTATGCTCATGACGTCAGTCACAAAAGATAAATAAAACTCTGATGCGTGCATGCAAGTTATTTATAAAAATGCAATAACATAGTAGTATTGAAATTTATGAAATAAATAACAAGCAATGCCACAGTCGGGCGTCTGAGCAACACCACATAAAGGGCTTTGCCGGGGCCGGCGCGGATGGGGACCCGCCCGCCGCGGGCACCTATGGGGCCGGGGAGGCCCCTTCGTGAGTCTTGATCTGAGGCGGAGGAGGCCTGAGAGAGCAGATCGAGGCGTCTGCGCGCGCGGGATTTTACCCAGCCGGACGCGATGGGCGCGTAAAACCCTCTTGCTGCTTTGTGTTGTATTGTGCTCGGGAGCTTGAAGAGCTCTGATGGCAGCTACACCGGCGTGGGAGTTGCAAAGGATTGAACCCGCCCACGTTGTGCATGGGCCTCCTTTTATAGTGCCAAGGGGTCACCAACAGGTGTCAGCGTGGGGAAAGGGGTAAAAATGTAAAAGAGGTGGTAGTTGGAGCAGTCGGGAACAAGCGGTGGAGCTACGATGCTTGAGCAGTGGTTTCTACCTACTTTTGACAGAGGGGACAAGGGCATTTAATGCGTCGCGTCGACCCCAAAAGTTCCGCTCTTGCGTCTTCGTTACGCCACGGCGATGGATCCACCACCGTGGAGTGCCACCGCACCCCATGCTGCACTGACCATCCGCCACGCGTCTCTCGGGAGGGCTCAAGGCGTAGCGTGGACGATGATGAGCTGGAGTGCGGGCACACAACGCATCTCTCCCGCAAGTACCTTGCAGGGTCTTGATCTTGCCGGGCCGGGGCTTGTCCGGGCTCTGTAACTTGCCACTCCCGGGCCCTCGCCGGGCGCGTATAAGCGCCGAGGCGTGTCTTCTATGATGTAATCTTCTAGTCTCCCGGTGAGCTCCTCTCGCCAGGGCCTTGCGTGAGTGATGTAATTCTTGAGCCTGGAACGGCTTTCCCGGCAAGCTCCTCTTGCCGGGGTCTCGATCTTCTGTCTTGTACACTTTGTTCTTGAATGGCTTGATATGGAGCAGGAATGGTCTCCGGCAAGCATCACGGTAGATCCACCCGGGGAGGCTGCGTTGCCGTGCACAAGTTGGGGTAATGAGGTACCCCTACCTTAGTACACCGACAGAGCCCCGAACTGGGCCATACACGGTGTCGGCGCTATTGGGCCAGCCCAAAGGCGATCTGCAGGCACAAGCGGCCTGGCGTGCCGAATCCACTTCGCATCCGCCGCCTCCCGATGTGCACGCAGCGTCGATTGCGGCGTCGTGGGAGGCGTGGCGGCGCATGCGATCTTTAAAACATCCACCCGTGATCGTGGTGCGAGTGAGGTCGCTTCACCCGTCGCTCTGCTCCGCTTTTTCCATGCGCTGCCCTCATGCACGGGGTCGTGGGCGGCGAAGGTGGGAGACCGAGCCGTCACGCAGCGGAGAAAGCGAGCGGCCCGCTCCTCTGGCCTCCTCGCTCCACGATTGGCGGCGGGCGGTTGAGCCCCACCTCGCCCCTTTAAAAGGCGGAAGGGGAGCACAATGGCCACACTCATCCTCTTCTCCCTTCGTCTTCATCTTACATTCTTCTTTCCGCCATGGAAGGGGGAAATCCTAGCTCTTCGACGGTGGCGGCGAGGGTCGCTTCCAGGCAGCGCACCTCTCCCTATCCGCTCCCGTGGCAGCGGAGCCGCCATGAGAGGGAGAGGAGGCGTGGCGGGACGAGGCCGAGGCGTGGCCGAGGCGGCGGGGAGAGGCGGTCGTGGCGATCGCCGCCCGTCTCCCCGATGTCTCCTATCCATGATCACGGTCCACACGGAGATGACCCTGGGAGTTCTTCATCAAGCCGCGCGGCGCTCGTCGCCGCCTCCGGCTGCCGGCCCGTTTATGGACGCGATGGGACGGATCCACCCGGCGTGATGGAGTTGCGCGCGAGGGCTGCGGGATCAGCGGCACTTTCAGTGAGTGTCGTGTCCCCAGCCCCGGCGTGATGTTCTTCGACCGAGGGTGGAAGGCGTTCGCCGGATCCACAGCTTGACGGCGGGGTTTACCCTCCATTTCAAGTTAATGGAGGGCGACCTTCTCGCCGTCAAGGTCTTGAGACTACGGGACCGGGTGAGATCTTGTGTGGACAGCTCCTCGGATAGCGAAGGCTCCTCCCGGCGAGTAGCGAGGAGGAGGAGCGGCAGCGGCGGCGAGGGGGATGGCGGGCCCGACTAGGTGTCGGACGCCGCTGCCTCATGGCGCCACCGCGACCCCATCTTCTGGTGCTGGCCTCCTGAACTCCCCGGGGCCGTCTCCTTGGGCGGTGGCGTGAAAGCAGCGAGAAGAGGAAGAGGGAGTGGCGGCAAGGCCGTTCATGCCGAATCTGAGGCGAGAGCCCTTGACAGCGTCTTGGCGTCCCACTACCCGTCTTCAAGCTCTGCCTCCGGCGCCTCCGTCTCCGCCAAGCTCCTCGGCTGGCCCCGGGTGTTCTCTTGGTGTCTTCGGCGCCCGTAGCTCTCCCGGCGCGCCTCCTGCCTGCCACCTTGCGCAGCTCCCGAGGGCACGCCACCCGCAGCCGCAGGGCGCTCTCCGTGGCGTTCCCTAGGCGCCTTTGCCCTTCCCGACAAGCTTCTCTTGCAGGGCCTCCTTCCCGGCAAGCTTCCCTTGCAGGGGCTCCTGACCTACCTCCCGAACTCTGAGCAGAGAAACAGGAGAGGGATCACGGCACCTTATCTTTCAATTTGTAAGCCCTCGGGCCTTAGCTGTATTTAAAACTTGTAATCCTCTCTATCATGTTTTTCATCCTCTATGGACTTGTATTAAACTAGGATGTTTTTAATGAAAAGAGGGAAAGCTTGCGGACCGAGTTTTGACTTTGCCTTGTATGCTCCTATCCCTCGCTCTCGGGGAGCTTGCAGGGCGAACACGCTTGCCGAGTCTTGGGACAGCCCTCTGGCGGTGTTGCTTCGGCAAACAACCTTGCCGGGCGATTCTTATGACGCTTAACTTGCTGAAAGGGCTCGAAAGCAAGGTAAGGTGCAGCAACACACTTGTGTTTGTTGAGCGGACTCGGAAACAAAACAAATGCATAGCCCAGGCCACGACTTGGCTCCTCCACGTATGGGTTTTACAAGTCACGCTTTCGTTCAAAGACGCAGCCCGCTTTCCCGGTCCATAAGAGGATGCATGACGAGGATGAAAAACTTATCGATATCGCAGCCCCAAAGAACTCTGGCTTGCCGGAGACGAATCTTAGCTCGCAGCCCAGCGATCTTGACTTCGCGGAGATTTAACCTTGGCGCTCCAGCCCCGATTATCTTTGGCTTGGCGAGAACAAGTCTTGGTGCGCTCTTCCGGTTTCTCCTTGTTGCTGTAATTTCAGCCATGAAAACAGCTGAGATAGATCTGCAACAGCTTCATCATGTACATATATATGTATATAAATCTTGGTTGTGCAATACGATGCCGCGCCTTGCTCTTCGTATGTTTGTACTCTACGCTCTCGGGGAGCTTGCCGGGGCGAACACGCTTGCCGTGTGCGGGACAGCCCGCTAGCGGTGTCGCTTCCGGCAAGCAACCTTGCCGGGCCAGCTGCAGCGCGCTTGTGTTTGCCGAGCGGACTCGGAAACAAGGCAAGGGCGCAGCTGGACCACGACTTGGCTCCTCTCGCGCACAAGCCTCTCATACGAAGGGCATCTTACGGCAAGTCTTGCCATGTTACACCCTCTGCTTTACACCCTTTGTGCGCTTTCACCCTACGCTTCTAGGGAACTTGCCGGTGCTTAACACACTTGCTGAGTGCGGAACATCAGCCAGCTGGCGGCCGGTGTCGCTTCCGGCAAACAACCTTGCCGCGTCTAGTCGCGGCGCACTCAACTTCTGAGCGGACTCGAAACGAAACAAGGGCGCTGAAGCTGGTCGCGCTCACTTTTAACTCGTTGAGTGTGCTCGAAGCAAAGTAAGTGTGCGGCTATCCACGAGCAGGCTCCTCCAGCGCACAGGTTTTATGCGTACAAAGGACAAGCGCCGAGAGGATATAACATAAAAAGCATGGAATTAAGGAGTGCTCTGCACAAAAGCTCGAGCAACTTAGCTTTTCTTTTCTTTGTTTCCTTGCATTTGCGGTGGAGCTTCGATGGCGCGTCCTCGGCGGCAGCGCCAAGACTCCGGAGATGCGTTTGCGGAGCGAGCACGAGCTGCCCTCGCCCGGGCTTAAAAGCGTTCCGAGAGCTACGCTTCGCCGAGTGCTGTGCGAGCCGTCCTTGCGGACTTAGAGCTCGATGGCACGTCCTCGGCGGCAGCGTAGCGTTCGAAGCAACGCGCTTGCGAGTGGAGGGGAGCGAAGCGAACGGCGCGAGCAGGATATGCTCGGACTCCTAGTAGCGATAGGAGGAGCAGGTCCTACCGGCACTTTCGCTTTGCTCATCGCGCAGACGGTGGCCCGGAGCAGCCTGCGAGCCTCCTGCACGTTCTTGCTTCAGCAGGCGGACACCACATCCTGTGGCACGGCGCTGTTAGGTTGTCGTGCGCTGAGACGGACGTGGATCCATGGAGACCGAGGCACGGTCATCCGTCCTGTCCCTGGATCTGGTGGCGCCGCGAGTGCCCTCGCCGGTGTCCACCCTTCCGCTGGCGTCTCCTCCGCCCACCGCTGGCTCCGGTGGCGGCGGGTGAGACAGACGAGCAGTCTGCAACCCTTGAAGCCCTCGTCTTGAGGGCCATGGCGCGATTGTCGATGAAGTTCTTGTGGCTGGAGAGGTTGATGAAGAACGCGGCGGCGCTGCACGCGGATCAGGTCCGCACAACCTCGGCGCCCCTACAGGCGCGCCAAAGATGCGGGGCAGCGCGGATGGGGACCCGCCACGCCGGGGCACCTATGGGGCAGGGAGGCCCCTTCGTGAAGTCTTGATGCGAGGCGGAGGAGGCCTGAGAGAGCAGATCGAGGCGTCTTGGCGGCGCGGGATTTTACCCAACCGGGCGCGATGGGCGCATAAAACCCTCTGCTGCTTTGTGTTGTATTGTGCTCGGGGCTTGAAGAGCTCGATGCAGCTACACCGGCGTGGGAGTTGCAAAGGATTGAACCGCCCCACGTTGTGCATGGGCCTCCTTTTATAGTGCCAAGGGGTCACCAACAGGTGTCAGCGTGGGGAAAGGGGTAAAATGTAAAAGAGGTGGTAGTTGGAGCAGTCTTGGGAACGATGGAGCTACGATTAGCGAGCAGTGGTTTCTACCTACTTTTGACAGAGGGGACAAGGGCATTTAATGCCCGTCGCCGTCGACCCCAAAAGTTCCCGCTCTTGCGTCTCCGTTCGCCCGGCGATGGATCCACCACCGTGGAGTGCCACCGCACCCCCATGCTGCCTGACCATCCGCCCGCAGCGTCTCGGGGAGGGCTCAAGGCGGCGTGGGCGAGATGAGCTGGAGTGCGGGCACAGCGCATCTCTCCGGCAAGTACCTTGCAGGGTCTTGATCTTGCGGGCCCGGGAGCTTGTCGGGCTCTGTAACTTGCCGCTCCCGGGCCCTCGCCGGGCGTATAAGCGCCGGCGTCTCTTCTATGATGTAATCTTCTAGTCTCCCGGTGAGCTCCTCTCGCCAGGCCTTGCGTGAGTGATGTAATTCTTGAGCACAGAGCGGCCTTCCCGGCAAGCTCCTCTTGCCGGGTCTCGATCTTCATCTTGTACACTTTGTTCTTGAATGGCTTGATATGGAGCAGGAATGGTCTCCGGCAAGCATGCAGGTAGATCCACCAGCGAGGGAGCTACGATGCCCGTGCACAAGTTGGGGTAATGAGGTACCCCTACCTTAGTACACCGCGAAGCTTTAAAAGAAATGCCACAATCGAGGCGTTTGGCGACACCACATAAAGGGCTTTAAAAGAAATGCCACGGTCGAGGCGTCGAGTGACACCACATAAAGGGCTTTAAAAGAAATGCCACGGTCGGGCGTCTGAGCGACACCACATAAAGGGCTTTAAAAGAAATGCCACAGTCGGACGTCTGAGCGACACCACATAAAGGGCTTTAAAATAAATGCCACAGTCGGGCGTCTGAGCGACACCACATAAAGGGCTTTTAAAATAAATGCCACAGTCGGGCGTCTGAGCGACACCACATAAAGGGCTTTTAAAATAAACAATCATAGTGAATATCCCGGAGGTAGAACCATCCCAGAGATACTCGATAATAACAATAACACCACGGTTAGTCAACAATAATAATAATCATAATTATCACAAGTCAAAAGTAGTAGTTCCAGTTCTGGTTAACAGTTTCACCTCCGAAGACCGACACTTGACCCATCCAAGACTGTAGTCCTTAACCATGGACACGGCTATTCGAATAGGTTTTAATCTCTGCAGAGGGTGTACTCTTTACCCACGAGTAACGGATTCCTTTAGTCCATCGGGACTAATTCCGCTTCTGATCTTTTAAATGAAAACACACGACTTGCACACACCGACTTAACTCACACGTGTGCAGGAATCACCCACGACACTGTTAAGCAAACTCTAAGTGGGAGGCTACAACCTCGCGTAGCATGGGATCAAATTTATATCACACACTCTAAGGGGTGGCCTCCCCTCTTGGTCCCAACCGGAAACACCCATGCCCCCTGACCGGATGACTAGCTTTAATCCATGGTCATGGTACCCTCATCCCTGGCGTTAATCCATGGTCATGGTACCCTCATCCCGCCCCTACATGCAGTGTGTGCTAGAAAGGGGTTGACAAATTCTTGAACCGTACCCTACATGGCGGGGACAAGTGGTAGCACGAAACAAGTGTGGGGTTCTTTGGAACAAGACTCGATCTACGGTCGACTCGGGAGGTTCATAGTTTCTGCATGACATGTATAACAAATATATTTCAACCAAATACAATCAACACTCATTATGTCTACCATGCCATCTTGGACATACCGTCCCGGCGGAGACGGCGTCAAGCTCACGCCCACCCAAGGCGGAGGCTTTCCGGATTCCTTCTCAGCATGCATGTAAGATACATGAGGATGATTACCATCACAAGTATACTCATTTCCTCTGAGATGGAAATCACTAATATGCATCCATGCAAATGATCATATCCCATGAAATAACAAGTCCTTCGAAATGAGGTGGTGTTATAAACGTGTCAACGAGCACACCAAAAATATTATGCCGGGGTTCAGAATGCTTGCCTTCAATGTGTGGAAAGGCAGGGTGCACTCCAAAACTTGAAACATTTCTCCTCTCTTCAGAAATCCTATTTTGGCAATATAAAAGAATTAACACACAAAATAAAAACAGCACCAAAAGTTGTTCTGAAATTTTTTCAAATAAATCTTAAAATAAACTAGGTGAAATTTGAGAGAGGTAGGAAAAAGAATCATTTCATTTGGAGTTGTATTTAAAAAGATAAAGTCAGTCAAAGATTTGGTCAAAATCTGTTTTTAATAATAAAACAGAAAAGGAAACGTTTCAGCAAAAATACGCTTTTGGTCACAGGAGGCATACTTGAGGTTTTACGCCTCCATGAAAGTGAAACTAATCCCCGGGTGGTTTTGGCAATTAATAACAACATATATATCATTGAACTAATAGTTACTTGACAATCATTTCAGAAAGTTCAGTGATATGGGTATGGCAAGGACTGAAGAAGTGGACCCCTCAAAATGCTAAGGCAAGCATTGGCAAAAGCTCAAGACTCCATTTTTGGTTTAGTGATCCAAGATCACATTGAGTCCATAGGAAAAGCCAATACTATTAAAAGGGGATGAGGTTATGATGATGATCTGGTTGCTCAAGTGCTTAGTGATACATCTCCTAAACTATCGAAGAACTTTCACCGCCATATACACTCATAAGTAGTCTCGGTCCCACCGATTTTCCAAACTCAGTCACACCGAGATGAACCACCTCAGCCATAAAGCCAAACCCTAGCAAACTCGGATTTTCCGATTCGAACTCGGTCTCACGAAAAATGAGTTGCCAACAGAACATACATCATCAAATCGGTGTCACCGAGATGATGAAGTCGGTCCCACCGAAATTGGCATGCTCTTGTCATTGCACGAATCGGACTAACCGAGATTGTATTTTCGGTCCCACGAAAATCCCAACGTTCACATTATTTGAACTATCGGTCTCACCGAGTTGTCAACTTCGGTCCCACCGAGATTGGTCAAATGTGTAACGGTTGGATTTTGTGTGGAGGCTATAAATACCCTCCACCTCCTCTTCATTCGTGGAGAGAGCCATCGAAAGAACTACCACTCCTACCTTACATTTACGAGAAGAGAACTACCTACCCTTGTGTTGAGATCAAGTTGCTCCACTCCCACCATATGAAGCTTGATCTCTAGCCTTCCCAAGTTGCTTTCCACTCAATCCTTTCTTCCACCACAGCCAAATCAGTGAGGAGAGTTGAGTGTTGGGGAGATTATCATTTGAAGCACAAGAGCAAGGAGTTCATCATCATCTACAACATCTATTACCTTTTGGAGGTGGTGCCTCCTAGATTGGTTAGGTGTCGCTTGGGAGCCTCCATTGAGATGTGGAGTTGAACCAAGAAGTTTGTAAGGGCAAGGAGATCGCCTACTTCGTGAAGATCTACCCCGAGTAAGGCTAGCCCTCCGTGGGCGTGAGCCATGATGGAATAGACAAGGTTGCTTCTTCGTGGACCCTTCGTGGGTGGAGCCCTCCGTGGACTCTCGCAGCCGTTACCCTCCGTGGGTTGAAGTCTCCATCAGCGTGGAAGTGCGATAGCACCACCTATCGGAACCACGAGAAAAATCACCGCGTCTCCAAAATTGTGTTTGCTCTTCTCCACCTCTCTTTACTACATGTGCAATTTACTTTCCGCTGCCTATACTCTACAATTGCATGTGTAGGGTGATGCTTGACTTGATCATAATTGTGAATCTGCCAAAAACTATTCTTTGTCAAAAGGCAGAATTTTATATTGTCAAGTAGTCTAATCACCCCCTCTAGACATACTTTCGATCCTACAAGTGGTATCGAGCTTTGGTCTCCATTGTATTGGTTTCCATTGCATTGGACTCCATAAGCTTGGTTTCACAACCTAGGAGAGTATGGCGTCTAGTGAGGTAATTTTAAGAGAGGTCCTTACTTTGATGGTACAAATTTTGCTAGTTGGAAGCATAAAATGAAAATGCATATTCTTGGTCATAACCCAGCCGCATGGGGCATTATTTGTGTTGGTATGCAAGGTGAATTCTTTGAGGAAGGAAAAGTTCGGATCGCGGCTTCTAGCGGAAGAATTGCGGATGTTGCAAAACAATGCTCAAGCTTGTGACATTCTCTTCAATGCCTTGTGTCCCGAGGAGTTCAACAAAATCAGCCGTCTTGAGAATGCAAAAGAGATTTGGGATACTTTGGTTGAGATGCACGAAGGTACCGAGTCCGTGAAGGAATCAAAGCTAGACATTCTTCAAGGTCAACAAGACAAGTTCAAGATGAAGGATGGTGAAGGAGTCGCTGAAATGTACTCTAGGCTTGCTCTCATCACAAATGAGATTGCCGGCTTAGGAAGCGAAGAAATGACCGACCGATTCATCATCAAGAAGATTCTCAGAGCTTTGGATGGAAAGTATGACACCGTGTGCACTTTGATCCAAATGATGCCAAACTACAAGAATCTCAAGCCAACCAAGTCATTGGAAGAATTGTTGCTCATGAGATGACACTTAAGGATAAGGAAGAGCTTCACAACAAGTCAAGTGGTGCTTACAAAGCTACAAGTGATGCTCCCACAACCTCAAGTGACAAGTTAGTTTCAATGAAGAGATAAGCCTAATGGTCAAGAACTTCAACAAATTCTACAAGAATAGAGGCAAAGAGAGAAGCTCAAAGTCTAGATCATATGATGAAAAGAGATCTTCTAGTCGTGATCGAATCTGCTACAATTGTGGAAGACCGGACACTACTCAAATGAGTGTCTGGCTCCCCACAAGAGAAGAGAAGAATCTCCAAGAAGAAGAAGCTCAAGAGATGAGTCACCTTGGAAAGAGAGAAGGAGCGAGAGATGATCGTTATGAGCGAAGACCCTCTCGGAGAAGCAAGGATTAGGAGAGGAAAGACAAGTCATCAAGGAGCTACACAAGAAGAAAACATCAAGCTCATGTAGGTGAATGGGTCTCCGGCTCCGACTCCGACAATCAATCCGAAAGAAGCTATCACTCCAACTCCGACTACAGTCAAGATGAAGGTGTTGCCGGTCTTGCTCTCGTATCCTCCAACTCCAACTCCTACGACTTATTTGATTCACCAAATGAGGGAATTGGAAGATGCTTCATCGCTAAAGGCCCCAAGGTATCACACCCTGAATTCATTGACTTCAATAGTGATGAGAATGACTTGCTTGGTGAAGATGAGCTCTTACTTGATAAATTCAATGAACCTAGTAACGATGAACATGCTAGTAGTCTTTATAGTCAAGAAGAGTCGAATGACAATGCTATGAAGGAGATTGAGCGTCTAACTAAAGAACTAAAAACTCTTAAGTTAGCTCATGAAACAACTCAAGAAGATCATAGAGAGCTCCTAAGATCTCATGAGAAGCTACGCTTCGAGAAGCTCACTCTAGAGCAAGAACATGAGTTTCTAAAAGCAATCAATGACGATCTTCGAAAGAAGAGTTCTTCATATCTTGCCAAACGACTTCTCTTGTCTAATTTCTTGCCACCCATTAAGACTAAGCATGACAAGCATAAGAAAAATTCTTTCTCTAGTAGTAACAATAACCATGCTAAATCCAATGTTGTTGCTTCTAGTAGTTCTCTTGATTCCACTAACAATGTTTCAAGCCAAGTTACACTTGAGCAAGAAAATAGTTTATTGAAAGGGATCATAGAGAAAGGTGTCTACAAGAGCCTTGCCGGAAGCAAGAACTTTGAGTGAATTGTTCGCAAGCAAGGAAGGCACCGGAAGAATCAAGGAATTGGTTTTGAGCGAAAGATCAACGCCGAAGGAGTTGAATGGGAAGAAGGTCAATATCCTATTCCATAGTTTGTTCCTCAAAAGGAGAAGTATGATCCTACTTCTTCCAATGTGGAACAAGCTCAAGATGACCTTCCACCACAAGACCACAAGCTAAAAGGCAAGGACAAGCTTCAAGAGGAGATTGATGCATTTGTTGAAGCACCTCAAGCCATGGTCAAATGGGTTCCCAAGGAAAAGTCAAGTTCTACTTAGTCAAGCGCAACTACAACTCCAAGGATTCCCATCAAGATGATGTGGATCCCGAAGAAGAAGAACTAGAAAGTTCTTGAGGGTGGCTCCGCCAACATACTTCACTCACATTCGTTTTGGCAAAAACTTGTGCAATCAACTTCCACATCGTGCACTAGTTCATGGAGTCACAAACCCTCTTGTTGGTAAGTCAAGGGACAAGGTAATCATTGCTTTCATGGACATCATCTATTGTGAACTTCAATCTATGTCCATGGATATCCTTGTTTGTTCCTTGTGGGACTAACCCATGTAGGTATTGAAAGTGCCCGAATCCAAAGGATAGCTCCCAACTCTTGATGATCTTCATCAACATTGAGCATCCACATCTTCAACATCTACATGAAGTCTTCTCGACAACCCAAGGTTAGTTTGACCCTTTAAAGGGGTTCTCACATCTAGGGGAGCTTTGCTCTAAAAATTGAGCTAAAGCATCTTCAAATGATGTGAACACATCAATGCTTTATGTAAAAGTGGTAACCCCACTTGTGCTTAAACGATGAGTATGACCTATGATCAAATGTTCTCATTTGGCTCCTAAGTCAATATACTCATATAAAGATGACCTAGTCATCGACAAATTGTGTGTTAGTAGCTAGAGTTTTTGTTGTGCATGTTTGACACATATTTCATTTGCTATCTTTTTGTGTGAGCATGTTGGATGCATGATTTTATCCATTCGAGGACATCCATTTGTTGTTTTGGTCATTTTGATTTTTCTGACCAAATGGATGGACAAGAATGCCTAAGTACCTCCCCTAGCTATCTATGCTTTCTTGTCTCAAATTCTATTCATGCTTACATCACAAATCTTGAACAAGTCATTTTCGGACCCTCGGGTGAGGAGCACTCGAGCCACCGATCCGTCAAGGGCTAACTTCCAAAACCTTCTAATTGATTTGGTCGGACCAACTCACTCAAACTCGGTCGAACCGAAAGCATTTAGACTGATCTAGGTTTTCATCTCGGTGAAACCGAGTTGTGATTTTCGGCGTGACGAAGTGCATAACGCCTAGCAGTTATCCATCTCGGTGCCACCGAGTTTTACAACTCGGTCCCACCGACAAAAAAGGGTATATATACTCAGAGGGCGCGCGTTGATTCCTCCTTCAAACGTTTCGCCCCCACACCCCTTGCTACCGTCGCCTTGGTCTCCGGATCGTTGCCGTCATCGCCTGTGCGCCCTCGCCTCAGGTCTCCGTCGCCGTCAACGGACATCTCCTCCGTGCCGTTGCCGCCGTAGTAAAACTCCACCAAGTTAGGGTGAGTTTTGATCCCACTCGTGCTCCCATCTCCGATTCAATGCACGTTTGGATTGCCTAGAATCTTGCCACGATTGAAATCCTCCTGTACATCAGATTAGTTCGTTTGAACTAGATTCGAGTAAAAGTTTTAGGGTTAGGTTTCCGCCGAACACATCTCGGTGAGACCGATTTTATAGTTTCGGTATGACCGATTTGGCCTATGGCCATTGCACTGCACCCTTCGGTCCAACCGAGTTGTGCAAATCGGTGTGACCGAAATGAAAATTCTGTGAAACCCTAGTGTTTTCGGCGGGACGAAACCCACTTCGTTAAACCGAAAGTTGTGTGAAAGCTCTGTTTAACACTTGGATTCACGAACCTTAAACTTCGGTCGACCGAAATGTCTTCTGTGAAAACTTAATACTAGAATTTGAACTCATTTGTTTGCAAAACTTCTACATTTTGTGATGACTCTTCTTCTCTGCCTACACCTTATCTATTCACAGGTTGTCACCATGTCGGATGTCGGTGTGATCGAAACAGGTCGAGACACCCATTGCAGATATTCGAGGCGGGCACTAGTCCCGATCCTAGCAACTCATCGATGATGGTGAGAGGAGTACACCAAGTGGCTTGCCTCCTGCAGCCACCAGAGCCAGAAAGAAGAGGAATTCAGATGATGAAGATTCAGATTTTGTCGTTGAGGAAGAGGTGACATCAACGCCCAAAAGGAAGGTTGTTGCCAAAGAGCAACAAGGTCAACAAACTAAGAAGGGCACCAGCAAAGTCAAGTAGTCAACTGTTGCCAAGAAGCTGAATTTGGGAGAGGCAGCTGCAAGCAAAGTGAAGAAAACCTCCAAGAGAAAGAGGATAGTGCATGATGCAGCAGAAGAAGATGAGGATGAGGAAGCACCCCAGCCTCCTCCTCAGAAGCCTAAGTTCATGGGTGATGCCATTAAGGCTGGAGCCACATCAAAGCCCAAGCAATCTGCTCCAGCTAAGGCAGCTCCAGCAAAGCCTGCTGCCAAGCCCAAGAAGACCGTCAGAAACATTCCAGCGTCTGAAAAGAACAAGGATGATGTGCCACCAGCTTTGTCAGATGATGAAGGACCAGTTTTGCTGAAACTTCGTCCAAAACTGCCACTACATAATGATGCTCATCCTCAAGCTGAGGATATGAAGGCAAGGAAAGATAGAGGTCTCGGGCTATGGAGACAAAGCCGACCCATATGCCGTGAGGAGAAGAACTGCTTGTAGATCCCAGATTTCACACGAGAGAGCATCAGACTTCTATGAGACCGTCTTGATGGACAAGAAGCCCATAGTCGCGACACGGATATGTTGATTGAAAGTACATTGACAATGAAAAGCACAGAGATTTCTTTCCACATGTGCATGAAAGTTTCACTTTGCATGTGGCGTTGCAGACTTTGTAGGTCGAAATTGACCAGTTGGAACGATGAGATGATAATGCAATTCTATGCCACACTCACTTCTACCCCGATGGAAAGATTATATGGATGGTGAAGGTCAAAGATTTTCTTCTTCTGTTGAAGAATGGGCACAAATTCTGAATGCTCCAGTGCAACGAGATGATGATATTGATGTATATGGGATTCCAAAGAAGAATCATGAATCCATGAAGAACATGTACAAAGAGGTTCCAAGAAAGGATTTGGGAATGGAAGCTCGGCTCGATCTACTATCTCGAGCAGGCTTACCTACCACTAATACCATTTTGAGGCATACCTTGATGCCCAAATCGGAGATCATTGCATGATCGAGAGGATACTCTATCAACATGCTGCACATACTTGATGAGAAAGCACCTTTCAAGGTGATGGACTTGATGGTAGAGACCATTAAGAGGACTACGGTGACGAGAAAAGGTCATGTGGATTTGCCCATGATTCAGATGCTTATCAATGCCAAGTTTGGCACGAGCACATTCTTGTTGGATAGAGAACATTTACCACTGCAGCCAGAGCATGAAAACAATGTTGTTGTGATGGATGAGGAGGATCCAACATCTGTTGAAGGTCAAGCCAAGATCGAAGCTGCTAAGAAAGCCAAAGCTGACAAGGAAGCAGCAGCAGCAGCAGCTAAACCAAAGAGTTTCGGAGAGCAAATTCTTGAAGCTACCCAAAGGATTGAACAACGCCTGGCCAGCATTGAACAGTCTCAGGAGAGCTTAGAGAGGATTGTTGAGGACAAGATCCACGCTCTGGACGTGAAGCTGACTGAAGTGCAAGTGACTGTCAACAAGCTCGAGGCAGACATTGAGGAAGCAAAGCGGGAGAAGGAAGAGCTCATGCGTGAGATGCAGGATGACTTAGTCCAGGATGCTTATCAACAGACTGCTCCGGTTCCCACAGGACCCGATCATTGCTATTCCAATGGTGACACGGGACTACAGACAAAGACCTCCACAGTTCAGCGATTACTCCTACTCCAGCTCCAGCTCGGTGACCACTCCTCCAGCCAGACATCACCAAGTCTTCGCCGATCTTTGTCATATCCACTCCGACATCAACCCAGACGGAGCCGCCAAACAGAGTCCCGGTGGCACGCTTAGCTCTATGCTTTTTGAACTTTTGGTAACTTGTTGCCAAAGGGGAGAAATTGTATAGATCATAGGACTTCGAGAGAGAGTGTTGTTGTCTTTGCGCTTTTGCTCTTTTGTTCTTTTGCGGTTTCTTTGAGATACTTTTGGTTTTCGAGACATTCAATGTGTTTGATACTACGTTTGATTCTACCTTAATGAGTGCTTGGTCGTACTATGCTTTAATGTGTGCTTAATGCTTATCATATGCCATTCCTATCTCGTATGACCATTTACTCATGTCTTGGTGATTGGGTGCATGCTGTTCATTCTTATCATTTTGTGCGCTCCACCAAGATGTATGTGACATGGAAGAGTGACCCATGATCCTAATCGATTGTGCATTTGCATCCAAACGCAAATCTGAAATAATGCACAAATTTAGGGGGAGCTCTTGCTTATCACATACTTCTCAAAGCGACAATATTATTCATTGATTATATCCTTTGTCGAAGCTTTGATCTATATGTTGTCATCAATTACCAAAAGGGGAGATTGAAAGTGCAACTAATCCCGGGTGGTTTTGGCAATTAATAACAACATATATATCATTGAACTAATAGTTACTTGAGAATCATTTCAGAAAGTTCGATGATATGGGTATGGCAAGGATGAAGAAGTGGACCCCTCAAAATGCTAAGGCAAGCATTGGCAAAAGCTCAAGACTCCATTTTTGGTTTAGTGATCCAAGATCACATTGAGTCCATAGGAAAAGCCAATACTATTAAAGGGATGAGGTTATGATGATGATCTGGTTGCTCAAGTGCTTAGTGATACATCTCCTAAACTATCGGCAACTTTCACCGCCATATACACTCATAAGTAGTCTCGGTCCCACCGATTTTCCAAACTCAGTCACACCAAGATGAACCACCTCAGCCATAAAGCCAAACCCTAGCAAACTCGGATTTTCCGATTCGAACTCGGTCTCACGAAAAATGAGTTGCCAAGCTTCAGAACATACTTCATCAAATCGGTGTCACCGAGATGATGAAGTCGGTCCCACCGAAATTGGCATGCTCTTGTCATTGCATGAATCGGACTAACCGAGATTGTATTTTCGTCCCACCGAAAATCCCAACGTTCACATTATTTGAACTATCGGTCTCACCGAGTTGTCAACTTCGGTCCCACCGAGATTGGTCAAATGTGTGTAGCAGCTTGGATTTTGTGTGGAGGCTATAAATACCCTCCACCCCTCTTCATTCGTGGAGAGAGCCATCGAAAAGAACTACCACTCCTACCTTACATTTACGAGAAGAGAACTACCTACCCTTGTGTTGAGATCAAGTTGCTCCACTCCCACCATATGAAGCTTGATCTCTAGCCTTCCCAAGTTGCTTTCCACTCAATCCTTTCTTCCACCACAGCCAAATCGGTGAGGAGAGTTGAGTGTTGGGGAGATTATCATTTGAAGCACAAGAGCAAGGAGTTCATCATCATCTACAACATCTATTACCTTTTGGAGGTGGTGCCTCCTAGATTGGTTAGGTGTCGCTTGGGAGCCTCCGTTGAGATGTGGAGTTGAACCAAGAAGTTTATAAGGGCAAGGAGATCGCCTACTTAGTGAAGATCTACCCCGAGTAAGGCTAGCCCTCCGTGGGCGTAGGCCATGATGGAATAGACAAGGTTGCTTCTTCGTGGACCCTTCGTGGGTGGAGCCCTCCGTGGACTCTCGCAGGCCGTTACCCTCCGTGGGTTGAAGTCTCCATCAGCGTGGAAGTGCGATAGCACCACCTATCGGAACCACGAGAAAAATCACCGCGTCTCCAAAATTGCGTTTGCTCTTCTCCACCTCTCTTTACTACATGTGCAATTTACTTTCCGCTGCCTATACTCTAGAATTGCATGTGTAGGGTGATGCTTGACTTGATCATAATTGTGAATCTGCCAAAAACTGTTCTTTGTCAAAAGGCAGAATTTTTATATTGTCAAGTAGTCTAATCACCCCCCCTCTAGACATACTTTCGATCCTACACTCCACTTAAAACACATGGACGGCGCGGGGTGTCACTGGCAGTGGGTCCTAGGTGGCCCACTAGTCAGATTTGACTAGTCTTCTCCCTCCTCTTCCTCTGTCCCGAGCCGAGGCGGGGCGTCCGGCGATCGTCGCCGGCGAACGGCTGCTCCTCGCGGGCCCCCGAGGGTGGGGATGGATCCGCACGACTGGGGTGGTTCTTCCGATGGTCGAGGAAGTGATGGGGACGGAGTGAGCTGCCGGCGGCGAACTCTGCGGCGGAGGAAGGCTTCGGTGGCGAAGTGGTTTTGGGGCGGCGGTGGTCTCCTGCCAAAATTGATCGAGGGGTTGCACTCGTGAGAGGAAGAGGGAGTTCTTGGCGAAGAGAACGGAGAGGGGGAAGCCCTAGTGGCGCCAGAATGGGCAGGACAGTGGCGGCGGCATGAGTTGCCGGAGATGAAGAAGACGACCTCCTCAGGTCGATTGGCTGCCATGGGGAAACTAGGGAGGTGGACTGAGGTTGCGTGCGTGCTCACAGGGGCTCGGGGTCCCTTTTTATAGCACGACGAGGTCGGTTCCGCGGCGGTGGATGAGGACGCCAGCGGACCGACGTTCTGTAGCTGCAGGGGGAACGTGGCGGCGACGAGAGCTTGCGGACAAGGCTGCGGATGGGCTTGAGCTGTTGAAGGGGCCAGGGGGCGAGCCGGGGTGGTTTCGGCGGCGCCGACCGCGGCAGAGGCGCGCTGCGGCCGCCGGTGTGCCGCCAAAACTCTCTCGTCGGCGCTGTAGGCATGCCAGCGTGGCTTGGCGCGTTGCTGGGAGCGGATGAGGTCGGGGGGGGCGCGGCTCTGTAGGCGAGCAAGGGCCGGGGCGTGACGCGGCGACCCGAGCGCACGTGCGTGCCAAACGCACGCTCTGGGCACGCCCAGAGCACACCCACCAGGTGCTCGGCGAAATGCCATGGCACTCCAGAGCGCTTGGTTGGAGCTGGGAGTTAGCAGGGTGGGGTTAAAATCTAAGGCAAAACTATTTGACATGCTTTGGTTGGGCGAGGATCAAGTCCACAGTGCAAACAAGGACTCATGTCAAAACTGATCATGCCCGAAAGGTGTTTGACAAAATGCCAAGGGCACTTAGGCATTTCTTGGAGTGGCCAAAATATCCAGATCAGTGTCTCTATGGATGAAAGAGAGGGTGGTGAAGTTATTTGGACAAAGGGGAAACTTGCTAGTGCAAGTTTTGCAAAACTACATTCCTGGACAGGATGTGAATGGCATTATTTCATGAACCAAAATTATGCCAATGGTTGCATGCTCCCGGACTTAGGAGTTTAGTAGGGAGGGCTACAGGTATGAAAAGGAATCATGGGCAAAGGAGCAGCTAAAAATGTGGTTGTTTGTAAAACCATCATGTTGGGCGAGAATGAAGATGAGGTTGTTTCACTTAAAATTTTCAAAGAACATCATTGGATTTTTGCATATAATGGAATTATATGCTCCTCTTGACATCCCATAATTTTGGTGGAGGCTAGAAAGAAATATTTAAAAGGGTTGTAGTGCAAAATTGCTCTCTGGACGGAGAAAGAAAAACATGTGTAGCACTCAAAATATTTCAAGAATAAAAGATATTTTTGCATAAAAGTGATTTAAAAACATCACATGACATCTCCAAATTTTGGTTGGATTTTTAGATAAATCTATCAAATGGTTGTAGTTCAAAAAGAGCTCCAAAACTTAAAGAAAGTCATTTTAAGGAATAAAGCTCAGAGTGAAATAATTTAATAAATAAATCTCCTAATTGAAAGATGTTTTTAAATGAGAGAGAAAATAAGTCCAATATGTTTTGGAAGGATCCACTTGGGAAAAATTCCTTAATTTTAAAAGAAAAGTTTTGAAATCAACAGGGATATTCTTGCAGTCAAAAATTTTAAACTCTTCGCAAAATTTTAATAACTAAAACCTGGTTAAATTTTTGGGGTGTTACATGAATTGTGTGCCATTGTCGGTGATGATCCTGTTAGGGACTCCGAAACGGCAAACAATCGACCTGAAGAACTTGACTGCTGACTGTGCTGTCACCTTCCTCACTGCTTCCACCTCCGGCCACTTCGTGAACTTGTCGATTGCTACGTACAAGTACTCGAAGCCCCCGACAGCTCGGGGAAAGGGGCCGAGGATGTCGAGCCCCCAGACCGAAAATGGCCAGGACAAAGGGATTGTTTGGAGAGCTTGAGCTGGTTGATGTATCTGTTTGGAGTGGAACTGGCACGCTTCACACTTGGTTACTTGTGCGATTGCATCTGGAGGGCTGTCGGCGGAAGAAACCTTGGAAGGCTTTGCGATAAGTGCTCTTGCGCCAATGTGGTGACCACATATGCCTCCGTGTATCTCCGCCAACAGCTCTGTCCTTCTTCCCGGAAATGCACTTCAATTTCACTCCGTTGAATCTTCTTACATGCAGATATGTCATCGACAAACTGGTACATACTTGATTGCCAGGCTACTCTCTCTGCTTCTTCTTGTTCCTCGGGAAGTTCTCCTATTTGAAGGAAATGGACGATCTGTTGTGCCCATGCCGGAGCTTGTGGCTCAACGATAAGGACTAAAGGCGCAAATGCTGCTGCGGGAACATCTGCTTCTACGGCAAGAATCTGTGATTCAGCCGTAGCGTGATGCTCCCCGACAAGCGTGTTGGGACACAGTTTGTCGGGAGCGTCTGCTCCAATGAAACAAACTCTAGGGCTTGTCGGAGCAGACTGCCCCTCAGCGCTCTTTGTGTTGATCTTCGGGACCTTCTTGACGGCGGCTTCGGGAAGCTCTGCCGGAAAGTAGTCGCCAGTAACCAACTTCCTCTTCTTGCTCTGTCCAGTTGATGGTGTTACAGATGGTCGAGTCAGCTTGAGCACATAAATTCCTGGTTCCACAGGTAACTTGAGTGCGGCGCACTTTGACAGGCCGTCTGCAATGTCATTTTGAGCTCTTGGAACATGTTCCATTTGCAGGCCGTCAAAATGCTCTTCCAACTTCCTCACTTCATCAATGTAGGCTTCCATCAACAGACTTTGATAATCTTTGTTTACTTGACGGACAACAAGCTGCGAGTGACCCCTGACAATGAGCTTCTTGATCCCAAGGTCTGCCGCGATCCTGAGTCCAGCGAGCAAGCCTTCGTACTCTGCAGTATTGTTCGTTGCTTGTTCCTTGGGAAAGTGCATTTGGACCACGTACTTGAGGTGCTCTCCGGTGGGTGCGAAAAGTAGCACACCTGCGCCGGCGCCTTGCAGCGAGAAGGCACCATCAAAGTACATGATCCATTCTTTGCTCGCTTCCTTGACGGGGATGCTCCTCTCCGGAGTTTCTTCATCAGGTGTTGGCGTCCATTCTGCTATGAATTCTGCCAATGCTCGGCTCTGGATAGTTGAGGTACTCTCAAACTTGAGGCCAAAGCTTGACAATTCCAGTGCCCACTCGACAATCCTGCCTATTGCTTCTGGATTTTGCAGTATCCTCTTCAACAGAAGGCGAGTGACAACTGTGATCTCATGTGCCTGAAAGTAATGGCGCAGCTTCCTCGAGGCCATGAGAAGGCCGAAAAGAAATTTCTGCACACCAGAGTACCTTGATCTAGCCCCTCTGAAGGGAACCGACAAAAATAAACTGGGCGCTGCACCATCTTCTTCTGCTTCTCTTCTTGTGGCTCTGCGAGATCCATCCTTGCGGAACCGTAACTTGTCGGGAAGCCCCACTTGTCGCTGGACTCGCTTGCATGGTCGCTGGCTCATCATCCGCCTCCTCTCTGCTACTAACGCAGCACTAACCACTTGATTGGTTGCCGCTAGATATAGCAACAACTTCTCTTGTGGCTTAGGTGCGACAAGTATTGGAGTGGAGGATAGGTATCTCTTCAAGTCTGCGGCGCAGCCTCCGCTTCGGAGTCCATTTCATTGGACCTGCCTTTTCAAAATTTTGAAAAATGGCGGTATGCTTCAGCAGAACTTAGAGATGAACCTCTTGAGAGCAACAACACAGCGGCAAGCCTTCGCTTTATCCTTGATGCGCTTGATGCTTGATCTGTTCAATGGCCTTGATCTTGTCGGGATTGGCTTCGATCCCTCGCTGAGATACAAAGAATCCGAGAAGCTTGTCGGAAGGAACTCCAAACACGCACTTCTCGGGATTCAACTTGAGATTGATCTTGCGCAGATTTGCAAAAGTCTCGTCTAAATCTTGGATCAAAGTTTCTTTGTCCTTGCTCATGACCACTATGTCATCCATGTAAGCTTCTACATTTCTGTGCAACTGTGGCTCAAAAGCATGACTGACTACTCTTGCAAACGTTGAACCAGCATTCTTTATTCGAAGGCATCCGTACAAAGCGATCGTGCCACATGGAGTAATGAATGCGGTTTTCTTCATCCTCTTCGCCATGAAGGTCTGGTGATATCCTGAGTATGCATCAAGAAACGAAAGCAGATCACATCCTGCCGTGGAGTCGACAATCTGGTCAATGCGCGGCAAGGGAAATGGATCTTTGGGACAAGCTTTATTAACATCAGTGAAGTCAATACAAAGCCTCCACTTCCCATTCGCCTTGCGCACGACTACTGGATTGGGTAACCATGTTGGACGGAGTACTCCTCGGACAAGGCCTGCTGCTTCCAACTTCTTGATTTCTTCCGCAATGAACTCTTGGCGTTCTACCGCTTGCTTCCTGAATCTCTTCTTGACGGGCCGCGCGTGAGGACAGACGGCAAGGTGGTGCTCAATTACTTTCCTGGGAACACCGGGGATGTCAGATGGTTGCCATGCAAACACATCGACATTCGCCCTTGCAGAGCAACAACGGCCTTTCCTATTTAGGGTCAAGCGTGGCACTGATGGTGAAGGTACCACCAGGGCCGTCCTCCTTGGCGGCCACTTTCTTGGTCTCTGGTGAAGTTGTCTTTGCCTTCTTGCACTTGCCGGTGGAGCTCGATGGTGCATCCTCGACGGTAGCGCAGCACTCCGAAGAGGTGCGCTTGCCGGAGTGGGCATCAGAACTACTCTTGACGGACTTGGTCTTGGTCTTCTTCTTCCCCCCGGGAGGTTCAGCGGCAAGTGGTTTGCGTTCTGCTGCGGCTGCTGCTTCCCAGTAGATCTTGTCGGTACAGATAAGTGCATCTTTCTTGTCGCCTTGGACAGAAATGACACTTATTGGACCGGGCATCTTGAACACATTGTAGGCGTAGTGAGAGGCTGCCATGAACTTGGCAAGCGCTGGACGGCCGAGTATCCCATTGTAAGGCAATGGGAAATCAGCAACGTCAAATGTGACTCTCTCTGTCCTGAATTTTAGTTCGCTGCCAAATGTCACCGGTAGTGTGATCTTCCCCTTCGGCTTGCTCCTTCCCGGATTGATTCCTTGGAAGGTACCAGTCTCTTCAAGCTCGCTGTCGGGGATCTGGAGCTTCTTGAGCACCGCAGAAGAGATCAGATTCAGGCCGGCCCCGCCATCAACCAGCATCTTCGTGACCTTGAGGTTGCGGATTGTTGGCGAAACCAACATCGGCAAACACCCAACCGCAGTTATGCGATCAGGGTGATCCTCAACGTCAAAGACGATGGGCGTGCTGGACCACTTCAGGGGCTTGCGCGACTCAATGGACGGTTCTGCTGCATTCACCTCCCGCACCCACTGTTTGAGTTGGCGGTGCGAGGTGTGCAGAGAAGCACCGCCGTCAATGCACAAAACCTCTGTTGCCTTCTGAAACTCCTGCTCGTCGGTCTCATCCTCATCTATCTCATCGTCTTCGTCCTCGTCTTCGTCCTTGTCGCGGCCGCGGGGAGGCCTATCTCCTTGCCGCTGCTTGGCCTTGCCGCGGCGCCCTCCCCGGGCGGGACGCTTCTTGCCGGATCCTCCTCCACCTTCTTGGGCCTTCTCCTTGTCGCGGCGCTCGTATTCAACTTTCTGCAGCTCAACAAGCTGCTCAACCTTCTTGCAGGCCTGGAGATCATGGCCCTTGGTGCGGTGGATCTTGCGATCGCTTCTTTGGAGCCGTCACCGCTTGTCGGCGCCCCACAGCCTCGCCGAGTCACCAGCTTTGGCCTTCTCGGCGCCACCTCCGTTGCCGGACTACTCGACAACTAGCACATCCTTAGATTTTCTCTTTCTGTTATTCCGCCTCCGGTTCTTCTTTGCCGGGGGGGGGGGCGTCCTCACTGTCAGATCTTTCCGCTCTTGCGTTCTCTCCGGGGAGTTTCCTCCCTTCTTTAGCACGTGCACACTTGTCGGCCAGAGCATATAGCTCGCTGACATCTCTGATTTTGCACATCGCCATCTCCTCCCTCATCCTACGGTTGCGCACGTTCTGATGGAACGCGCTGATAACCGCGGCAGGGTGGACGTCTAGGATGTTGCGCTGCACCTGGCTGAATCTCTGTATGTACTTGCGCAGGGGTTCTCCTTCCTTCTGGGCGAGCAAATGAAGGTCGCTCTCCTGGTCATGGGGCTTGTGGCCGCCTGTGAAGGCGCCAACAAACTGATGGCACAGGTCCGCCCACGAAGAGATGGAGTTGTCCGGCAAGTGCATGAGCCAAGATCTGACGTTGGGCTTGAGCACTAGCGGGAAGTAGTTGGCAAGGATTTTCTCGTCGCGTCCCCCGGCAGCCTGCACCGCGATGGTGTGACACGAGGAACTCGGCGGATGTATCCTGCCATCGTACTTCTCGGGTACATCGGCTTGAAGTTCTTGGTACTAGGCCATTGGACCTGCCGCAGCTCACGAGTGAGCGCAGGCAACCTACAGCGTCTGACAAGTCGCTGGTTACCTGGCGCATGCATATCGACGATGGGCCCAGCGCGCTGGTCGGTGACCGCCGCGCTTCTCTTCGACGCTGGCGCGATCAGAGTCGAAGCGTCTTCGTGTCGTCGTTCTTGGAGAACTTGGCATTGATCGCGGCGAGCTCGCGGGTCCGGCAACGCGGTGGAGTCGGTGTCGAGGTTGGCCCGGCGAGTCGGCGATCATGGCCTTCGGGGCGGGGAGTGCACGGTGGTGGCACCCCCAGCAGTCTTGTCAGCGTCGGCTTGCGCCTGGGCGTCTTGCCAGGGCTTCGATGTGCTCGGCTGCCGGGGCTTGTCGCCGTTGGCGAAGCCGATGAGGCTCTGAATGGTGGCCCTCCAGTCGTCGATCTTGTCTAGCGCTGGAGGGTAATCTAGAAGCAGCTGGGCTTGGGCCAGCGCTTCCTCTGGTGTCTTGGGCGGTGGCGGCGAACGACGCGAGGAGCGAGATATGCTCAGACTTCTAACAGTGTTAGAAGGAGCAACATCTCATTCAGGCGACCGTATTGTGCTCGTGCCAGCGTGTCGACGCGCATGTTGGCCTTGAGCGTCCCGCGATCTGCTGGCTTGGCCTTGTTCCAACGCGAGCACGGTGTTAGGAGCACCATGGCATGGTCGATCCTGCACCTCCTGAGAGGGGTGCGGTGGATGTACAGACGCTGAAGCTTGCGGGGCCTTGTCCTTGGACCTGGTGACGACGTGAGTCCCCCCATCGGCGCCCGCTCCTCCGCCGGCGTCCACCCCACCGCCCGTTTGCTCCGGTGGCGGTAGGATAGACGTAGACGCAGCGGCCACCTCCGAAGCCTTCTTCTTCGGTGGCATGTCGATGAAGATGTTCCCTGGTGGCGATGTACCGCATCTCGTCATTGGTGGTGTCGCAGGTGAGGAGCCTCTACTCGTCGGCACGGACTGCTACCTCCGCCAAGCCATCGAAGAATTGTCGCACGACGTCGTCGGCGGGCTCCATCCAAGTTGGGTTTATCCCGTGCGAGTCACACTCCGGCATCATTGCACAGATGCTATCACGCTGGGAGTTGTTGCACAATGGGATGACGCCCTGCGGCAGCCTGAACCACTCTGGATGGTTGGCGTCATGCTTGAATAGCTCCTTGAGCATCCCGTCAAGCTCCAGAACTGTGAAGTTGAAGTTGAGGCCTGGACGCAGCCTCATGATATCCGCCAGACCGCCAAACAGCCAGGCGGGCCTCCCCCTCTTCTGCAGAGGGGCGATACGGCGACGAAGAAAGTCCACGCCAACGGCCCCTGCTGTGAGCCCGGCAAGCCTGAGCCGCAGGATTCGGGTGGTGGCGATCTTCAGCTTGGCATCGTCCGGCGACAGAGCACTCCAGTCGCCGCCGCGCACTACCCGGGTCTGGCGCAAGTTGGTTAATGGCTGCGGCTTGGCGTCAACAATCCAACACCACTCCGCCCTCCACTCGTCCCACTTGCTGCGGAGCTCCCCCTCTAGATACAGCTCCTTCATGCCGACTCGTGAGATCTAGGCAACCCCGCCAGCTAAGGGCTCTCCTTTCTCGGCTCGGGGGATGAAATAGTGGCGAAAAAGAGCAACATTTGGGTGGATGCCAACGAAGTTCTCGCAGAGGTGTACGAAAACCGCCATTGTCAGAATGGCGTTGGGGTGAAATCAAGAAGATGAAACCCGTAGGTATTCATGATATCACAGAAGAAATCAGAAAAAGGTGGGCAGAGCCCGCAATAGAAGAACACCGGAAAGAAATAGTACCCTTTTGGGCACCGCTTCGAAGTAGAAGCTTCGGCGGAGAACACGGCGTCTTGTGGATGCGCCGCGTCTCCATCGACCAGAAGAGGTAAAACTCCTCCGCAGTGCCTTCGGGGTGAGCTCGGGGGGGAAAAGCACTCGCTCCTTGCGCAGCGCCTCAAGCCGCAACGCCTCGGCCGACTTCGTGCTCTTGCCGGTCTTTGGAGCCATGGCGGAAGCGGCGGGGGAGCGCAGAAGTGTTGAGGGCGACGGCGGCGACGGGCGGCGGAGCGCTGCTCTCTTTCGGCTTGAGAAACGGAGGGGAGCGGCGGAGCTTTCGGAGGAAGAAACTGCAAGTGGCGAAGGTGGGGAATGGCCTGTTTCTCTGCTTATAAGCAGGGGAGCGTTCGCTTTTCTGATTTAAGAATTGCCCACGATTTCTCCCACGACCCGCGATTGACGCGTGGCGTTCTGAGGGCGCGCGGATCTGGTCGATTTGGTTTGGACCCGGGCGCGCGTGCCGTGCCTGTTTTGGGCTGGCCCAACAGCGCTTCGGCACCGTGTATGGCCCAGGCCTGGGGGCTCCTGTCGGTGTACTAAAGTAGGGGTACCTTAGTATCCCGAACTTGTGCACGGGCAGTCGCAGCGCCCCGCGACATGGTTTGCCGGGCGTCCGCCAAGATCCTCCGCTATTCCCATTACTGCCATTCAAGAACAAAGTGTTTAACTGTGAAGACAAGGCCCCGGCAAGAGGAGCTTGCCGGGAAAGACAAGACCCCGGCAAGAGGAGCTTGCCGGGAAGGCCAACCAAGGCATTTTAAGAGACTTGCCGCGACGCACCGCGCGTCCCGGCAAGGCCCGGCGAGCGACAAGCTTGCGGGTGCGACAAGACAGCGACCGCGGCAAGCCGCTTGCCGCGGCGAAGCCACCACTCTGCGCCCACGCTCCAGCGCATCCGACTATGTGTCGCCGCAGGATCGCTCCTAGTGCACGTGGCGGGTAGCTGTGCAGCCATGTGGTGCGAGGTGGCATGTGAAGATGACTAGAAGGCCATCGTGGCGATCGGAGGCGCCCCTAACAGTCGTTTCTTGCACTGTTTGGGCGACCGGACGGGCATTAAATGCCCTTGTCCCCTGCCGTCAGAGTTAGGTAGGGGACACTGTTGATAGCGGCTGTACCAACCTCCGTTTTTACTTTTTTACCCCTCTCTCTATGTTGCCACCTGTTGGTGACCCCTTTAGACTATAAAAAGGAGGCCCATGCACACGTAGAAGGGGTTCGATTCATTCGAAACTACAACACACCCACGCTCTCGAGCAAGAACAGAATAGAAACACAAAGCAACAGTAGGAGTTTTATCTCTCCGGAGAGCTCCGAAGCTGGGTAAAATCCCTCGCGTGCTTCGCCTCGATCTGCTCTTCGTGCGCCCTCTGCTCCCTTGCCGGACCGAAAGGGGCCCTGCCTCATAGGTGTTCGTTTCCCACGTCGTCGGATGCGCTGGAGCGTGGGCGCAGAGTGGTGGCTTCGCCGCGGCAAGTGCCTTGCCGCGGTCACTGTATTGCCGCACCCGAGAACTTGCCGCTCGTCGGGTCCGGCCGGGGCGCGCGGCGCGTCGCGGCAAGTTCTTCACAGTGCCTTGGTTGGCCTTCCCGGCAAGCTCCTCTTGCCGGGGTCTTGTCCTTCCCGGCAAGCTCCTCTTGCCGGGGCCTTGTCTTCTCAGTTAACACTTTGTTCTTGAATGGCAGTGATAGGAATAGCGAAGGATCTTGGCGGACGCCCGGCAAACCTTGCCGCGGGGCGCTGCGACTGCCCGTGCACAACTTCGGGATACTAAGGTACCCCTACTTTAGTACACCGACACTACGATAGATCCCCTATACTTGTGGGTCATCAGGGGGGTGCCCTAGCACACCCCAGGCAATTGCCTAGCTGTGTGCGGCGCCCCCTCCACCATTTACACCCCCGATCATATTTTTGTAGTGCTTAGGCAAAGCTCTGTGGAGATCACTTCATCATCACCCTCACCACGCCGTCATGCTGACGGAACTCTTCTACTACCTCGACGTCTTGCTGGATCAAGAAGGCGAGGGACATCACCGAGCTGAACGTATGCAGAACACGGAGGTGTCGTGCATTCAGTACTTGATCGGTTGAAGCGCTAAGAAGATCGACTACATCAACTGCATTGTGAAGCTCTTCCTCTTACGGTCTACGAGGGTAGGTAGACACACTCTCCCCCTCATTGCTATGCATCTCCATGCCATGATTCCCAACAGTGGCATCAGGAGCCAGGTCTATGCATATATGATATGCACAAGTAGAACACAAAGAAGTTGTGGGTGGTGATGTTCATACTGCTTACCACCAACATCTTATTTTGATTCGGCGGCATTGTGGGATGAAGCGGCCCGGACCAACCTTACATGTCCATGCACATGAGACCGGTTCCACCGACTAACATGCAACTAATTTTGCATAAAGGTGGATGGGGGTTTCCATTTCTCCTACTTTAGTTGAATCGAATTTCACTGCGTCCGGTCCTTGAAGAAGGTTAAAACAACAAACTTGATGAATCGCCGTTGTGGTTTTTGTCGTAGGTAAGAACAGAACTTGCTAGAAGCCCGTAGCATCCACGTAAAACTTGCAACAACAAAGTAGAGGATGTCTAACTTGTTTTTGCAGGGTATGTTGTGATGTGATATGGTCAAGACATGATGTGATAAATGTTATTGTATGGGATGATCATGTTTTGTAAGTTATGGGTAACCGGCAGGAGCCTTATGGTTGTCTCTTTATTGTATGAAATGCAAACGCCATGTAATTGCTTTACTTTATCACTATGCGTTAGCGATAGTTGAAGAAGCAATAGTTGGTGAGACGACCATGACACAATGATGGAGATCAAGCTGTTGAGCTGGTGATGATGGAGATCACGACGATGCTTTGGAGATGGAGATCAAAAGCACGAGATGATGATGGCCATATCATGTCACATATTTGGATTGCATGTGATGTTTATCTTTTATGCATCTCATTTTTCTTAGTACGGTGGTAGCATTATAAGATGATCCCTTCACTAAATTTCAAGATAAAAGTGTTCTCTGTGAGTATGCACCATTGCTACAGTTCATCATGTTGAGACACCACGTGATGATCGGGTGTGATAGACTCTATGTTCACATTCAACGGGTGTAAGACAGTTTTGCACATGCAAAATACTTGGGTTAAACTTGACAAGCCTAGCATGTACAAACATGGCCTCAGAACACTGGAGATCGGAATATCATACGTGAATCATATAGTAGATATGATCAACATAGAGATGTTCACCATTAATGACTACCCCATCTCATGTGATGATCGGACATGGGTTAGTTGATTTGGATCACGTATCACTTAAATAACTTGAGGGGTGTTTAGTTAAGTGGGAGTTCAAATTGAACTTTACTTTATCATGAACTTAGTCCTGATAGTATTTGCAAATTATGTTGTAGATCAATAGCTCGAGTTGTAGCTCCCCTACGTTTTTGATATGTTCCCAGAGAAAACTAAGTTTAAAGATGATAGTAGCAATGATGCAGACTGGGTCCGTGATCTGAGCATTATCCTCATTGCTGCATAGAAGAATTATGTCCATGATGTGCCGCTAGGTGACAGACCTGTTGCAGGAGCAGATGCAGGCGTTATGAACTTTTGGCAAGCTCGATATGATGACTACTTGATAGTTTAGTGCGATGTGCTTTACGGCTTAGAACCGGGACTTCAAAAACGTTCTGAACGCCACGGAGCAAATGTTCCAAGAGCTGAAATCTGTATTTCAGACTCATGCCCGTGTCGAGAGGTATGAGAACTCTCACAAGTACTTTTCCTACAAGATGGAGGAGAATAGCTAAGCCAATGAGCATGTGCTCAGAATTTCTGGGTACTAGAATCGCCTGAAATAAGTGGGAGTTAATCTTCCAGATAATATAGTGATTGACAAAGTTATCTAGTCACTATCACCAAGCTACTAGAACTTCATGATGAACTATAAAATGCAAGGGATGAAAATAATAATTCTCGAGCTCTTCGTGGTGCTGAAATCGGCGAATGTAGAAATCAAGAAAAAACATCAAGTGTTGATGGTTATACAAGACCACTAGTTTCATGAAAAAGGGTAAAGGGAAAGAAAGGGAACTTCAAGAAAAATGGCCAGCAAGTTGCCACTCCTGTGAAGAAGCTCAAAGCTGGACCTAAGCCTGAAACTGAGTGCTTCTACTGCAAAGGGAATGGTCACTAGAAGCGGAACTACCCTAAATACTTGGCGGATAAGAAGGATGGCAAAGTGAACAAAGGTATATTTGATATACATGTTATTGATGCGTACCTTACTGGTATTCATAGTAGCCCCTAGGTATTTGATACTAGTTCAGTTGCTAAGATTAGTAACTCGAAAGAGGAGTTACAATATAACCAGAGACTAGTTAAGGGCGAGGTGACGATGTGTGTTGGAAGTGCTTTCAAGGTTGATACATCGCACACTCCCTCTACTTTCGGGGTTAGTGTTGAGCCTAAATAAATGTTATTTGGTGTTTGTGTTGACCATGAACAAGATTAGACCATGTTTATTGCAATATGGTTATTCATTTAAGTCACAGAATAATTGTTGCTCTGTTTACATGAATAAAACATTCTATGGCCATACACTCAATGCAAATGGTTTATTGAATCTCGATTGTAGTGATACACATATTCATAATATTGATTACAAAAGATGCAAAGTTGATAATCATAGTGCAACATACTTGTGGCACTGCCATTTAGGTCATATTGGTGTAAAGCGCATGAAGAAACTCCATACCGATGGACTTTCAGAATCACTTGATTATGAATCATTTGATACTTGCGAATCATGCCTCATGGGCAAGATGACTAAAACTCCGTTCTTCGGAACAATGGAGCAAGCTAATGACTAATTGGAAATAATACATACCGATGTATGCAGTCTGATGTGTGTTGAACCACGCAGCGTGTATCGTTATTTTCTGACCTTCACAGATTATTTGAGCATATATGGGTATATCTACTTAATGAAACACAAGTCTGAAACATTTGAAAAGTTCAAAGAATTTCAGAAGGAAGTGGAGAATCATCATAATAAGCAAATAAAGTTTCTACGATCTGATCACGGAGGCAAATATTTGAGTTACGAGTTTGGCCTTCATTTAAAACAATGTGGAATAGTTCCACAACACACGCCACCTGTAACACCACAACATACTGGTGTGTCCGAATGTCGTAACCATAGTTTATTAGATATGGTGTGATCTATGATGTCTCTTACCGATTTACCACTTCGTTTTGGGGTTATGCATTAGAGACAACTGCATTCACGTTAAATAGGGCACCGTCTAAATCCGTTGAGACGACACTGTATGAACTTTGGTTTGGCAAGAACCTAAGATGTCATTTCTTAAAGTTTGGGGTTGCGACACTTATGTTAAAAGGCTTCAGCCTGATAAGCTCGAACCCAAATCGGAGAAGTGCGTCTTCATAGGATACCCTAAGGACACAATTGGGTACACCTTCTACCACAGATCCGAAGGCAAGATCTTTGTTGCCAAGAATGGAACCTTTCTATAGAACGAGTTTCTCTCAAAAGAAGCGAGTGGGAGGAAAGTAGAACTTGATGAGGTAATTGTACCTTCTCTCAATTTGGAAAGTAGCACATCAGAGAAATCTGTTCCCGTGATGCCTACACAAACTGGAGAGGAAGTTAATGATGATGATCATGAAACTTCATATCAATTTACTACTGGACCTCGTAGGTCGAACAGAGCATGTTCCGCACCAGAGTGGTACGGTAATCCTATCTTGGAATTCATGTTACTAGACCATGGAGAACCTACAAATTATGAAGAAGCTATGATGAGCCCAGATTCTAACAAATGGCTTGAGGGCATGAAATTTGAGATACGATCCATGTATGAGAATAAAGTATGGACTTTGGTGGACTTGCCCGATGATCGGCAAGCCATAGAGAAAAAATGGATTACAAAGCACGACTTGTCACAAAAGGTTTTCAACAAGCTCAATGGGTTGACTACAATGAGACCTTCTCACCCATAGTGATTCTGATGTGGGGCGGAACCCTAGGGGTCGATCTTTCACATTCGGAGTGGATCCTACGGGGAAAACACGACGAATGCGCGGAAATCACAAGGGAAAACACGGGGAGAAATGAAAGAATCACTCAATCGACAAGTAATTGATCACACAAGGTCTAGATCACCGAAAGCATAAGGTAACACCTGATCCAAAATCAACAAAGGAAGAATACAAAGGAAACCGTTCTTCTCCATGAGGAGGTCTTGATTGTCTTCTCCGGATGGAGGCCTTGAATCCGAATGGATCTTCTCCAAGGAGGCACGCTCCCTCACGTGGAGTAGATCTGGTATGGATGAGCTATGCTCTATCTCAAGATGAGCTATCACAACGCTAAGTCTCGAAGTGAGGAGGAGTCCTATATATAGGCTAGGGGCGAAGGAGTACATGGACTCAGTCCAACAAGCGCGCGCACGCGCTGGGAGGGCCGGACGTCCGGGCATCGGGCCGGATGCCCGGTGGCTCACGAGGCGCCAGATGTCCGGGCTGGCGCAGATGGCTGTTCTGCTCTTTGGATGGGCGATGCCGGATGTCCGCTCTAATGGGCCGGATGTCCGCTGCTTCGGGTGGCGCCGGATGTCCGGGGCGATCGCCGGATGTCCGGGCTGACGGGGCAAGCTTCTGTGCTCTCTGGTCACTGGTGCCGGATGTCCGGGATTTTGGCCGGATTTCTAGTGGGGGCCGGATGTCTGGGCTGGACGCCGGATGTCTGGTCGCTATAGTTTCTTCTGTAGTGGGCTGGCCGTGTAGATCTCCAGGGGCCGAATGTCCGGGGTCCTGGCCGGATGCCCGGTGCCTGGAGGCTGTTCTTGCCTTCTTCCATTGGTTCTCTTCTTCCATGGACTTGGGGTCTTGACCATCTTCATGTTCATCCTCGGGAGGGTCCTCTTGGTACCTAATCATGCACATCATTCCGGATTGAGGTAGTATCCATGTCTCGAGAGGATCATATGAGATATCACTAAGGAGAGAAGTCACCTCGGTCTCGAGAGCTCTAGCTCGTGCTCTAGTCATGGGTCCTCTTGGTGCTTAGTGAGGCGATGGAAGGTCCATGGGGATGACCAAAGGATGCTCCGCATCATATCCCCCCCCCTGGGAAAGATCTGACCTCGGATCGAAATCCTCCTCACCATGGTACGGGGAGAGATCGGAGACGTTGAAGATGTCGCTCACGTTGTACTTATCGCGTGGGAGATCGATCTTGTAAGCGTTGTTGTGGTAGCGTGCTCGCACCTTGAATGGTCCATCGGCTCGAGGGAGAAGCTTGGACTTGCGCTCGTTGGGGAAGCGGTCCTTGCGAAGGTGTAGCCACACGAGGTCTCCAATGTTGAATATCATGGAATGCTTGTTGACGTTGAGCTTGGTCACGAGTCCTTGTACTTGGCGCCTGATGGTGCGCCTTGTATCTTCATGCATCTTCTTGATGTAGCTTGCACCGGCACTTGCGTCGAGGTTGGTGCGCTCTTGAAGAGGGAGAGGTAGAATGTCCAATGGGCACAACAGGTTGAAGCCGTAGACGACCTCGAAGGGGGACTTGCCGGTCGTCGAATGTCTTGCACGGTTCTGGCGTACTCGGTGATGGGTAGACACTCCTCCCACTCCTTTATGTTCTTCTTGATTAACACGCAAAGTGGAGTGGAGATTGTACGGTTCGTCACCTCCGTTTGGCCGTCGGTTTGAGGATGGTATGAGGATGAGAACAAGATCTTGATTCCGAGCTTGGCGCATAGGGTCTTCCAAAAGTAACTCAAGAACTTGACATCGCGGTCAGAGACGATTGTCTTTGGTACTCCATGGAGACGCAAGATTTCCCTACAAGAGAGATTTGCAATGTGTGAAGCATTGTCTATCTTGTTGCAAGGTATGAAATGTGCCATCTTAGAAAATCGGTCCACAACAACAAACACAGAATCCTTGCCATTTTGAGTTCTAGGCAAACCAAGTTCAAAATCCATGCTAATGTCTTCCCAAGGTTGATAAGGAATAGGAAGAGGCGTGTAAAGACCATGGGATTGAGATTTAGACTTAGCTTTGCGACATGTAGAGCATCGGGTGGTGAAGCGTGATACGTCGCGGAACATCTTCGGCCAAAAGTAGTTCTTGGAGAGCGTGGCGAATGTCTTGTCACGTCCAAAATGTCCCATGAGTCCGCCTCCATGAGCATCTTGCAAAAGGAGAAAACGAAGCGAAGACTCGGGAATGCATAGTTTGTTAGCTCTCATAAGATAACCATCCTTGATGTAATATTGTTCCCAAGATGTATGCATCAAACATTTAGCATAAGGAGTCGCAAAAGATGGATCATTAGCATACAAGTCTTTTATGTGCTCAAAGTCAATAACATTCAACTCAAGTTTAGTGACAAGTGTGCATATGCGTGAAAGTGCATCGGCAACTACATTTTCTTTACCCTTAATGTACTTGATCACATAGGGAAAAGATTCAATAAATTCACTCCATTTGGCATGACGATTGCTCAACTTAGTTTGACCTTTTAAGTACTTAAGCGTTTCATGATCGGTATGGATGACAAACTCATGAGGTCTAAGATAATGTTCCCAAACATGTAGCACACGCACTAAAGCATACAATTCTTTCTCATAGATGGGATATTTAAGTTGAGCACCGGAGAGTTTTTCATTAAAATAAGTAATGGCTCATTTTTCTTGCATCAAAACTTCGCCAATTCCGGTACCACTTGCATCACAATGAACCTCAAATGTTTTGTCAAAGTTGGGCAAAGCAAGAATTGGAACATGAGTAAGTAATGACTTGCGCTCATCAAAAGCGGTGGATTGCAAAGATCCCCAAACAAAAGGAGCATTCTTCTTACTCAAAGCATGCAAAGGAGCGGCAATAGTGCTAAAGTCTTTGACAAAGCGACGATAAAAACCCGCAAGAGCAAGAAAACTACGGACTTGTTGCAAATTGGTGGGTTGGGGACAAGTTTTAGTTGCTTCAATTTTAGATTCATCAACATGGACACCCTTTGAAGATACAACAAAACCCAAGAAAACCACTTTGTCAGCACCAAATATGCATTTTTTCAAGTTGGCATAAAGACGTTCCTTGCGAAGGGTTTGCAAAACAGCCCTAACATGATTAAGATGCTCTTTCATGGTTTTGCTAAACACAAGAATACCATCGAAGTAAACCACAACAAAGACTGTAATATAAGGGCGAAGCACATAATGCATGAGACGCACGAAAGTAGCGGGTGCCTCCGATAAACCCATAGGCATGACTAACCAGTCATATAAGCCAAATTTGGTTTTGAAAGCAGTTTTCCATTCATCACCCTCTTGTATGCGGATGCCTATACGCATTTATAGGTCTACAATCGATACAACTTTCCATATCTTGCCGTTGAATCTCCAACTCTTGCCTTTTCTCAAGATGCGATATGATATTTCCTTCATGGTTGGGTTTTCCTTGTCTTTTGTTTTTGCATGTTGTTCATGTCATGCATTTCATCATCGCATCATTCGCATTGCATCGGCATTGTTTTTCATAAAACTTGCATTTGCTCGTAGTTGTCGCTTCTTCCTTGTCCTGTTGACCCCTCGGATCAACCGACCGCTCTCTTCTCTCTCTCTTACGAGCCCATCAAAACCCTTTGTCTCCATGGCGTTTCGTCAAACCCCTCTTGCGTGCGTCCGAAAACTCCCCTGAACCCGACCCGGGCAGTCATTACCGTTGGGTCCGGATCATCCCCTAACGTCTACAAAACATCTCCGTTTTCTTATTTGGACTCTCTAACCTATTTACTCTCGGCCGTCCGATTAAATCGGAGGGTTCAAACTTAGCTCTCCTAACCAAACCCTTTGACCAGAGTCGTCCGATGATGATCTAACGACCGAGATAAGCCCCAAAATCCCTCTCCTAGCCTTCTTTTCCTATTTAAGCCACCCCTCCATGCCTATTTTGGACGAACCCTAATCCCTAGGGGACCTGTCCCATCCTTCCATTCCCTCCGCCTCCACCCGACCAAAACCCTCTCGGGATCCCCTCCCGATCCTTCTCCACCCAACCAGCGCCCTCCTTCCTCCTCGTTCCAGATCCCCTCGCCCTCCTTCCTCGTTCGATCCCCTGCCTCTGCCCGAGCTCCTCCCGCATCCAACCCCGAGCGCCGCCCTCACCTTCGAGCACGCCGCCTCCGCCCGGTTCCGCTCGCGACGTCGCTTCGCGACGCCCTGCCCTCGCCAAGACCTGCCGCCGCCGGCGCCCCAAGTCCCACATCGCCGCCACCACACTCCCCTGTTCCTCGGGATCCTTCCCCGACCAGCCTCCACCTCCCTTGGGATCCTTCCCGATCCGCTCCACCCGGGCCAACCCGCAGCACCACCTCAACCTTCCGCTCACGCCGGCGTCCCAAGCCAGCTCCTGTCCCGAGCGCCTCCTCCTCACCTCGTCTCCCTCACGCCAGCCGACCACCGGAGCTACCTCCGCCACGAGCAGCACCAGGTCGCGGTGCCCCTGCCCTCCATCTCTCCCTTCCCTTTCTTCCTCTCCCGTCTCTCTCTTCTCTCGTCTCACATCTCTCTCTGCTCTCTCTTCTCTTTGTGCACAGGAGCAACCCGCCGCCATGGACGCTCGACCTCACTACCGTCCTTGAGCTCGTCCGCCTCCCCACGCCGCCGCCATGGCCTCGGATCCGGCCGGTTCCCGCGGTCCCTCGCTCCACCAAGTCCCTCTGCATGCTCCCTGCTTCGCGCCGCTGCCTTCCGTGCGTCCAGAGGAGGACGAACACCTCTGCAGTGCCATGGCCTCCTCTGCTTCTTCTTCGTTGACCGCGCCTCCCTCTTCCGTCGGATCCATGGCCCAGGGACCGGATCCGCCTCAAGCTCGCCGCAGCTCCTCCCCGTCGTTCTTGCGCTGCTTCCAGGACCAACTGAAGCCCTGCCGTCTCCCCGCCAAGTCTATGTCGCCGCCCTCTGCTTCCCCTGCATCGAGCATGGCTCGATCCGGTCAGGCGCGTTGACTGCGCCCGCAGCATGTCGCAGCCGGGTGGCCTCGAGAGCGCCAAGTCCCGCAGCAGCCCGCAAGGCCCAGCCGGCCTGCCCGGCCTCCTCTTCCTCAACTGGGCCTTGGCCCATGGTGAGAAAACCCCCACCCCCTCCTGAGCACTGCTGGGTCGGACAGTTTCGGCCCGCTTCTATTTTTTTCAGTCCTGCGATTTTGCTAATTATCCAGTGATTTACTGATTTACAGAAAACCCCCTAGACATCATGCATATAATAACTCATTAACCGTGCATCGGATTAAAATAATTTATATATGTAAAATGACTAGTTTTTCATCTAGATTCATAATATGCTATTTTCATCCATGTTTAAACTATTTAAAATGATGTTTGTTTAAATTTGCTAAATGCCATGCTAAAATGATTTATTTCATAACTAAATAACCGTAGCTCGGTTTTAAATAAACTCTATATGTAAATGGGGTGGAAAAATGCCTAGTTTAACATGGTCCACTTTATTTTCCTGTTTAACAACTTTAAAATATGTTTTAGGGCAGAACAGTAGCAAATTCATAAATTGCATATGAGGTTTTTCCGGAAATGTTGTTTGTTGTTCCGGCCTCATTTAAACTTGCCTAAATAGTTAATTTGCTTATGCTTCACCCCTTGCCATGTTTAACAACATTTAATATTGTTGGGTACTTAACCGAGAGATAATTAAATATTTGCATGTGGTGTTTTGTCAATATGCAACTCGTTGCATATTGAGCTCCACTTAACTTGTAGTATTGTTTGTTGCAACTTTGCCATGCCTCATTAAACCGGACATGCATCATACTTGTTTGTGCATCATGCTATGTTTATGCTTGTGTGTTTACCATGTTGTTTGTTCTTTCCGGTGTTGCTTCTTAGTCCCGGTAATGTTGCGATCGTGAGGATTCGTTCGACCACGTTGGTTCGTCTACTTCATGGACTCGTTCTTCTTCCTAGCGGGATTTCAGGCAAGATGACCGCTACCCTGGATCTCACTACTATCATTGCTATGCTAGTTGCTTCGTTCTATCGCTATGCTGCGTTACCTATCATTTGCTCTTCAAGCCTCCCAATTTGCCATGAACCTCTAACCTTTGACACCATTCCTAGCAAACCATTGTTTGGCTATGTTACCGCTTGCTCAGCCCCTCTTATAGCGTTGCTAGCTGCAGGTGAAGTGAAGATTTCTCCATGGTGGACAGGATTTTGGTTGGGATATCACAATATCTCTTATATTATTAATGCATCTATATATTTGGTAGAGGGTGGAAGGCTCGACCTTATGCCTAGTGTTTTGTTCCACTCTTGCCGCCCTAGTTTCCGTCATACCGGTGTTATGTTCCCGGATTTTGCGTTCCTAACGCGGTTGGGTGATTTATGGGACCCCCCCTGACAGTTCGCTTTGAATAAAACTTGTCCAGCAAGGCCCAACCTTGGTTTTACCATTTGCCTCACCACCACCTATACCCGTCCCTTGGGTCCGCCAACCCGAGGGTCATCTTTATTTTAGCCCCCCCGGGCCAGTGCTTGTCTAAGTGTTGGTCCGAACCGAGCCGCCTGCGGGGCCACCTCGGGGAAACTCGAAGTCTGGTTTTACTCGTAGCATGTCTCATCCGGTGTTGCCCTGAGAATGAGATATGTGCAGCTCCTATCGGGATTGTCGGCGCATCGGGCGGTCTTGCTGGTCTTGTTTTACCATTGTTGAAATGTCTTGTAAACCGGAATTCTGAGATTGATCGGGTCTTCCTGGGAGAAGGTCTATTCCTTCGTTGATCGCGAGAGCTTGTCATGGGCTAAGTTGGGACACCCCTGCAGGGTTTAAACTTTCGAGAGCCATGCCCGCGGTTATGTGGCAGATGGGAATTTGTTAATGTCCGGTTGTAGATAACTTGACACCAGATCCGAATTAAAATGCATCAACCGCGTGTAGCCGTGATGGTCTCTTCTCGGCGAGTCCGGAAGTGAACACGGTTTCGTGGTTATGTTTGACGTAAGTAGGTGTTCGGGATCACCTCTTGATCATTGCTAGCTTCACGACTGTTCCGCTTTGTTTCTCTTCTCGCTCTCATTTGCGTATGTTAGCCACCATATCATGCTTAGTCGCTGCTGCAACCTCACCACTTTACCCTTCCTTTCCCATTAAGCTTTGCTAGTCTTGATACCCATGGTAATGGGATTGTTGAGTCCTCGTGGCTCACGGATACTTCAAAACCAGTTTGCGGTGCCTATGTTATCGAAAGGTGGCGCAATCAAGCTCAAGGAGGAGCTCGATGAAGATCTTGCCTTTTGTGTTGTTTCGTTCTAGTTGATCAAGAGTGGAGCCAAGTTGGGGTTGATCGGGGACCTTTGTCGATTTGGGGTTCTTCTTTTATTTTGGTTCCGTAGTCGGACCTTGATTGTATCTGGATGATGTAATGCTTTATTCATGTAATTGTGTGAAGTGGCGATTGTAAGCCAACTATGTATCTCTTCCTTATGTATTACTTGGGTTGTGTGAAGATTACCTCACTTGCGACATTGCTTTCAATGCGGTTATGCCTCTAAGTCGTGCTTCGACACGGGAGATATAGCCGCATCGAGGGCGCTATGTTGGTAATCGAGCCTTCCCGACCTTAGGAGCCCCTCGCTTGATCGTTTTTAGCGGCGAGTTGTGTCTAGAAAATGTTTTGAGTCATTTAGGATTATATATATCGGAGAGTTAGAATTCTTTTTACTCCTCGGTCCTTCGTTGCTCTGGTAAGGCATCCCGACGAGAGTTTTGACTCTTCTTTTCTCAAATTTCACTAAAAAAAAATTTTAGGATCACGCGGGTATCTTGGAATCGTTCCGATGGTTTTATGATGAGAACATTGTCTTGGTGCCTCCTGCCAGGGGTTTAGTGGAAGTGTCCCGGGGAGTTGAGCTCTGAGGTGTTGTCATCATAATTTTATCGTTGCAATTCTGGAATACCTGAGTTTAGTACACCGACATCGAAAATCTCTTTTATGCAGTTGTTGGTGAGATAACCCCGATAACCCAATCTCGAGGTGAGTACGGAGTATTACCATGACTCGTATAACGGATGCTTTTCAAGGTTGAGGTACACGATTTCGAAGGTTTCTTGGTTATGTGTTGAAGGATGGATACAGCTTGGATGTAGGTATTGTTAGTTTGGGTGAGATATATTGCTTCCTCGTATCCCCAACACCAGATTGCATAACCGAAAAAATTTTATAGGTGGGAGTTTATAGGTGGAAATTCAAGTAGCTCCTAGAATATCTTTTCGACTTCAGATGTCATGTGCACCGATGCATGATATGGGATTGGGTAAATCTTTATCATATGTTTGTTCCGGCTTATTCTGCAAGCCAGTCCTTTGTTTTTGTTTTGAGTTGTGGTATTCGAGTTGCTTCAATGTCAAGTGTTGATTCCATACCTTTCCGAAACGGTGTTCTCATATTGCTATGTGAATACTAATCCTTTTGATCATTAATTTTGTCATGTCAACTCCTTTCCAACCGGTGTGCTTCTCTTCAAGTGGATCCCATCATTTTTCCCATCCGCAAGATCAAATCTAAGTTTTCTCAACGGTGTTTGTTTCATCCGTCCCAAGTTGCCTTTGTTTTCCCGCCCACCCACCCTTTTTCCTCAAGGACTAAGATTTCTTTACCAAGTATCCTTTTATTTTTGTGAAGTTTCTCCATTCTTTTCCGTCAATGTTCTTACCCGGTGGTTCTCAAGAAGATGTTCTACTAGTTCATCATTCCTCATTCTTTTCTTTTCTCCGTGGATTCAAGTCAAGTTTTGTTGATCATACCTTTTTCCTCATTTCAATGTCTTCTCATACCGATGCACCTCATTATCATTCACTTCTTCGCTATTTGTTATTCCGAGTGCTCAAGATATCTCACAAGATTCGTGTTTCCACTCTCATTCGCTTCAAGCTCTTTCGAGATTGGTATCTCATTCAAGTCATTTAATTCAACCGGTGCAACATCTCTTTTAAATATTTTCAACGGTGTTCTTTTGAGTGGGCCCTAACCCACAGGTTTTTTCCCAGGATCTTACCTGACTCTTCTAATTTTTCCGGAGCCATTCCAAATTCTTTTCAGAGTTTGACGTAAGAATGAATTTTCATCAGTCACATGCCTTCTCCAAGGTCGTTTTCAAATTCTTTTCATCTTTGGCTCAACCTTTCCTCTTTTAATTCTCCCGGAGTGTCTCAACAATTCATGGTGGTGTTTCTCATCATCATCCTCAATTTGAAGACTAAGGAAGAGATTTCTCCTAAAATCTTGGTCCATTCTCTTGAAGATTCATGGTTTTAGCTTCATGCTATCCTCATAATTGTTTTGATTGTGACAATTCTTTTCTTACCATCAGGAGCATTTCATGAGTTGTTTCCATTTCTTTCCTTCGAGGCCATCATGTCATAATTCTTCATTCTCAGCGTGTAGCTATCGTTCTCCAAATCTTACCGGTGGTTCGTTCAAGATTTCTCTTCCTTCGTTATCATATCAAATATTTGTTCTTTTAATCCCACCGGTGGTTCCATCAATACCTTCTCAAGTTCCCGCTATATCTCTCTTAATCCTTTTTCAACGGGAATAAGTAGTATGCCAAATCCGTTGCTTGTCATCAATTAAATTTGATGAAGGATAAGCATACAATAAATCTTATTCTTATTTACTCGAGGTGATTCAATTATTTTTCTTCCGGAGATTATTCAAGATGAATAAATTCTTGTTTACAAGTGATTCATCTTCTTTCCGTAGTTGGTCATCATATCACATTCTCAGTTCGAGATGCTTCATATTTTCTTTTCCGGAGTTCCAAGTTTTCCGCATTATCGTCGCGAAGCTCATTCTAAATCATTGCAAGGCTTCACCTTGTGTTTTCAACTTCTCCTTCTTTCCACCATCCTTTTAATACCGGAGTTTCTTCATGGTGGTTCCTCAAGGATTCTTTTCATTCTTCAGTTGTTCTTCAAGATTTCTCTCATAGTTATGATCCGCCAAGCTATACTCTAAAAATAAACATGATGCTCAACACATGTTTTGTTTTGAGGCGTTCAAGTATTCTTTGTCTTGCATTCCGAAGTGCAATTCTCTCTACCTTATCTTTTGAGGTGGTGTTATGTCACTCTTGACAATTTCCTTCATGTTTCATGATTCATATATTGTCAAGAATGAGGTATTTTAAATCCATCAATCCCTTTGTTGGAGTTATCTTGGGTTATATTTCACCTAAAGCTTTCCCTTAGGATTGTTGCTATTTATGGTGCTTATAAATGACCCAAGTTCTTCTTTATCCTCCCGTGATATAGTTTCTCGTCTCCTTGTTGATATCAATGAAATTCTTTTCCGTGCTTGGCGGTTGTCACCTCATAATTTGGGATGCATCCATAAGACCATATCAAGCTTATTCTTTTCGTTGTTGGTTTTCCAACAACTCCGTTCTAATCTTCTTGAAGGGTGCTTTCCAAGCTCATTCATGGCAAAGTTGGCATTTCCTCCTCCGTTCTCTTATTCCGATGATCTATCTTCTATTCATCCGTTCCGAGGCATTGTGAAGTTGCTCCTTTGTCCAATAGTCTCGCTTTGCCAAGATCATGTTCCTTTTCCTTGGTTATCCATTTAACCGAGTGTTGTGTCTATCGAGTTCTCTTTTTATCAAGTCTCATCCAAGTCCTCATTTTGCCAAGTTCAAATTCTATTACTCCATTTCCAACTGGAGTGTTGTATCATCTCCTCAATATCATCTCATCCTATCAAGTTTTCCTTCATCTATCAGTCGGAGTGCTGCCCAAATTATATCAATCTTATTCCTCCTCTATCTAGTTTTAACCGGAGTGGTTTCAATATCTATCTTATCACTAAACCTCTTGGTTCTCATCATATTCCTTGTTCCTCTTGTCCAACGAATTGTTTGCAATCTTGGTCATCTCCGTTGTTTTGTTTCTTTCAATTTGTTCAACCTCTCAATGTTCTTTGGTTTCACTCAAATTGTCAAAGAAGCAACTTAGTTTTACCTCTTCTCTTCCCTTTCTGTTTTCCCTCCGGTGCCATCCTAGATCTCGGGACGAGATCCTCTCGTAGTGGTGGAGTGTTGTAACGCCCCGGATACAACTTTCCATATCTGTAACTCCGACTCTTGCCTTTTCCGAAGATGCGATATGATATTTCCTTCATGGTTGGGTTTTTGTCTTTTGTTTTTGCATGTTGTTCATGTCATGCATTTCATCATCGCATCATTCGCATTGCATCGGCATCGTTTTTCATAAAACTTGCATTCGCTCGTAGTTGTCGCTTCTTCCTTGTCCCTGTTGACCCCTCTCAGATCAACCGGACCGCTCTCTTCTCTCTCTTTTCTGAGCCCATCAAAACCCTTTGTCTCCATGGCGTTTCGTCAAACCCCTCTTGCATGCGTCCAAAACTCCCGAACCCGACCGAAAATCATTACCGTTGGGTCCGGATCATCCCCTAACGTCTACAAAACATCTCCGTTTTCTTATTTGGACTCTCTAACCTATTTATTCTCGACCGTCCGATTAAATCGGAGGGTTCAAACTTAGCTCTCCTAACCAAACCATTTGACCAGAGCCGTCCGATGATGATCTAATGACCGAGATAAGCCCCAAAATCCCTCTCCTAGCCTCCTTTTCCTATTTAAGCCACCCTCCATGCCTATTTGGGATGAACCCTAATCCCTAGGGGACCTGTCCCATCCTTCCATTCCCTCCGCCGCCACCCGACCAAAACCCTCTCGGGATCCCCTCCCAATCCTTCTCCACCCAACCAGCGCCCTCCTTCCTCCTCGTTCCAGATCCCCTCGCCCTCCTTCCTCGTTCGATCCCCTGCCTCTGCCCGAGCTCCTCCCGCAGCCAACCCCGAGCGCCGCCCTCACCTTCGAGCACGCCGCCTCCGCCCGGTTCCGCTCGCGACGTCGCTTCGCGACGCCCTGCCCTCGCCAAGACCTGCCGCCGCCGGCGCCCCAAGTCCCGCATCGCCGCCACCACACTCCCCTGTTCCTCGGGATCCTTCCCCGACCAGCCTCCACCTCCCTTGGGATCCTTCCCGATCCGCTCCACCCGGGCCAACCCGCAGCACCACCTCAACCTTCCGCTCACGCCGGCGTCCCAAGCCAGCTCCTGTCCCGAGCGCCTCCTCCTCACCTCGTCTCCCTCGCGCCGGCCGACCACCGGAGCTACCTCCGCCTACGAGCAGCACCAGGTCGCGGTGCCCCTGCCCTCCATCTCTCCCTTCCCTTTCTTCCTCTCCCGTCTCTCTCTTCTCTTGTCTCACATCTCTCTCTGCTCTCTCTTTTCTTTGTGCATAGGAGCAACCCGCCGCCATGGACGCCCGACCTCACTGCCGTCCTGGAGCTCGTCCGCCTCCCCACGCCGCCGCCATGGCCTCGGATCCGGCCGGTTCCCGTGGTCCCTCGCTCCGCCAAGTCCCTCTGCAAGCTCCCTGCTTCGCGCCGCTGCCTTCCGTGTGTCCAGAGGAGGACGAACACCTCTGCAGTGCCATGGCCTCCTCTGCTTCTTCTTCGTTTACCGCGCCTCCCTCTTCCGTCGGATCCATGGCCCGTGGACGGATCCGCCTCAAGCTCGCCGCAGCTCCTCCCGTCGTTCTTCGCTGCTTCCAGACCAATCTGAAGCCTTCCGCCGCCCGCCAAGTCTATGTCGCTGCCCTCTGCTTCCCGTGATCGAGCATGGCTTGATCCGGTCAGCACGTTGATCAGCGCCCTGTGCTGTCATAGCCGGGTGGCCTCGAGGCGCCAAGTCCCGCAGAGAGCCCGCAAGGCCCAAATGGCCTGCCTGCCTCCTCTTCCTCAACTGGGCCTTGGCCCATGGTGAGAAAACCCCCACCCCCTCCTGAGCACTGCTGGGTCGGACAGTTTCGGCCCGCTTCTGTTTTTTTTCAGTCCTGCGATTTTGCTAATTATCCAGTGATTTACTGATTTACAGAAAACCCCCTAGACATCATGCATATAATAACTCATTAACCGTGCATCGGATTAAAATAATTTATATATGTAAAATGACTAGTTTTTCATCTAGATTCATAATATGCTATTTTCATCCATGTTTAAACTGTTTAAAATGATGTTTGTTTAAATTTGCTAAATGCCATGCTAAAATGATTTATTTCATAACTAAATAACCGTAGCTCGGTTTTAAATAAACTTTATATGTAAATGGGGTGGAAAAATGCCTAGTTTAACATGGTCCACTTTATTTTCCTGTTTAACAACTTTAAAATATGTTTTAGGGCAGAACAATAGCAAATTCATAAATTGCATATGAGGTTTTTCCGGAAATGTTGTTTGTTGTTCCGGCCTCATTTAAACTTGCCTAAATAGTTAATTTGCTTATGCTTCACCCCTTGGCATGTTTAACAACATTTAATATTGTTGGGTACTTAACCGAGAGATAACTAAACAATTGCATGTGGTGTTTTGTCAATATGCAACTCGTTGCATATTGAGGTCCACTTAACTTGTAGTATTGTTTGTTGCAACTTTGCCATGCCTCATTAAACCGGACATGCATCATACTTGTTTGTGCATCATGCCATGTTTATGCTTGTGTGTTTACCATGTTGTTTGTTCTTTCCGGTGTTGCTTCTTAGTCCCGGTAATGTTGCGATCATGAGGATTCGTTCGACCACGTTGGTTCGTCTACTTCATGGACTGGTTCTTCTTCCCTGGCGGGATTTCGGGCAAGATGACCGCTACCCGGATCTCACTACTATCATTGCTATGCTAGTTGCTTCGTTCTATCGCTATGCTGCATTACCTATCATTTGCTCTTCAAGCCTCCCAATTTGCCATGAACCTCTAACCTTTGACACCATTCCTAGCAAACCATTGTTTGGCTATGTTACCACTTGCTCAGCCCCTCTTATAGCATTGCTAGCTGCAGGTGAAGTGAAGATTTCTCCATGGTGGACAGGATTTTGGTTGGGATATCACAATATCTCTTATATTATTAATGCATCTATATATTTGGTAAAGGGTGGAAGGCTCGGCCTTATGCCTAGTGTTTTGTTCCACTCTTGCCGCCCTAGTTTCCGTCATACCGGTGTTATGTTCCCGGATTTTGCGTTCCTAACGCGGTCGGGTGATTTATGGGACCCCCCTGACAGTTCGCTTTGAATAAAACTTGTACAGCAAGGCCCAACCTTGGTTTTACCATTTGCCTCACCACCACCTATACCCGTCCCTTGGGTTGGCCAACCCGAGGGTCATCTTTATTTTAGCCCCCCTGGGCCAGTGCTTGTCTAAGTGTTGGTCCGAACCGAGCCGCCTGCGTGGCCACCTCGGGGAAACTCGAAGTCTGGTTTTACTCATAGCCTGTCTCATCCGGTGTTGCCCTGAGAACGAGATATGTGCAGCTCCTATCGGGATTGTCGGCGCATCGGGCGGTCTTGCTGGTCTTGTTTTACCATTGTTGAAATGTCTTGTAAACCGGGATTCCGAGACTGATCGGGTCTTCCTGGGAGAAGGTCTATTCCTTCGTTGATCGCGAGAGCTTGTCATGGGCTAAGTTGGGACACCCCTGCAGGGTTTAAACTTTCGAGAGCCGTGCCCGCGGTTATGTGGCAGATGGGAATTTGTTAATGTCCGGTTGTAGATAACTTGACACCAGATCCGAATTAAAATGCATCAACCGCGTGTGTAGCCGTGATGGTCTCTTCTCGGCGGAGTCCGGGAAGTGAACACGGTTTCTGTGTTATGTTTGACGTAAGTAGGTGTTCAGGATCACCTCTTGATCATTGCTAGCTTCACGACCATTTCGCTTGTTTCTCTTCTCGCTCTCATTTGCGTATGTTAGCCACCATATCATGCTTAGTCGCTGCTGCAACCTCACCACTTTACCCCTTCCTTTCCCATTAAGCTTTGCTAGTCTTGATACCCATGGTAATGGGATTGTTGAGTCCTCGTGGCTCACCAGATACTTCCAAAACCAGTTTGCAGGTGCCTATGTTACCGAGCAGGTGGCGCAATCAAGCTCAATGAGGAGCTCGATGAAGATCTTGCCTTTTGTGTTGTTTCGTTCTAGTTGATCAAGAGTGGAGCCCAGTTGGGGTCGATCGGGGACCTTTGTCGCATTTGGGGTTCTTCTTTTATTTTGGTTCCGTAGTCGGACCTTGATTGTATCTGGATGATGTAATGCTTTATTCATGTAATTGTGTGAAGTGGCGATTGTAAGCCAACTATGTATCTCTTCCTTATGTATTACTTGGGTTGTGTGAAGATTACCTCACTTGCGACATTGCTTTCAATGTGGTTATGCCTCTAAGTCGTGGCAAGCGATCATTGGGATCACATCACACTCCAAAGTGTCTTCATATGCACCAATTTTGAAGGAGACTTGGACCGTATGCTCAACTCGTATAGTGCCAGAGTCACTTAGCCATTGAACCTTGTAGGGGTGCGGGTGCTTCCTCTTGACCAATTGGAGCTTGGAGCATAGTTCTTCACTTGCCAACTTGTGGAAACTACCTCCGTCGATGATGACCTTGACGGACCGTCCATTGATGCTGGCCTTTGTGTGGAAGATGTGGCATCTTTGGTCTTCTTCTTGTTGATGTTGAAGAGTCAAGACCTTGGAGACAGCAAGAGCAGGGCTCAAATCCTCATCACAAAAGATTTGATCATCTTCATCCTCATTCACGCGCCGGTGCATGGCCACTTGCTCAAGAGCTTCCATCTCCTCATCACTCATGGAGTCATATGTGCCATCGTCGTTGAGGATCATGGTGCGCTTGTTTGTGCATTCATATGACTTGTGGCCTCGGCCGCCGTAAGTGAAACACTTGAAGGAGCTTGTCTTGACGTTCTCATCGGTCGGAGTAGATGAAGAAGCATGCGGCTTGAACTTGCCGAAGTTTTCTTGTAACTTGGCTTGTCGTCGTTGCTTGGAGAAGGTTTGGTTGATGTAGATGTTGGAGGAGTTGTTGAAGCTTGGATGTTGGAGAAGTTGTAGGTCTTGGACGAGTACTTGGCGTACTTGAAGTCATCTTGCACTTGACGTTCCGCCTTTGTAGCTTGATGCACAAGCTCAATGAGGTTGGAGTAGGGTTGGAAGTCGGCGATCTTCTTGATGGGATGATTGAGTCCATTCAAGAATCGTGCCATTGTTTGCTCATCATCTTCCGTGACATTGGCTCGAATCATGGCTATCTCCATTTCCATGTAGTATTCTTCAACACTCTTTGTTACTTGCTTGAGGAGTGGTAGCTTCTTGAAGAGATCGCGGTTGTAGTATCTTGGCACAAAACGTGCTCGCATGACGTCCTTCATTTGAGCCCAAGTGGTGATTGGAGGTTCACCTGTTGCTTGTTGGCGCTCAAGGACTTGTTCCCACCATATCAGCACATAGTCTTGGAACTCAAGTGATGCCATAGCGATCTTCTTCTCTTCCTCATAGTTGTGCAAACGAAAGATTTTGTCGACCTTCAATGCCCATGAAAGGTACTCTTCGGGGTCATTGCTTCCATTGAACCTGGGCATTGTGAATTTGAGCTTGCCATAGCGTAGCTCTTCATTGTGTTGTTGGCGATGGTGATGATGACGACCTTGCCATGGAGGGTAATCATCCTCATGTTGCTCTTGTCGTGGAGGATGTCCATGATCAACTTGCTCTTGTTGAGCTTGAGGTTGATACGTCCATTTTGCATCATGCTTTTATATCGATATTTATTGCATTATGGGTTGTTACTACACATTATATCTCAATACTTATGGCTATTCTCTCTTATTTTACAAAGTTTACCATGAAGAGGGGGAATGCCGGCAGCTGGTTCTAGCTGGAAAAGGAGCAAACGTTGGAAATCTATTCTGCACAGCTCCAAAAGTCCTGAAACTCCACGAAACATCTTTTTGGAATTAACAAGAATCTCTGAGCAAAAGAAATAGGCCATGGGGCCCACACCCTGTCCACGAGACAGGGGGCACCCCCCCTATAGGGCGCGCCCCCTATCTCCTAGGCCCGTTGGTGGGCCTCCGGCGTCCATCTTCTGCTATATCATCACTTTGACCCTGGAAAAAATCATGGGCAATCTTACGGGATGAAACTCCGCCGCCACGAGGCGGAACCTTGGCGGAATCAATCTAGGGCTCCGGCAGAGCTGTTCTGCCGGGGACACTTCCCTCCGAGAGGGGGAAATCATCACCAACATCATCACCGACGATCCTCTCATCGGGAGGGGGTCAATCTCCATCAAAATCTTCACCAGCACCATCTCCTCTCAAAACCCTAGTTCATCTCTTGTATCCAATCTTGTATCAAAACCACAAATTGGTACCTGTGGGTTGCTAGTAGTGTTGATTACTCCTTGTAGTTGATGCTAATTGGTTTACTTGGTGGAATATCATATGTTGAGATCATTTATGCATATTATTACTCCTCTGATTATGAACATGAATATGGTTTGTGAGTAGTTACGTTTGTTCCTGAGGACATGGGTGAAGTCTTGCTATTAGTAGTCATGTGAATTTGGTATTCGTTCGATATTTTGATGAGATGTATGTTGTCTTTCCCTCTAGTGGTGTTATGTGAATGTCGACTACATGACACTTCACCATTATATGGGCCTAGAGGAAGGCATGGGGAAGTAATAAGTAGATGTTGGGTTGCTAGAGTGACAGAAGCTTAAACCCTAGTTTATGCGTTGCTTCGTTAGGGGCCGATATGGATCCATATGTTTAATGCTGTGGTTAGGTTTACCTTAATACTTCTTTTGTAGTTGAGGATGCTTGCAATAGGGGTTAATCATAAGTGGGATGCTTGTCCAAGTTAGGGCAGTATCCAAGTATCGGTCCACCCACATATCAAATTATTAAAGTACCGAACGCGAATCATATGAACGTGATGAAAACTAGCTTGACGATAATTCCCAATGTGTCCTCGGGAGCTCCTTTATCATTATTAGAAATTGTCCAGGCTTATCCTTTGCTACATAAAGGATTGGGCCACTGTGGGGACCCCGACTCATAAGTCGAGATCACCGAATGCACATATACAGTGATCCAGAGATCAATGCTCACTGAACACACAGAAGCTGAATAACAAGAGTCTTACATCCATACATACCATCTTACACAAATTATGACCATTATGATCAAGTCTTACATTGATAAAGCCTTAAGGGCTGAACATCAAATGAAACACAAGCAGCGGAAATATTCGTCGATAAGTAGAACCCATGCCATCTGCCTTAACCCTACAGCATTACATTTGGGAAACATCCTAGTTCGCATGTTCGTCTCCAAAGAACTCTTCTTCGTACTCCGGTTCTTCCATGCCTGGTCAATTAAATAACCAGTGGCAAGCCAATGAGTACTTTGAATGTACTCGCAAGCAACCCATGTTTTTGGTTCAAGAGACAACAATGCATGATATAGGTAAATTTTGCAGAAAGCTAGTTTTGAGTGCAATGACATGTTCAACAACTTGTAAGACATGCATCAAGAGAATTCAAGTAACCCTGAGGACAGGTTACAGATATCAACATAAATAGAGTGGGCACCAACCCATCTCAATCACGTCAAGTCCTTTGACTTGACCCAAGTAGTTATCTAAACACACACACTGGTTTGTAAACTCTAGACATAGTTTAAGCAGCACCGCCCAATCGTCCTTGACCGTGGACACGGCTATACGAATAGTTTTACACTCTGCAGAGGTTGCACACTTTACCCACAAGATCTGGGGAACTTCCATGTCATCCACGACCCGCGATACCTCAAGTACCCGGGATAAGCACCCGATCACTACCTTTCCCTAGACGACACTAACATGGAGTCCGCTCGATTGGTAGTAACCCCCGTGCCCAACATTTCACATTTTAAAATGGTGGAGCATCTCTCCCATATTCATCACATACTGGCACGGGGTACCAACGGTGTGTCCGGTGCCCCATAAAAATGTTCTTGGCCGCCCTACCTGGCACGACCACGTCCCGAGAGAGCGCACCAACAACTCTCCCGTCACTAGTAATGCAGGCTCCAAGCTAGTATCGGTCTAGGTAATCAATAATGCCCTTTCCCATATATGGGTAGAGTGGTTGCGCATGTAAGGTTGGGACAGTCATCAAATCTTAAATCTAATCCGTTTTCGAAAACAACACACACACTTTCCTCGGTACACCACTTCGTCATCAAGCGGTTACCCAACTCATCATCTCCCTAGGGCATAAGTGGCACCCGACGGGGTTTTCGAAAAGTCTTTTGAAAATACTTTGTCTCCATCACCATGCATATTCCCGTCCCTTTTTGCGTAGCACTACTTTAGCATCCTATCTACTCCCACCGTCATAACCCTCATAAGAAGGTAGGGTTATGCACAATGCAAGTATCAACGAGGAAGTACGGTGGCAACCATCAAAGTGGATACCACCTCACCGTGATTCCGTTGCAACAACAATATGGTGCTATATAGCATGCATAAAAAGGGTTTCATAGACATGGTGAAAGGGCTGCTTGCCTGGTTCCTTAGAGTCTTCAAGCCTTCTGGTCCTTCTCCAAGTACTCCGTCTACTTCGTCAACTAACGTCGGAAACAATCATAATAAGCAACACAACAAGGCAGGAAATAAAAGTGCTCTAAAAATATGGATTTGACTTTTATTGGATACCTCTGGTCATATGAGGAATGACCAAAGTGATTTCATTGGAAGTGGATCAATGGATATTTCTAAACATTTCGATATGATGGAATCAAGGGGTTTATGGATTTGCAAGAGGTGTACAGAAATATATTTTTGAAAAATGAGCAAAGGCACCCATTTAACAAAGGATGATTTTAGAAGCATCTAGGAATTGGTTTCACTGGATTTGGAGTTAAGATGATTTTCCTATGAATTTGCAAAGTTGGCTATATATAAAGAAATAGACCATTATTTGAGGTGATACAGAAAGTATTACTAAAAATGTTCAAAAACTAAGTTTTGAACTTATAGACATATATGATTTTGAATCATGGAATTTGTATCACAAATGGGCTCTCTGTGATTTTCTAAAGTTTATCACAGAAATAGGAAAAAAAGGATGTGATAAATATTTGTGAAGGAAATGCTTTTGTAAAAATGTGACAATAGCACTATGTGGTAGGGAATGATTTTAGAAACTACTAGAAATTTGAATCATCAAATTTGGAGTTAATTTGAATTATTTATGGATTTTAGAAACTCACTGGAAAACAATAAAAAGAAATATAAGGCATTACCCTTATCCAGCGCACCGACGAGAGATAGCCGTGGGCCGGCCCAGCGGCTCGGCCACGCGGACGACAGGCGACGTCGAAGGCGTATTTTGCCCGGCCCATCTCCACTTGCCAGCGTGGCCCGGTGGCTGGGCCACTGACGAGCGGGGCCCACCTGCAGGTCATCGTCTTCGTCTTCCTCCCGCGCGCTCGCCTGGCCGAGGGAGCAGAGAGCCCCGACGACGACTGCCGGCGCTACGGAGCACCTCCGGCGACGCTTTGGCTATGGATGAGCTCGGCGTCGAGTGCCGCATCCATTCGTGTATGCCACGGCTGCCGGCGATGGTCGAGGCGACGGCGGCCTGGATGCCGGCGGACGGTGGCATCGGGAGAGATTGGGCACGACGCTATGGTGCGTCCTCGGAAGAGGGAAAGAGAGTGGGAGCTCCGCCTTGCTCAGGGGAGCCTGCTGGTGGAGAGAGGAGAGGGAGAAGAGCTCGGGCTCGGCTGAATTTAGGTGGAGGCCGGTGGCGGCTCTCCGGCCATGGAGGGCTATGGAGGGCGCGGGGAGAGGAGTGAGTTGGTCCAGGGGGTCTCTGGGAGGGAGAGAGAGGCAAAGGAGTAGAGAGGAGGCTCGGAGGTGGCCTTAAATAGAAGGGGGCGAGGTGCACAGCGGGGTCGTGCGCCGGCGAGGTCGTAGCCATCGCTGGAGGCCACGGGAATGCTTGGCTTCGAGTCGGGGTCTTTCTGGGTGTGGTCTACGGCCAGGGGAAGGGAGAGAAGGAGCGGGGGAGCATCAGGGCAGCGCGCGTGTGAGCATGCCCATTGGAGCTCTCGGGCGGCCATGGTGCGCGTGCGAGTAGGGGAAGGAGAGAGAGAGGAAGAAGGGGGCCGGCAGCATGCCGTGTACTGGACGTCGAGGCGACCTCGGGGGACACAAGGGGGAGGCCTGGTCCGGTGGCTCGAGCAGAGAGTGGCTACAGTGCTAGGGCGCACTGTAGCTCGCTCCAGGGCGTGTCTTTGGCCGACATGGCCATTGTTTTGGCAAAGTGGGCGTGGCAAGCGGTGGCGCCCCCTGACGGTCCCTTTTTTGCACTGTTTGGGCGATGCAGACGGACATTTAATGCCTTTGTCCCCTGCCGTCAGGGTTAGGTATGATACACTGTACAAGTAGTTGTACCAACCACAACACTTTTTCCATTTTTACCCTTACCTACGTTGCCACCTGTCGGTGACCCCTTGAGCATATAAAAGGAGGCCCATGCGCAACGTAGAGGGGGGTTCGAAGGATTCGAAACCAGAAAACACTCACACTCCCGAGCAAGAACTCAATACAATCAGACATGCAGCAGTAGGAGTATTATCTCTCCGGAGAGCTCCGAAGCTGGGTAAATCGCTCGTGTGCATCACCTCGATCTGCTCTTCGTGCGATCTCCATCCCCCGCCGAACCGAAAGGGGCTCGGCCCGCCGGTCCCATAGGTGTTCGTTCCCACGACACCAGCAAAAGAAAAAGTTCTTTTATTATTTAAGACATTACTTCTGGGATGATCCACACCTTTATAAAGAAGGAGTAGATGGTGTTATTAGACATTGTGTGCCTGAGCATGATCAGGAACAGATTGTCAGGACCCCGACTCGGTGTCACATCGATCTAGCCTGTAACACATCATATCACTTTGCGGCCTCACGCACGGTATCCCAACGGGTGTCGCCTTACCTTGGCCCGGGACCGTTTAGCCTTTTGGCACACGTATATGATAGTGTCGCTAGCATCCATATGAAAAGGAGCCGGGCTGACATGACTAGTCGTATACCCAAAGTGGCACAGACTTACGGGGACAGCATCCATGACCCAACATCGAGCGTGTCGGTCAACAGCAAGTAAGTTCGGGCTGAAGCACTGGGCTAGCAGGACTCCGATAAACTGGGCTCATGGCGGGCTAACAGGACTCCGTACTCAATGCGTGACATTTCCCGAAGGAACAGACCACAGAGCGAAGAAGGACACATGCCGGCCAGCCTAAGTGTTCCGGAGCGGTAGCAAGCTACCATGGCTCGATGGAGACACTAGGAGACATTTCCCGGTAAGAGAGGCTACTAAAGATAAACAACTAGATAGTCAGATCCCACACATACCAAGCATTTCAATCATACACACAATATGCTCGATATGTGCAAATACAACAAGGCATCACAACATGACTCTACGACACAAGTACTTTATTTAAAGGCTCAGAGAGCCATTCATAACATACACACAAGTACGGGTCACACGACCCACATACAAGTCATACAAGCATACAAGCCACAGCGGAAGTGTTTTGTCTGAGTACAGACAACTAGTAAAATAAAAGAGGCTTGGGTAAGCCTAGCTATACTACATGGTCCTTCTCTTGCTCAGGATCACCACCTGGGCCTTAGTCTACTCATCGATGTCAACGTCTACGAAGAACCCGTCGGAAGGGTTTGAGGCATCTTCTGAAAAATGTAAATTAAGCAACATGAGTACAAAGGTACTCAGCAAGACTTACATCAGACCCTACATACATGCATATTATCAAGAAGGGTTGGTGGGGTTGTTGCAGCAAGCCAGCTTTGACTCATGGCTAAGCTATCCTACGAGACACCAACTTGAAATAGTTTTGCGCACTCGAGTCCACTACTCATCACTTCAATACACCACCGAGGATCCAACCCCGTCTTCCTACGGAGAAGCCATCCTCGGCACTCACGCTTATCTTGAGGCTTTTAGTAGTATCCATTTACTTGTCTATGAACTGTATAGGCAACCAAGTAGTCCTTTACATGACGCGCTATTCAATAGATGATGTTAACCTGCAGGTGTACTTCTTCATACACGCTCTCACCACTTATCGCCGTTTACGACATGTACTCGGCAACCTTCAAGCGGAAGCCCAGCGTGGGTGTCGGCCACGACCTACCTAGACACACAAGTCTCTAGTCCAGGTTTATCGCCTATTTGGGTTCCATCTATGAGGAGTTCCGGCCGAAGTCTCGCCCACAGCCCCAAACGATGTGAACAGGGTTCCCGGGATACCAAACGGGCATCCGGTACACCCGGCCACGTACCTACCGCATCACAGCCCACCCCTACGGTCAGCGCTGTCCACGGCCTCCAAGATGAGCTACAAACACGAAACTACTTGCAACTCTGGACCAAGACTAGGGTGAATAAGAAGTCGAGAGGGTCCATTGGTTTGGGCCCAATGCATGGTAGTAGCTGAATCTTAAATCACACATACAGATCTCGATTAGCTTAGGGCGGCCTCAATGAAACAACCCACCATGTACTCCTACATGGCCTTTCATTGATACCTTTACCAAATCGTGTTCAACACCTTACTCTCGTACCGACTCGATCATTTCACTCTAGCCATCATCCCGATGAACCAGACCTGACACGACTCTAAGCATAGCAGGCATAGCAAGGTAGGAACAACACAATCACATGGCTCAATCAACTCCTACACATGCTAGTGGGTTTCATCTAGTTACTGTGGCAATGACAGGTCATGCAGAGGAAATGGGTTCAACTACCGCAGCACACAGCAGTTTGAATCGCGTTGTCTTAATGCAGTAAACAAGAGCAGGTGCAAGAACGTGGGATTTTATCGATATGATCAAATGGTTGGTTGCTTGCTGACGGTCGTTACGGGTATTGTTCTTCGTCAGGTTATCACGGTACTCCTCGGGGCGAAACACGCCGCAGAACACCGATACACAAGCATTACCAAACAAGATGCAACAATATGATGCATGCAATGAGACATGGCAAAATGAGTGCTTTGGGCTAATGCAACTAAGATCAGATGGGTTTGAACCAATTTGAACCAAAGATTCAAAATTCAAACTCATATATGATCATTTAAAGTGTTTAAACTTGTTCTGCCATAAACAGTGGGTTAGCTTCTGTAAACATGCATGAAACCAGTACAGATGGATAGATTGGATTTTTCTGATCATTTTTCATATATAATTTGTCTCATTTGGAGCTATGGTTGATTTTATATGAATTTTGAAGTTTGAAACAATTTACGGAATTTCTGTGTAAAAATAATTCGATAATTTAAATATTATACGACCTTCGTCATCTTGACGTCGAGGTCAACGGGCTGGTCAGGTCAAACTGACCAGTGGGTCCCGCGTGTCAGTGGGGTTAGCTTATTTAGAATTTAATTAAACTAAACTAGATTAATTAGTGGGGCTGGGCCCACATGTCATAGACCCAGGGGGGGGTCAAATCCACCGGCGTCTAGCCGCCGGCGAGCCCGACGCGGCGGCGATAGTGGTTTTTGGTGTTTCGGCCACCAAACGGGGCGCGGCGACCACCGGAGTGAAGCTAAGGACGAGCCGCAGCTCTTGGCGGAGTCCGTTGAGCTCGGGGTGGCGGAGTGGCGCCCGGCGAGTTTGGCGGCCACCGGAGCTCGGGTGAGTGAACTTCGCGGTGGAGTGTGCGGTGGGGTGCGTGGGGTGCGTGGTTAGCACCAGCGTGGCGTGGTGAACGTGTTGGACAGGGTGAGGGCGGAGTGTGGCGGGAGCACGCGTCGGCGACGAGGTCCGGCGGTGCGTCGCGTCGCGATCTCGTCGCGATCGTTGTGGTGCACGGAGCGAGAGAGAGAGTCGAAAGTAGCTAGGCTCACAGCGGGCGCACGGTGCGAGCGGCGTGGTCGGGGGCGAGCTGCGCGCGGCGGCGTTGAAGGGATCTCCGGCGGCGGACTCGGGCGAAGCTTAGTGCGGCGTCTTGAGCACGCGAAGGCCTTCGAGGCTCGGCTAAGCGCGAAGAGTCGGCGACGGCGGAGCGTCTGACACGATGGCGCGGCGTGGGGTCGACGGAGGGCGGCTACTGACGGTGGTCTTGGCGGCGGTGGCGTCGGCCATGGCGTGGGGAAGCGAGGGAGACGAGCTGGGAGAAACGGGGCGTCTGGGGTGCGGGAGAGCGAGGGTCGATCCCGGCGTGGCAAGGCGAGAGGCGGCGAGACGGCGGCAGGTGCGTGGCACCGTGCATGCTCGCCGTCGAGCACCTACTACTGCTGGCGGCAAGCAGCTTCGGCATTGGCGCTGGTCTTTGGCTGGGCGGCCAGTGGGCTGGCTAGTGGGCGGCTAGTGCCTGTAAGTTTCTTTCTGTTGTTTTTCTTTTCTATTATTCTCAACTTTGTTGATTTAATTAAAATACCAAATAGGTTTTAAAAATCACCAAACTACTCTGGTCCATTGTTGGAATATTTCCAACATGAAACATTTAGTTTGGAGATATTTGGACATTTGAAATATTTTATAAATTTAAAATGCCCAAATTCCAAATAACTATGATTTTATTCAATGACCTTAGGATGACCTAGGAAAATGTGCACCACTTTTGGCAAAGCTTCTGGACCAAGACAAAAATGATGGACTTTTAGAAGGGCATTCAGGTTCATCGAAAATATTTTTAATAAACCCTAGTTGTTTCAGAGGGGGTTGGGGGTTCTGGCAATCCCATTTCAAATTTCTGTTGAATGAAATAAACATGATGCAACATTCTAATGCATGGACTAGCTAGGTTGTGACAACTCACCCCACTCAAAAGAATCTCGTCCGAGATTTAGGTTCCTCCGGAAGAGGCGGGATACTCAAGTCGAAGACGATCCTCCCTTTCCCAAGTGGCTTCCTTCTCGAGAATGATGCGACCATTGAACCTTGAGAAACTTGATATTATGCCGTCGAGTAATGCGCTCGGCTTGATCGAGGATCTGAGCAGGTATTCTCGATATGTGAGATTATCTTGGAGATCAAGCGTTTAGTGGTCCACTCCACGGATAGGATCCGAGAAGCAACGCTGAGTTGAAAGCGTGGAAGGCGTCGTGGACTTTGGAGAGATGCGGAGGTAGTTCAATTGGTAGGCAACTTCTCCTCGTTTGGCAAGAATGCGAAAGGGTCCAATGTAGCGAGGAGCCAATTTGCCTTTGATACCGAAGCGATGGGTTCCCTTCGAGGGTAACCCAAGGTAAACCTTCTCGTCAACCTCGTAAGTCATAGCCTTATGTTTTCGGTCATATTGACTCTTTTGACGGATTGGGCTGTTTTCAACTTTTCACGAGCGATCGAACTTGCTCTTACGCCTCTGGATCATATCCGGGCCAAAGAATTATCTTTCCCGGTTTCGACCAGTTAAGAGGTGTTCGACACCTTCGTCCATAGAGAACTTCAAAAGGTGCTTTGCCCAAGCTAGATTGATAGCTGTTGTTATAAGCAAATTCGGCAAATGGAAGGCATTTCTCCCAATCCATTCGAATGAGATATGAAGCTTCGAAGCATGTCTTCTAGGATTTGGTTGACACGTTCCACTTGACCACTTGATTGAGGTGGAGCAGCGAGTGCTAAAGGAAAGATGGGTTCCCATAGCGTTTTGGAAACTTTCCCAAAATCGAGAGGTGAAGAGACTTCCTCTATCCGAGTTTATTTCAATGGAACACCATGAAGAGACACTATTAGGGATACGTACAAGTCGCTAGTGACTAGCGGTTATACTCTCATGAACAGTAAGAAATGGGCTACTTTGGAAAGGCGGTCGATAACGACAAAGATAGCGTTATTCCCTCTCTTGGTCCTGGGAAAACCAGTGATGAAATCCATACTAATTTTATCCCATTTCCATTCAGGAATAGCTAAAGGTTGAAGGGTGCCAGCAGGCCGTTGATGCTCTGCTTTTACACGACGGCAGACGTCGCAGTTAGCAACATATTGAGCAATGTCTCTCTTCATCCTAGTCCACCAGAACCTCTGGCGTAGGTCCTGATACATTTTAGTGCCACCGGGATGAATGGTGAGAGGAGATTCATGAGCTTCCTTAAGGATTAATCGCCGCAGGTTTCGCACCTTAGGAACCACTAGGCGGGTTCAGTATCGACCCTTGATCATCAATGGAGAAACAATCCGCAACTCCTTTCTTGGCGTTTCTTTTGATGCGGAAATTCCGGATCTACCTTTTGGGCCTTGATGATCTGATCCGTAAGGAAGGTTTCGCCACCAAGGTGGAAAGGAACCCTCGAGGAACAATGTGAAGGTTAAGCTTCGAAATTCCTCGTGGAGAAGTGGTTGACTTTGTTGCAACATTAGATTGTTGCAATAGGATTCTGACTTAGCGCATCAGCCATGGCGTTGGCTTTTCCTGGGGTATAAGTTATCCCTAAATCGAAATCTGAGATCAACTCGACCCAACGTCTTTGCACGAGATTCAAATCTGGTTGGGTAAATATATATTTCAGACTTTGGTGATCGGTGTAGATTTATAGCGATTACCAAGAAGGTAATGTCGCCAGGTTTTGAGTGCATAGACTACAGTTGCAAGCTCTAGATCATAGTAGGGTAGTTTTCCTCATGTGGGTGTAATTGCCGTGAACCATAAGCAATTACGTGTCGATCTTGCATGAGAATACAGCCTAGTCCTTGTCGCGAGGTGCAAATAGATAACAAAGTCTTTAGAAATCTGGTGGTACCAACACGGAGCGAAGTTAAGCGTCTTTTCGCCCTCACAGCTGTGCTCACATTGTGGAGTCCACTCGAACTTTTATCCTTCTTGAGGAGTTCGATTAGAGGTTTAGCAACTTTGGAGAAGTTCTCGACGAAGCGGCGACAATAGCTCGCTAAGCCAAGGAAGCTCGAACTTGCTTGACCGATTCAGGTGGAGTCCAATTAAGGACGGCTTGAACTTCGCTCGGGGTTTACAGCAATACCTTTACCGAAATTACATGTCCTAGATAGGTCACTACGGCAGCCAAAATTCGCATTTGGAAAACTTGGCATAAAGGCGATGCTCTCGAAGTTTCATCAACACTAGCCTTAGATGTTGGCATGTTCTTCCTCGTTCTTGGAATAGATGAGTATGTCATCGAGGTAAACCACGACGAATTTATCCAAATACTCCATGAAGATTGAGTTCATTAACCGGAGAAGGTGGCTGGGCGTTGGTTAAGCCAAAGGACATGACGGTGTACTCGTATTGGCGTAACGAGTAACAAAAGCCGTTTAGGAATGTCCCGTTTGGATTTTGATTTGATGGTAGCCTAACCTCAAATCCATCTTAGAAAGGCCGAGGATCCTGCGAGCTGATCATACGGATCGTTGATCTGAGGGAGCGGATACTTGTTCTTAATTGTGACCAAGTTGGCGGGTCGATAGTCTACAACCATCCGATCCGTACCATCCTTCTTCTTGACGAAGAGGACGGGCAAGCCCAAGGAGATGAACTAGGACGGATGAAACCCTTTTGTAAGGCCTCATCGAGTTGTTTCTTAAGTTCGGCTAGTTCTAGGGTGCCATCTTATAGGGTCTTCTAGAAATTGGGACAGTTCTGGAATGAGATCTATCACGAATTCAACATCTCTGCGGTGGAACACCGGCAATTCTTCTGAAAGACATCCGGAAAGTCACGGACTACCGGAGCGTCTTGAGGTGCAGCAATGGACCGGCATTAAGAGAATATAATTGGCGCTTAGATATTGGGTCAAGACATTGACTATCTTTCCCGATGGGTGCGTAAGTTGAACAGTCCTAGAGAAGCAATCAATCTTGGCATGATGGGCTGACATCCAGTCCATACCCAAGATGATATTTATATCCAAGATTTGAGAGCTATCAACGATGCAAGGAAAACAAGTCTGTCGACCTGAATTTCATTTCCATGGCTTACTCTAGAGGTTTGCCATCTAGAACCCGGTAGAAATTTCCATGGTGGAAGGCATGTCACGAAATGTAGTGTTATGCAAGCGAGCATAATTTTGGGATATGAATGAATGAGATGCTCGATGTCGAAAAGAACGGATGCGGGTGGCAATTAACAAGAAGCGTGCGAGCACGACGTTGGGATCCTCTTGGGCCTCCTCACCGAGACACAATTAACATGGCCACGTCGCGTGATGGCGGCTTGGCATAGAACACTTTTCTGCTGGCTTGCCACGGCCAACAGCTTTTGCAGGCTGGTTGGGGTTGGTGCAGGGACAATCGCGCATGTAGTGGCCTGATTCCCCACATTTGAAGCATGTCACGGGGCTGGCGCAGAGGAGCGCTGTTGGTTGGTCCACCATAGGGCCTAGTTGGTGCATCTGGCTGAATCGGGCGGGCGCTGGAAGGATGGCCTCGGTGTGAATCTGGGTGGCGAGGCGAGATTAGGCACCCACACACGGCGCTTCGTGGTCCAAAGACGGATGAGGAACCCATATCCCGACCATGCTTGCGTGTTGCCTCGAAATCAGTCGACCAGTTTGGCGGCTGATGGCTTTGTTAACAAGCTTCGGAAAGAGGTGCACTCATGCAGACGTAGATCTCGGCGGAGCTCGGGGCTAAGTCCCTTGCGGAACCTTGCCTGTTTCTTGGCGTCAGTGGAGACCTCTTCAGTGGCATAACGTGCGAGGTTACCAAACTCTCGCTATAGGCGTCCACGGAGAGCGACCTTGGGTGAAACTGCAGAACTCCTCACGTTTGCGATCCATGAGACCCTCCGGAATGTGATGTTCACGGAAAGCCTCGCTGAATTCTGCCCAAGTAGTGACATGGCCAACTGGGCGCATAGCCATATAGTTCTCCCACCAGAGACTGGCGGGGCCTTCGAGATGATATGCAGCAAAGGTGACCTTGTCCGCCTCGGCTACCGGTCAGAACGCAGCTTGTGAGTAATGCTTCTTGCGATCATCAGCGTCGAGAGGCTCGGCGGAGTGGTGGAAGGTAGGCGGGTGTAACTTGATGAAGTCACCGGCGACACCAAGTTGTTTCTCGGATGATGGGCTGTGTTACATTCGATCGCTCCGACAAACGGTTGGTCTCCCGTTTGTTTCTCTCGGCCTCCAGCATAACTTCGGCCAGAGAAGGAGGGTGAGGCAGGTTTGCTTCTCCAACTCCACTGCCTCCGGCCTGCTCTGGCGGAGCAGGGTTGTTGCGGGTGTTAACCATCCTAGGGAAAACAAGACAAGGATTTAGTCCAGGATGGCAAGATTCTAACATAGAAGTGTAGAATGTAATGGATAACTCGGAATGCGAGATGATCATCCGTATGACATGGTGGATACAGAAACTACTTCTTTATTCCATCGTCATACACACCATACAAGGTTTAGTACAAGACCAAACAAAGTACTACTACGGTGAAAGGAAGATTACATCTCATCGGAGGCACACCAAGCTCCTATACATTATTTTGTTACACCTCCGGATTAGTACACACTTAGTCATATTCCACGGGTCACGCAGGGGCGGTGGAAATACAAGCTATTACAATACTAGTGGGACTACTACTAACTCAGGCGTCTCGTAGTAGTTCTCGTAGAAGTCTCCTCCATAACACAGGAGTTCAACATGATCGTCCGGGAAGCAGACGGTCTGGGGAGCCTGTGGACCGTAAGGGCAAGGGTGAGGTCTTGGACCTCTGAGCGGTGGCAAGCGAGGACCACGAGGTGGGGTGATGCCCCCACATCACGCCATCCATCATGTCAGCGAGCAGCCTGACAGGATACAAATCTCTCATATCCATATAACCAGCTTGAACAGCCGGTGCAAAAGCGAGTCAAGGTAGCCCGGTGATCAAGACGGGCATTGAAGAGCTCCATCCTCAAGGCCCGACTCTCTCGGTCCTTGTCCTCGAGCAACTCAGCGGTGAATGCGGGTTAGGGAGTCCTCGACTAGAATCGGCATAGATGGCTCGGAGATAACCAAACGCTCAGAAGTGAACTCGGCATATCTGGGAAGTCGGTGTTGCGGGCGATCGATCTGGCTCGTATAATGGTCATCATAGAGTATGCAGCATCTTGAACCGCCATATCAATAGTAACACCAAGCCCATAGGAGCTGTGAAGGGCCTCGGTGGAACCAGGATAAGAGGGAAACACCGGACGGTGCAAAGATCTGACTTTGATTAAAGTCTCGAAATCTTGCTCTTCAAGCTGTGTATTCGGGTACCAGCGGTATCCGCTTCGATCATAACCGAACTAGCATGGTAGTATGACCGGTCACACCAATGCATCTGGTCGATTTAACCACTTGATTGTGATCACGAGTGGCCATCTGGAAGCACAACCACAATGCAAAGGCATTAGTATTTCTAGCGGAATTTGGACAGCAAACAACTGTAAATGCTCAAAGGATTGAGACATTTCACAAGGATCTGCATAACCACTCAACAATATCATATCAAGGTTCTGGGTCCAATTTAGTAACATAACAGATAGTAAAACTGAACCAGGCTTGTAACCATCAAACCTACAAGGTACTACTGATTAGTAACACGTGAGCCTAATAGAGAGAAGAGGTCCTAATCCTTAACCCCCGGTGGAAGAATGGACTGACTCAGATCAGAATATTATGAGATAAAGAAGTAAAAAGAGCCTTACGTACCGTCCCACAATCAATTCCCCTACATATAACTAAAGCATTTCTAGACTCAACATCGACCAGTTTGGCTTGGAGAACCTACAGGCAGTCCGGCTCTGATGCCAACGCTGTCAGGACCCCGACTCGGTGTCACATCGATCTAGCTCAGAACACATCATATCACTTTGCGGCCTCACGCACGGTATCCCAACGGTGTCGCCTTACCTTGGCCCGGGACCGTTTATGCCTTTTGGCACACGTATATGATAGTGTCGCTAGCATCCATATGAAAAGGAGCCGGGCTGACATGACTAGTCGTATACCCAAAGTGGCACAGACTTACGAGGACAGGCATCCATGACCCGAAGATCGAGCGTGTCGGTCAACAGCAAGTAAGTTCGGGCTGAAGCCTTGGGCTAGCAGGACTCCGATAAACCGGGCATGGCGGGCTAACAGGACTCCGGTACTCAATGCGTGACATTTCCCGAAGGGACAGACAGAAGCGAAGAAGGACACATGCCGGCCAGCCTAAGTGTTCCGAGCGGTAGCAAGCTACCATGGCTCGGTGGAGACACTAGGAGACATTTCCGTAAGAGAGGCTACTAAAGATAAACAACTAGATAGTCGATCCCACACATACCAAGCATTTCAATCATACACACAATATGCTCGATATGTGCAAATACAACAAGGCATCACAACATGACTCTCGACACAAGTACTTTATTTAAAGGCTCAGAGAGCCATTCATAACATACACACAAGTACGGGTCACACGACCCACATACAAGTCATACAAGCATACAAGCCACAGGCGGAAGTGTTTTGTCCGAGTACGCACAACTAGTAAAATAAAAGAGGCTTGGGTAAGCCTAGCTATACTACATGGTCCTTCTCTTGCTCAGGATCACCACAGGCCTTAGTCTACTCATCGATGTCAGCGTCTCACGAAGAACCCGTCGGAAGGGTTTGAGGCATCTTCTAAAAATGTAAATTAAGCAACATGAGTACAAAGGTACTCAAAGAAGACTTACATCGACCCTACATACATGCATATTATCAAGAAGGGTTGGTGGGGTTGTTGCAACAAGCCAGCTTTGACTCATGGCTAAGCTATCCTCGAGACACCAACTTGAAATAGTTTTGCTTTCGAGTCCACTACTCATCACTTCAATACACCACCGAGGATCCAACCCCGTCTTCCTACGGAGAAGCCATCCTCGGCACTCACGCTTATCTTGAGGCTTTTAGTAGTATCCATTTACTTGTCTATGAACCGTATAGGCAACCAAGTAGTCCTTTACATGACGCGCTATTCGAATAGATGATGTTAACCTGCGGGGTGTACTTCTTCATACACTCTCACCACTTATCGCCGTTTACACGACATGTACTCGGCAACCTTCAAGCGGAAGCCCAGCGTGGGTGTCGGCCACGACCTACCTAGACACACAAGTCTCTAGTCCAGGTTTATCGCCTATTTGGGTTCCATCTATGAGGAGTTCGGCGAAGTCTCGCCCACAGCCCCAAGCGATGTGAACAGGGTTCCGGGATACCAAGCGGGCATCCGGTACACCCGCCACGCCTACCGCATCACAGCCCACCCCTACGGTCAGCTGTCCACGGCCTCCATGAGGCTACAAACACGAAACTACTTGCAACTCTGGACCAAGACTAGGGTGAATAAGAAGTCGAGAGGGTCCATTGGTTTCGGGCCCAATGCATGGTAGTAGCTGAATCTTAAATCACACATACAGATCTCAAGATGCTTAGGGCGGCCTCAATGAAACAACCCACCATGTACTCCTACATGGCCTTTCATTGATACCTTTACCAAATCGTGTTCAACACCTTACTCTCGTCGACTCGATCATTTCACTCTAGCCATCATCCCGATGAACCGGACGACACGACTCTAAGCATAGCAGGCATAGCAAGGTAGGAACAACACAATCACATGGCTCAATCAACTCCTACACATGCTAGTGGGTTTCATCTAATTCTTGTGGCAATGACAGTCATGCAGAGGAAATGGGTTCAACTACCGCAGCACACACAGCAGTTTGAATCGCGTTGTCTTAATGCGATAAACAAGAGCAGGTGCAAGCGTGGGATTTTATCGATATGATCAAATGGTTGGTTGCTTGCTCGACGGGTCGTTACACGGTATTGTTCTTCGTGCAGGTTATCACGGTACTCCTCGGGGCGAGAACACGCCGCAGAACACCGATACACAAGCATTACCAAACAAGATGCAACAATATGATGCATGCAATGAGACATGGCAAAATGAGTGCTTTGGGCTAATGCAACTAAGATCAGATGGGTTTGAACCAATTTGAACCAAAGATTCAAAATTCAAACTCATATATGATCATTTAAAGTGTTTAAACTTGTTCTGCCATAAACAGTGGGTTAGCTTCTGTAAACATGCATGAAACCAGTACAGATGGATAGATTGGATTTTTCTGATCATTTTTCATATATAATTTGTCTCATTTGGAGCTATGGTTGATTTTATATGAATTTTTGAAGTTTGAAACAATTTCTGGAATTTCCTGTGTAAAAATAATTCCAGTAATTTAAATATTATACAAGACCTTTGCGTCATCTTGACGTCGAGGGTCAACGGGCTGGTCAGTCAAACTGACCAGTGGGTCCCAGCGATGTCGATGGGGTTAGCTTATTTAGAATTTAATTAAACTAAACTAGATTAATTAGTGGGGCTGGGCCCACATGTCATAGACCCAGGGGGGGTCAAATCCACCGGCGTCTAGCCGCCGGCGAGCCCGACGCGGCGGCGATAGTGGTTTTTGGTGTTTCGGCCACCAAACGGGGCGCGGCGACCACCGGAGTGAAGCTAAGGACGAGCCGCAGCTCTTGGCGGAGTCCGTTGAGCTCGGGTGGCGGAGTAAGCGCCAGGCGAAGTTTGGCGGCCACCGGAGCTCGGGTGAGAGTGAACTCGCGGTGGAGTGTGCGGTGGGGTGCGTGGGGTGCGTGGTTAGCACCAGCGTGACGTGGTGAACGTGTTGGACAGGGTGAGGGGGCCGGAGTGTGGCCGGGAGCACGTCGGCGACGAGGTCCGCGGCGGTGCGTGCGTGCGATCCTCGTGCAGTCGTTGTGGTGCACGGAGCGAGAGAGAGAGTCGAAAGTAGCTAGGCTCACAGCGGGCCTGCAACGGTGCGAGCGGCGTGGTCGGGGACGAGCTGCAGCGGCGACGGCGTTGAAGGGATCTCCGCGGCGGACTCGGCGAGCTTAGTGCGGCGTCTTGAGCACGCGAGCCTTCGAGGCTCGGCTAAGCGAAAAAGTCGACGACGGCGGAGCGTCTGACCGGATGGCGCGGCGTGGGGTCGACGGAGGGCGCGCTCTCGACGGTGGTCGGCGGCGGTGGCGTCGGCCATGGCGTGGGGAGCGAGGGAGACGAGTGGGGAGAAACGGGGCGTCTGGGGTGCGGGAGAGCGAGGGTCGATCCCGGCGTGGCAAGGCGAGAGGCGGCGAGACGGCGAGCAGGTGCGTGGCACCGTGCATGCTCGCCGTCGAGCACCTCGCTGCTGCTGGCGGCAAGCAGCATGCCGGCGCGGTCTTTGGCTGGGCGGCCGTGGGCTGGCTAGTGGGCGGCTAGTGCCGAGTAAGTTTCTTTCTGTTGTTTTCTTTTCTATTATTACGTAACTTTGTTGATTTAATTAAAATACCAAATAGGTTTTAAAATCACCAAACTACTCCTGGTCCATTGTTGGAATATTTCCAACATGAAACATTTAGTTTGGAGATATTTGGACATTTGAAATATTTTATAAATTTAAAATGCCCAAATTCCAAATAACTATGATTTTATTCAATGACCTTAGGATGACCTAGGAAAATGTGCACCACTTTTGGCAAAGCTTCTGGACCAAGACAAAAATGATGGACTTTTTAGAAGGGCATTTCAGGTTCATCGAAAATATTTTTAATAAACCCTAGTTGTTTCAGAGGGGGTTGGGGGTTCTGGCAATCCCATTTCAAATTTCTGTTGAATGAAATAAACATGATGCAACATTCTAATGCATGGACTAGCTAGGTTGTGACACAGATTCTACGTAAGTGTCGCTCTGAATCTTATGGAGGACACCACGCTGCAGATAGAACTGCACACAAGGTACTAAAATCTGGTTTTTATTGGCCTACTCTCTTCAAAGATGCTCGTAAGTTTGTCTTATCTTGTGATGACTGTCAAAGAATAGGTAACATTAGTAGACGTCAAGAAATGCCTATGAATTATTCTCTTGTTATTGAACCGTTTGATGTTTGGGGCTTTGATTATATGGGACCTTTTCCTTCCTCTAATGGTTATACACATATTTTAGTTGCTGTTGATTATGTTACTAAGTGGGTAGAAGCTATTCCAACTAGTAGTGCTGATCATAACACTTCTATTAAAATGCTTAAAGAAGTTATTTTTCCGAGGTTTGGAGTCCCTAGATATCTTATGACTGATGGTGGTTCACATTTTATTCATGGTGCTTTCCGTAAGATACTCGCTAAGTATGATGTCAATCATAGAATAGCATCACCTTATCATCCGCAGTCTAGTGGTCAAGTAGAGTTGAGCAATAGAGAGCTCAAATTAATTCTGCAAAAGACTGTGAATAGATCTAGAAAGAATTGGTCCAAAAAACTTGATGATGCATTATGGGCCTATAGAACTGCATACAAAAATCTTATGGGTATGTCTCCATATAAGATGGTTTATGGAAAAGCGTGTGATTTACCTCTTGAACTTGAACATAAGGCATATTGGGCTATCAAAGAGCTCAATTATGATTTCAAACTTGCCGGTGAGAAGAGGTTATTTGATATTATCTCACTTGATGAATGGAGAACCCAAGCGTATGAGAATGCCAAGCTTTTCAAAGAAAAAGTCAAACGCTGGCATGATAAGAGGATACAAAAGCGTGAGTTTAACATAGGAGATTATGTTTTTTTATTCAACTCTCGTTTAAGATTTTTTGCAGGAAAACTTCTCTCAAAATGGGAAGGTCCCTACGTTATCGAGGAGGTCTATCGTTCTGGTGCTATAAAAATAAACAACTTTGAAGGCAGAAATCCAAGGGTGGTAAACGGTCAAAGAATGAAACACTATATTTCAGGTAATCCTATCAATGTTGAAACTTATATTATTGAAACCGTAACCCCTGAGGAATACATAAGGACACTTTCGAATGTTCAGGACTCGAAAAGGTATAGGTATGTGGTGCGGTAAGTAAACCGACTTCAAAACAACTATAATGGCAATTTTTATCAGTTTTGGAATATTTAAAATTTTAGGAAGAAAGAAGTACTCGAAAGGGCACGAGGCTCCCACGAGAGAGGCGCGGCCCCCCTTGTAAGCGCGCTACCGTCTCGTGGGCACCTCGTGTGCCTCCCAGACTCCGTTTTCTTGCACGTTATGTATTTTGGTCGGTAAAAATTCATTATATATACTCCTGAAGGTTTTGACCACCGTATCACGCAAATATCCTCTGTTTTCATTTCGAGCTGTTTCTGTTTTAGATCTAGAGCATCATGGCATCTCCAAGCGCTCCCAAGGACAAGTTTTTCGAGAGGGTTATCAACCCCTATCTCACAGAGGTGCTGCAACACCATCTAACCATTGAGATGCGTGAGGGGGTGCTGCACATCCGCGATGTGGAGGGACCAAGGCATACCGGGAGCGTGGAGACAAAGCTCGATACCGTGGAACAAGAAGTTTTCAAGTGTCAAGGGATGGTGGCGCGTGGACTCAATGCTAACCAGATGATGATCACGGAGTTCCCCAACAACCACAAGTTAGATGCTAAAGTCATTGGGGAGACCATCTTCAAGCTTCAAGAGAAAATCAAGCATCTCCGAGCCCAGATCTGTGACCTGCAAAACCAGAACTGTGAATATGAATATAGATTCAAGCGAATGAGTTTGGCTGCATATTTATGGATCCCGAAGACTCGATCATCCTTTTATGATGGAGAGCCTATGCCTTGGAAGACGGACGACAAGCCTACATCATCAACAACTCCTACTTCACCACCTCCGAGGAAATAATAACATGGGTATGGGAAATCCCCGCGGATGTAAGGTAGCATGGGCTATTATTGTTGACATCACCTAAAGGTGAATACGTTGGGAGGCAACACAATAAGCCCCTATGTCGGTGTCAAAACCGGCGGATCTCGGGTAGGGGGTCCCGAACTGTGCGTCTAGGCGGATGGTAACAGGAGACGAGGGACACAATGTTTTTACCCAGGTTCAGGCCCTCTCGATGGAGGTAATACCCTACGTCCTGCTTGATTAATATTGATGATATGGGTAGTACAAGAGTAGATCTACCAGGAGATCAAAGAGGCTAAACCCTAGAAGCCAGCCTATGGTATGATTGTTGAGATGTAATGTTGTGTCCTACGGACTAAAGCCCTCCGGTTTATATAGACACCAGAGAGGCTAGGGTTACACAGAGTCGGTTACAATGGTAGGAGATCTACATATCCGTATTGCCAAGCTTGCCTTCCACGACAAGTAAAGTACCTTCCGGACACGAGCCGGAGTCTTCAATCTTCTATCTTCGTAGTCTGGGAGTCCGGCGAATATTGATAGTCCGGCTATCCGGACACCCCCTAGTCCAGGACTCCCTCAGTAGCCCCTGAACTAGTCTTCAATGGCGATAAGTCCGGCGTGCATAATGTTCGGCATTGCAAGGCGGGTTCCTCCCTTGAATAATCCGGAGAAGATAATGAACACCAGGATAGTATCCGGCTCTGCAAAATAAATTCCACATTCCAACGTAGAGAGAATAAAATACACACTTAGTTCAATCTGCTGACGTATTACGCAGCGTGATGTCACACCGTAGCCAAGCCCTAGTTTGGGTCATTTTTATTATTCCGCCTCAGCACGTTTAGCAAAGCGGTTTCCTTGGCGCGTCCCGTCGGGGCAGAGATCGTGTTCCCTTTTATTCCGGGATCCTCATCAATACGTGCATGGGTAACCCAACCGTTCCCGTCGCCACGCCTCCTCTATCGAAGGGGAATCTCAAACGGTCACGGAGACGGCCCTTGGTATTTCTTCCTCTTTATAAGAGGACCAAGGCCTGTCCTTGTCTTTCAACCTCGCATCGAATCTTTCCTCTGCTCCCAGTTCCAACACCAAGAGCTTCAGACTCGAGAGCTTCGGATCTACAGCAATGTCCGGCTCCGACCTCCAGGGCCGGTGGGTGCCCTCCTCCGTCACGGAGGAGGACATATTGAAGTTGCGTGAGGCCAAGTACCTGGCCTACGAGGTTTCGCACAGGTTACCTGCCCCTGGGCAGGCCGTGCCAGCCCCCGAGCCCGGCGAACACGTTGTTTTCGCATCTCACCTCCATCGGGGATTAGGCTTCCCGACGGATCCTTTCGTGAGGGGGCTCATGTTCTTCTACGGGCTGGACTTCCATGACTTGGCTCCGGAGTCCATCCTCCATATCTCCGCATTTATCATTGTCTGCGAAGCCTTCCTCCGCGTCATCCTTCACTTCGGCCTGTGGCTGAAAACATTCAAGGTGGAGCCGAAGATGATCGGGGGGCGTCAAGCAGAGTGTGGCGGGGCGACCATAAGCAAGAAGGTCGATGCCCGTGGCTCGAAGGTTCCTTCAAGAGGAGCAGGATTGTGGCAGCGGAGTGGTTCTACATCACCGCTCCAAGGGCGAAGCGAAGCCGCCGCCCTCCTTCCGCCGGGACCTCCACGGCAGCTAATGTCGTGGGTCGACCAAGGCTCAAGCGGGGTCGTCGAGGGCGTGCCAGCGCTGCGAGGCGGATTCGAGACCTCCAAACAAGGGGATCGGCCTGGTCAAGGTGATGCAAGTCATGCTAGTCGGGCACCTCCTACCACGCAAGCGTCGTCCTCTCCGTCTATGGGAATTCAATCCGGAGGGACCTCGTATTCTCCGGCATTTTATGGGCGCGACACCCATGGAGATGTACAAGCTGTTCTTGGACCCAGTAAGCGTGTCCGGACTCGGCCGAGGACGCAGGCTTAAGCCGCGATCGCCGGATACTCGGAGTAAATAGCTCGAGCTCGGACGTTCTATCTGTATGCCTTTCAAAGATCATCTCCTAACCCTTTTATTCTTTTACAGGAATGGGTGGCGCGATCAAGGCTGATAAGGTGTCCGCCCCCCTCCCGGAGACCGCCTTTGGAGCCCGTCTGGTCGAGAATGTTGGAGGTTGCGCCCACGGAAGGGGGCGACGGGGAGATAAAGGACCTAATACTGGTCCAAAGGCGGCGAAGAGGAGGAACCAAGGATTCCTCCTTGAGAGGAAAGGACCGCCTCAAGATCCGGAGGTCGAGCCCCTAAGTGTGGGAAAAAATCCCCACGGAAGTCCGGCGTCGGAGAGAATCCGGACGCATAATCATCGCCAAGGACCAGCCCTCCAACGAGCCGTGAGTATGAAAGAGGAAGTTTAACAAGGAGTACCTTCGCTACGCTCAGAGGTAACCTAAATATTTATATCGCAGTTCGGATCTGCAGCCCTCTCGAGATGAGTTCGTCCTCGGGATCTTCTTAGGAGATGATGGAGAGCGTCGCCTCCGTCTGCCAGCGCCGCCCGGATGAGGCGGCGAGCCCGAAGTGTAAATCACGGAGGGCATCCCCGAGTCGGGAGGGGCCAAAGAGTTCAACACCCACGAGTCCGCGGGAGGCTGAAGAGTTTGCTTGAGAGGGCGTCCATTTCAGAAGATCACCGGCGTTAATCGTATGGTGGTTGGAAGGATTTAAATCCGCTGGCGCGGCTATGTAATACCGCCCTAAGCTTCTTGGCGGGTTTTGAGGTATCGCGAAAATGATGCACCCTTTATCTTTTAACATTCAGCATGTAAAAATCGCCTGTATAGATAGTAGCCCACGAGACTCGGTAGGTTGACGATGGCGATAGCGTGCGAGGATCGAAAATCAAACATCTCGGTAGTGAATACCGCCGTTACGATGCAGGTGGCGGATAGTCCGAGGCCAGCCGGATGATCGGTTCTGCCGCCCGAGTCGACAATTTGGACATGGCGGATCTTGACATCGCACTTGTCAATCAGCGACTTGACGAGTCGCAAGTTAAATAAATTCCCAGCCGGTTTATTGAGTGGGTTAAAGCCCTCCTCGATAAGTTGTATGCTGTTTATCTGAGACAGTCGGCTCTTGTGGAGAGTTTGAGCGAGCTTGCACAAGCTAAGGAGCAAGCCGAAGGAGTGATCTGGCTGCCGCGAGGGCGGTCGAAGAATTGAAGGCGAAAAGGCTGCGCCTTGCCTAAGCGAGGCGGAGGTGGCCAATTGGCCAAGAATTTAAAGGATGCTCTTGACCGTGGCGAGGCTCTTGAAAAGGCGCCTATCGGAGCGGCAAGACTGAAGAAGGCCACCGCCGAAGCCAAGGATGCCCGTTCTGCAATGCGGGCTATGAAGGAGGAGCTGCGCCAAGCCGGAGAAATTACGGCTGGCAAGCCGTTTCTTATGCGTCGCCGGTTTATGGATGCCAAGTATGCTAAATTTGAAAAGCAGTGGAGTTCGGAGGATCCTTACATGGACTTGGCTGCGAGTGCGGCGGACGCCGTTAAGCACTTCCGGAGCCAGGGGGATCACGAGGTGGAAGAGTTATATTGGACTCAATTCCATAGTCCGGATCGCCCTCTTCCGCTGTCGGACAGGTTGGCCGAATGGGCCGAACTGAATAGACTGTCCGGGCTGGCTATGACTGACATCGTGGCCCATGTGTGGCCAGAGAGGTCCAAGGCGACGAGCTATTTCGGCCTACTGCAGCAGTTCCTTGGGGCGGTGCCGCATATCAAGGAGATGAAGCGGTCGGCCTGCATCGAGGGCGCGTGAATGGCTCGCCCGTGTAAAGCGCGATGTCCGGAGATGGATGCCATCGCCGTTCTTGCCCAAGGTTCGAGATGGGAACGGCTTCTGCCGAGCATTATTTCGGGAAGTTATGCGCGGCGCTCGTATAATAAAGTCGCGATGGTCAAAGAATGTAACGTTCAATTGAGCGCATTAACTTGTATATCAATGATTATAGTATGAATGCTTTTTATACTTGTGCTTTCCAAGTAGTAAAACTTCTCCTATCGGGCCGTTTATGTATACTTGTGTATAACTTTGAAAGATGCGATCTTGACTTGAGCCCCTTGCACAAGGTGCTGGGGTGTTCGCAAAATAGCGCTTTTCACACTTAATCCGGCGTCTCGATCTGTTATAAGGAGGTGGTAGCGTGGCGAACGAGGCAATCCGGACTATAGTTCTTTATTTCTTTCACTTAGCCAATGGAGCTCGAGGTGGGGCTACGATATAGCCCCTAATGACACCGCACATCTCCGGATTCGAAAGTGCGTATGTGCTGACCGAAGCGGCCCTTCGTCAAAGCGAAATTCTAAACATTCGGTAGTCGATCAAGTGGTGACGGACTCTCGCTATATCATGACGATCGGTTTTCGGCTTTCTCTCTTGAGGTGCTCGCCCGGCGAACCGGGGCACAATCGCGATAGTTCTCCCAGTGCCGCTTTAGCGGGTGATCTGGAGCGTAAGGCAGCAAAACACGGGGCCGGGCAAACCCAACATTTGACCAAAGACATGATTCGGAGCTGATGCATATAATGCCCAACTTGAGGCGCCGAACACTCCGAAGGTGTTCGGACTTTATGATAACGGGCAGAATTATGCCCTAAACCCATTTTGTCGAGTGCGGGCATTGTCTTCCGGCGCGCCAATGCCAAAGCGTCGGGCTCCGCTTTGGCTATAGGAGGAAGCCAAGGAGATTAACAACAAGAGACATAATAAAAAGGTCTACGTAGGGTCTTAATCTGAAAAGAATCCTTGCGGCGGGTCCCTCTTGCGTCTGCGCTGTGTCTCTGTTGCACCGTTATCACGGGCGGTGCGCACGTTTGTTCATCTGTAGAAAAGAGGAACATTTTAGTTTTAGAAACTGTTAAATGCGGAAGATATGCAAAAAGGAATAAATGCAAATAATTAAAGCTAGGTTTATATGAAACCGCGGTTTAATTGTCTTGCATACCCCTTGTTAAAGGGTATGCGACTAGGGAGCCCCTAACTTGCTGAGTCGGATTCGTCTATCCGAGTCCGGGTCTTTAAGTGACCCTCGACCTGAAATGGTGCCATGTGGACCGGGCATCTTAAGTGTAAGAGACAGCGTGTGCGGTATGGCGTTGAAGCGGACAAAAGCCTTCGTCCCAAAGAGTGCTTGATATTCACTTTTAAATGGGGCGATATGGAAAATTAACTTTTAGCGTCGATAATTGTTGGCAATCCGAACCGACTTCTAGTAATAGCGAGCCTGTGCACTTGGCGTAAGGGCTGGCGTAACTCCTTTGAAGGAGTGCGGCTGTGTCGAATTTTGGTAGGGTCTATCCCCATCCGACGGATTGTGTTTGAATATAGCAGGTTTAAGTCACTGCCTCCGTCCATTAGGGCGTTAAGTGAATTGCGGTCGTCGATTATCGGATTCAATATTAGGGAGTCCGTCCGCTGTTCGAACACTTCGGAATAATCCGGTGATCGAAAGTGATTGGTTTTGATACCCAATCTCTATGGTTTGCTGGTCTGGACCGTGCGAAGCTCTTTGTAGAAAGTGCCGCACTGTTTTTAAGTATCCTCACGTGAAGTGAGTTTACCTGACCCCTTGTGGGAAAGTCTTTTGTTTTCGGTTCCTATTTGGCGGGGTTTATCTTCTTAAGCTTGTCGCCCGAGCCTTGTGTTGGCGTTTAGTCGGCGGACTGTTTGAAAACCCAACAATCCTGTGGGTGTGGTTTGCGAGCCTTCCGAAGTCTTGTGGATTTGACATATCCGACCCGAATTTTGTGTAGGTTAGACGGTTAAATCATTGTCGTCCTTGAGGGTTGAGCTTTATTATTGACCGTGAGCTTTTAAATCCGGCGTTGACTGCCGTGCTCTTTGGGCTTTTCTCTTTATTCGGCGCTGTTCTTTTCTGCGCGTGATTTTCCGTTCCATCTCTTATCTCGGATGTACTTGGGTCATTGGTGCTGCTTCTTGCCAACCAGCTGTCCTCTCTAGCATAAGCGGGTCATGAGGCTTGTTAATGCGGTCATTGTCCTCGGTTTCTCTTGGTGAGGTGTTTGGCGATCCATTCGTCTCGGACATTGTGTTTAAAAGCTGCTAAGGCTTGGCGTCCGGACGATCGACTATTTGGTTCTTTTGGTAAGGAACCTGTTCGAATTTCCGCTCACTCTCCGGGCTGTTGAGTTATGTGACTTAGGTCATCTGCATCGAAGGCGGACATAAGTCCCTTGAAAATTTGCTCTAAACGCTTCCTCGAGCTCTTCCCAACTTCCAACAGTATTTTACGGGAGGCTTTTGAGCCAATGACGGGCTGGCCCTTTGAGCTTGAGGGTAGATATTTTATGGCGTGGAGATCGTCTTCCTCGCCATATGTATATGCATATATAGTCTTCTATCCGGACTCCGAGTGCATTGTTCCATCGTGAAGCTTCGTGTTTATGGGTTTAAACCCTGCTGGGAATTCATGATCCGGCACCTCGTCTGTGAAGCATAGTGGGTGTCTGGCGCCCCACATGCTTATGCGTGCCGCTATCGTCGGACACTTGCGTGTTCCTTTGCTTATTGGGGCTTTCCTTTTGGGTCCGTAGATGGACTGGCTAGGCCATTTGACGGTGGGGGCTTTATTGCCTCTTCGTGGTTGGGAGCAACTTAACGCTTGGGTAGCTCTTCGATTGGTGGCTGTTGCCGTGTTTGTCTGCGGTTTTGAGTACTTTGCTCCGTCTTATCCGGAGCGCGTCTTCCGCTGTGTTGAGCTTCCGTTTTTCCTTCTTCAGGCTTCTTGCTGTAGCGATGAGCCTGCGTTTATAAAGACCTTGTTCTACGGGCTCTTCGGGTTCGTCGTCATTGTGGCTTGTTTCGTCTTCGGAGGGAGGTACATAGTTGTGATCCTCAACCTTTTCTTCTGCCGCCCTTTCGTGAGGGCTTGCTTCTACATCCTCCTTCACTGAGTCTTCTTTGGAGGGTTTGTCTTGACACTCTCCGGTGTTATTGTCTCCGTGCGGATTCTCCATTCTTGTTGTGGCGGGATTTAGGCGGCGCCACGTGTGGCGGCATTTAGGCTGCTTCTTCAAAGAATCTTCCTCCGCTGCTTTTTCGCCATCCCTTCCTTTGGGGTATCCACCATGTAGGCGTCGTATGACGAGGTGGCCTTCCGGTGTCCCGTGGTATTTGGGTCTGATCGTCTCGGCATCATCGTCCATAGCATCGATGTCCTCGAGTCGTAGTCTAGCATGTCGGTTAGATCCTCGGCGATGGCTAAAAAGTGGGTGGTGGGTGGGCTCCGAATTTCTTCGTCGTCCGAACTCCAACCGTCCTGGCCATAGTCCGGCCAGGATTCTCCTGATAGCGAGAGATGCTTCAGAGAATTCAGGATATCGCCAAAAGGCGAGTGTTGAAAGATGTCCGCGGCGGTGAATTCCATAACCGGCGCCCAATCTGGCTTAATTGGCGGGGGCGCGGGAGGCTCGGAGTCCGGCGTCTCGGGATCACGAGTTTCGCAAGGGACAAGATCGGTATTCGGCTCCATCGCCGTAGATGTTGAAGCCCCCGGGGCGGCGTCTATCCACCGGCCCTCGTCATGGGCAATCGGCTCCGGGCAAGTAGCGAGCGGATTCGAGTCTGACCACCAAAGCACTGTCCGTGGCGAGCTAGATCATGCCCATCGTCGCGATCTGCGGCGGCGCTGCTGTGGCTCGAGTCCGTCGAAGATCAAGTCTCCGCGGTCATCGGCCGTGAAGTTTAAACTTCGAATCGACTGACGGCGGGGCATAGCTTCGATCTGCTCCAGATGGCCAAGGGAATTGGCCCGCGATCTGGCCGCCCGGATCTGAAGATCTGTCGGGGAGAAAATCTCACCACAGGACAGCGTTGAAGGTTGAAGATGCCATGGAGCCTATCGGTGGCGTCACGGAGGAACTCTCAACGAGAGCACCAATGTCGGTGTCAAAAGCTGGCGGATCTCGGGTAGAGGGTCCCGAGCGTGCGTCTAGGCGAATGGTAGCAGAGGCGAGGACACAATGTTTTACCCAGTTCAGGCCCTCTCGATGGAGGTAATACCCTCGTCCCGCTTGATTTATATTGATGATATGGGTAGTACAAGAGTAGATCTACCACGAGATCAAAGAGGCTAAACCCTAGAAGCTAGCCTATGGTATGATTGTTGAGATGTAATGTTGTGTCCTACGGACTAAAGCCCTCCGGTTTATATAGACACCGGAGAGGCTAGGGTTACACAGAGTCGGTTACAATGGTAGGAGATCTACATATCCGTATTGCCAAGCTTGCCTTCCACGCCAAGTAAAGTACCTTCCGGACACGAGCCGGAGTCTTCAATCTTCTATCTTCGTAGTCTGGGAGTCCGGCGGATATTGATAGTCCGGCTATCCGGACACCCCCTAGTCCAGGACTCCCTCACCCTATCTTTCTCAGAATCCGGCTGAAACTCTATAACCACAAGTACTGCGTGAGTGTTAGCAATTGCAAAAGACTACGAGATAGTTGAGCTTGCTGAAAAGCTCTATTGTTGACTCTTTCTGATGTTACGGTAAATTGCAATTGCTTCAATGACTGAGCTTATAGTTTGTTAGTTCCCGATGAAGTTTTTGAACCATACTTGATATTGTGAATTGCTTGTCACTTGAGCATAGAAAATCATATGACAAAATCTATATATGTTGCTGTTATAAGAATGATCATGATGCCCTCGATCATGTCTGTATTTTATTTTTATCGACACCTCTATCTCTAAACATGTGGACATATTTTTCGATTTCGGCTTTTGCTTGAGGACGAGCGAGGTCTAAGCTTGGGGGAGTTGATACGTCCATTTTGCATCATGCTTTTATATCGATATTTATTGCATTATGGGCTGTTATTACACATTATATCTCAATACTTATGGCTATTCTCTCTTATTTTACAAGGTTTACCATGAAGAGGGAATGCTTGCAGGTGGAATTCAGGTGGAAAAGGAGCAAACGTTGGAAATCTATTCTGCACAGCTCCAAAAGTCCTGAAACTCCATGAAACAACTTTTTGGAATTAAGAAGAATTTCTGAGCAAAAGAAATAGGCCAGGGGGCCCACACCCTATCCAGGAGACAGGGGCGCCCCCCCTATAGGGCGCGCCCCCTATCTCCTGGGCCCCCTGGTGGGCCTCCGGCGTCCATCTTCTGCTATATCATCACTTTTACCCTGGAAAAAATTGTGGGCAAGCTTACGGGGCGAAACTCCGCCGCCACGAGGCGGAACCTTGGCGGAATCAATCTAGAGCTACGACAAAGCTGTTCTGCCGGGGCACTTCCCTTCGGGAGGGGGAAATCATCACCAACATCATCACCAACGATCCTCTCATCGGGAGGGGGTCAATCTCCATCAACATCTTCACCAGCACCATCTCCTCTCAAAACCCTAGTTCATCTCTTGTATCCAATCTTGTATCGAAACCACAAATTGGTACCTATGGGTTGCTAGTAGTGTTGATTACTCCTTGTAGTTGATGCTAATTGGTTTACTTGGTGGAAGATCATATGTTGGGATCCTTTATGCATATTACTCCTCTGATTATGAACATGAATATGCTTTGTGAGTAGTTACGTTTGTTCCTGAGGACATGGGTGAAGTCTTGCTGTTAGTAGTCATGTGAATTTGGTATTCGTTCGATATTTTGATGAGATGTACGTTGTCTTTTCCTCTAGTGGTGTTATGTGAACGTCGACTACATGACACTTCACCATTATATGGGCCTAGAGGAAGGCATGGGGAAGTAATAAGTAGATGATGGGTTGCTAGAGTGACAGAAGCTTAAACTCTAGTTTATGCGTTGCTTCGTTAGGGGCTGATATGGATCCATATGTTTAATGTTGTGGTTGGATTTACCTTAATACTTCTTTTGTAGTTGCGGATGCTTGCAATAGGGGTTAATCATAAGTGGGATTCTTGTCCAAGTTAGGGCAGTACCCAAGTACAGGTCCACCCACATAGCAAATTATCAAAGTACCGAACGCGAATCATATGAACGTGATGAAAACTAGCTTGACTATAATTCCCAATGTGTCCTCAGGTGCTCCTTTATCATTATTAGAAATTGTCCAGGCTTATCCTTTGCTACATGAAGGATTGGGCCACCTTGCAGCATTTTATTTACTTTATTTACTTGTTGCTCATTACTATTTATCTTATCACAAAACTATCTATTACCTACAATTCCAGTGCTTGCAGAGAAAACCTTACTGAAAACCGCTTATCATTTCCTTCTGCTGGGTTCGACACTCTTACTTATCGAAAGGACTACGATTGATCCCCTACACTTGTGGGTCATCAGAGGTTGAGGTGGAGCTTGACGAGCTTGTGAAGCGACTTGAGGAACTTGACGTTGCACCCGCGGTTGGTAGTTTCTCTCTTGGATTTCTTCTCGAAGGGCTTCCTCTGGATTGCGCCGTCTGCGATTGCGGTTGGCGATGGCTCGACTTGATTCTTGAAGGGCACGTTGTGCCTCAAGAGCTTGCGCTTCACGTAGTTGTTGTTGAAGGCGTTGAGCCTCGACGTCTTGTTGCTCTTGGTGTAGACGCGCTCGTTCTTCTTCTTCTTGACGACGAAGACGTTGTCGTTCTTGAGCTTGAGCAAAAGAGACTTTGTTTGATTGAGGACGAGGGACTTGCTCATCGGCTTGTTCTTGTGAATGCTTGTCGTGTAGCAGGTTGCGATATGCATGATGGTCTTGACGCGCGGCTCATCGAAGAGTGTTCGACGATGGTGTACTTGAGCCGGAGAAGGAGTCGTCGGAGTGTCGACTTGAGTGGCTCTGTCTTTTGTATGACGATGTAGAAGGAGGCCGGTTCACCAACAAGGAGCAGTTCTCATCCATTCGTGCATCGTTCTCTTGCTTGTGCATGTCGAGCTTGTTGTCAAAGTAGTCTCTTGTATGTTGCTCAGAGAGTCATAAGTCGGTGGCGAGGTTGTCGATGCGGTTGTTCATTGCTTGTTGCTCTTGATGCAATGCTCGTTGTGCACCGAAGAGGTGGCTCTTGGTAACATATGATGACATGTCGTTGTCTTGCTCTATGAAGAGTGGGTTGGTAGAAGTACTCGGCCTATCCATCATTCCAAGCAAAATGTGAGTGGTAGAAGGAGAAGAACTTATACCAATGTACCTTGACCGATGTTGATGATGAATCAAGTTCACTCAAATGCGGACAATGAAATAGCACTATTGGTACCAATTCTTGTCGGTTCTCACACCTACACAAGTAAAAGCATATGGTGGAGTTTGGTTAGGTTGGTGGCAAAAAATTTGATGCAATTGAAAGTGAGATTCAATAATGTTGGAAAAGATTCACAATTTTGCAAATGCAACAAGTAGACCAAGCAAGTAGTGGTACACGGAAACACACGCGCAAATAGATAAATGGGATTGTGCAAACCAAAAGTGAGCCAAAATGTGGAATCCACGAAAATGCTCTTGTTGCACAATACTAGAGATACGCTAGCACGATTGCACAATAGGCGGATACGGAGCTTGTGCACAACCTACTAGGCAAAAATGCAACAATCTCTATCCCAAGTATGCTATAGGTATGGTATTTCGGTGCTATGATCCAAGATGATCTTATGTGACAATCTTAATGTAGTATGATGCTATGGTTCTTGCTCATAAGCTCTTTGCTTATCTTTCCTCTTTGCTTAAAAGCTTGGGTGGCTCTTTCACTTTTGAGCTCTTTTCTCATGCAAAACTTCACGAACCAAGATAGCAATTGTGTATGCTATGACAACTTTGTGACACACAAGTCGATGCCAAGATATGCACCACGGTGGTATGGTATGTATGCTATGGAGTATGATCACTAATGTGCACAAGTCACGTTTCTGACAATACTCAATGGCTAGTCTCGATTGGTAAGCTACACAAAAATAAGGCCATGTGGGGTATCAATGAAATTGCAAGGTATGACAAACATGTTGTCGAAGTTACCGTCCTTGGCAATGATGAGTAGTCGATGGAGATGAGCGGTGGTGATGGTGACATTGAACCGTACCTATATAGCTGAAACACAATAGGACACGGGAACCACAACCCAAAATCTCAAAGACCCAAACGTGTCAAAATCGTCATAGGAGGTAGCGGTGAGTGGTGGTGGTGTTTGTAGAAAGTGGTGGTGGTATGCGGAAGTAAGCGTGGGCACCGGGGCAAAATTGGGCGAATCTATGCGGAAATGGCTCGGGAGGGTGGAGTTGCTGCTGCCAGGGACCGGATGTCCGGGCCAGCTGCCGAATGTCCGGAGCGCCAGAAGTCCGGTGGGCACGGGGGGGGGGGGATGTCTGGGCTCTGGATCAGGGACGAACACGATGAACTCCGTGGGAAAAATTGCAACTCTGGGGCAAAATTCGGACGAATTGGTGGATGGAAATCGTGGGAGAGATGGGGAAAAGCTATATCAACTCGATGCAAAGCAGATCCATGGATCAAATCCAACAAAACTTCATCACACCAAAAAATCACAAAAAAAATTGGGGTTATTTTTGGTGGGGATTTTCGGATTTAGGACGAAAATAATAAAATGAAGCTAGAAAACAAGGGGTAAGGGCTCCAAAAATGTGATCAACGTGGCTCATGATACCAAGATGATGTAGGGTGGAACCCTAGGGGCCGATCTTTCACCTTTGGGGTGGATCCTACGGGGAAAACACGAAGAATGCGCAGAAATCACAAGGGAAAACACGGGGAGAAACGAGAGAATCACTCAACCGACAAGTAATCAATCACACAAGGGCTAGATCATCGAAAGCATAAGGTAACACATGATCCAAAATCAACAAAGGAAGGATACAAAGGAAACCGTTCTTCTCCTTGAGGAGGTCTTGATTGTCTTCTCCAGATGGAGGCCATGAATCCGAATGGATCTTCTCCAAGGAGGCACGGTCCTTCACGTGGAGTAGATCCAGTACGGATGAGCTATGCTCTATCTCAAGATGATCTATCACAACGCTGAGTCTCGAAGTGAGGAGGAGGAGTCCTATATATAGGCTAGGGGCGAAGGGGTACATGGACTCAGTCCAACACGCGTGCACAGGCGTTGGGAGGGCCGGACGTCCGGGCGTCGGGCCGGATGTCCGGTGGCTCGCGAGGCATCGGATGCCCGGGCTGAGGAGCGGATGTCCGGGCTGGCGCAGATGGTTGTTCTGCTCTCTAGATTGGCGATGCAGGATGTCTGCTCGGAGGGGTTGGATGTCCGCTGCTTCAGGAGGCGCCTGATGTCCAGGGTGATCGCCGGATGTCCGGGCTGATGGGGCAAGCTTCTATGCTCTCTGGTCGCTGGTGCCGGATGTCCGGGATTTTGGCCGGATTTCCGGTGGGGGCCGGATGTTCGGGCTGGACGCCGGATGTCCGGTCGCTGTAGTTTCTTCTGTAGTGATATGGCCGTGTAGATCTCCAGGGGTCGGATGTCCGGGGTCCTGGCCGGATGTCCGGTGCCTGGAGGCTGTTCTTGCCTTCTTCCATTGGTTCTCTTCGTCCATGGACTTGGGGTCTTGACCATCTTCATGTGCATCCTCGGGAGGGTCCTCTTGGTACCTAATCATGCACAACATTCCAGATTGAGGTAGTAGCCATGTCTCGAGAGGATCATATGAGATATCACTAAGGAGAGAAGTCACCTCGGTCTCGAGAGCTCTAGCTCGTGCTCTAGTCATGGGTCCTCTTGGTGCTTGGTGAGGCGATGGAAGGTCCATGGGGATGACCGAAGGATGCTCCGCATCATATGCTTAAGTCCGTCCAAATCATGTTAGCAATTGCCGCATTTTATGATTATGAAATCTAGCAAATGGATGTCAAAACTGCATTCCTTAATGGATTCTTAAAGAAGAGTTATATATGATGCAACCAGAAGGTTTGTTGATCCTAAAGGTGCTAACAAAGTGTGCAAGCTCTAGTGTTCCATCTATGGACTGGTGCAAGCATCTCAGAGTTGAATATACGCTTTGATGAGGTGATCAAAGCATATGGTTTTATACAGACTTACGGTGAAGCCTGTATTTACAAGAAAATGAGTGGGAGCTCTATAGCATTTCTGATATTATATGTGGATGACATATTGTTGATTGGAAATGATATAGAATTTCTGGATAGCATAAAAGGATACTCAAATAAAAAAATTCAATAAAAAAACTCAGTGAAGCTACTTACATATTGGGCATCAAGATCTATTTAGATAGATCGAGTTGCTTAAAAGGACTTTCACAAAGCACATACCTTAGCAAAGTTTTGAAGTTCAAAATGGATCAATCTAGGAAAGGGTTCTTGCCTATGTTGCAAGGTGTGAAGTGATGACCCACAAGTATATGGGGTCAATTGTAGCCTTTTAGAAAAGTAAGAGTGTCGAACCCAACGAAGAGTAGAAGGAAATGACAAGTGGTTTTCAGCAAGGTAATGTCCGCAAGTGCTAAAATTGTAAGTAGCATAGTAGTTTGATAGCAAGATAATTTGTAACAAGCAAGTAATGATAGTAGTAACAAAAGTGCAGCAAGGTAGCCCAATCCTTTTGAGGCAAAGTACAGGCCAAAACGGTCTCTTATGATAAGCAAAGTGTTCTTGAGGGTACACGGGAAATTCATCTAGTCACTTTCATCATGTTGGCTTAATTCGTGTTCGCTACTTTGATAATTTGATATGTGGGTGGACCGGTGCTTAGGTTCTGTTCTTAATTGAACAAACCTCCTACTTATGACTAACCCTCTCGCAAGCATCCGCAACTACGAGAAAAGTATTAAGAACAAATTCTCACCATAGCATTGAACTTTTGGATCCAATCGGTCCCTTGCAGAGTAACACATAAACTAGGGTTTAAGCTTCTATCACTCTCGCAACCCATCATCTAATAACTACTCCACAATTCATTCCCTTAGGCTCAAATGTGGTGAAGTGTCATGTAGTCGACATTCACATGACACCACTAAGGGAATCACAACATACATATCAACAAAATATCGAACACATATCAAGTTCACATGATTACTTGCAACATGATTTCTCCCATGACCTCAAGGACAAAAGTAACTACTCACAAATGATAATCATGCTCAAGATCAGAGGGGTATTAAATAGCATAATGGATCTGAACATATAATCTTCCACCAAATAAACCATATAGTAATCAACTATAAGATGTAATCAACACTACTAGTCACCCACAAGCAACAATCTGTAGTTCTGGTACAAGACTGAGCACAAGAGATGAACTAGGGTTTGAGAGGAGTTGGTGCTGTTGAAGATGTTGATGAAGATAGCCCTTCGCAAGATGGGAGAGTTGTTGGAGATGATGATGACGATGATCTCCCCCTCTGAGAGGGAAGTTCTCCCAGTGGAGTCGCTCTGCCAGAGGGCAAAAGTACTCCTGCCCAAGTTCCACCTTGAGATGGCGATGCTTCATTCTGAAAGTCCTCCCCTTATTTTTTCTAGGTCAAACTGACTTATATACCAGAAGAGGAGCACCGGAGGTGGGCCTGGGTGAGCACAACCCACCAGGGCATGCCTGGGCTGCCTAGCGCACCCAGGTGGGTTGTGCCCACCTGGAGGGCCCCCTCTTGTACTTATTGAATCCAAATATTCTTATTTGTTCCATAAAAAATCCTCGTGAAGTTTCAGCTCATTTGGAGTTGTACAGAATAGGTAGCTTGACGTAGCTTTTTCAGGTCCACATTTCCAGCTGCCAGAATTCTCCCCCTTTGTGTATACCTTGCATATTGTGAGAGAAAAGGCATTAGAATTACTCCAATAAGCATTATTATACAATAAAACAACATAACTAACAGTAGGAAACATGTTGCAGAATGGATGTATCAACTCCCCCAAGCTTAGACCTCGCTTGTCCTCAAGCGAAAACTGAAGTCGAAAAATATGTCCACATGCTTATAGAGAGAGGTGTCGATAAAAACAAAAATACGGACATAGCAGCATCATGTAACTTATTATAACAGTAACACACTTTAACATAAAAATTTTATCATAGACTTCTCATGAACAAGTGACAATTCATCACAACATCGAAGTATAAAGCATAAACTTTATTGGAAACCAACAAACTATGTTCTCAGTCAACTTTGCAACTACAATTCATCATCTTTTCAGGAAGGGTCACGTATCAGAGCCTTTAGGAAAGTCCACATACTCAGCCATCATTTAGTTTTCTATGATTGCTAACACTCACCGCATAAACATGAGGAAAATGTTTCAACCGGACACATAGAAAGATAGGGGCTTATAGTTTTGCCTCCCAATGCGTTCACCTCAAGGGTGATGTCAACAATAATAACTCATGCTACCCTTATTCAACTAGATCTTTCCTCACCACATGATGCTTGCCAAAGGAGAAAAATAAAAGGAATAGAGAGAAAAACTTTGACACTTGCATGAAAGTAAATATGTGAAAGTAAAAGATAGGCCCTTCACAGAGGGAAGCAGAGGTTTCCATGTGCTTTTCGTTTGTATGCTCAACCCCTTAGTGCAAGAGAACGTCATGTTTTATTGCAGAACGTCACGTTATATTGCCCCTTGTGATGGAAACCTTTATAATGCAGTCTATCGCTTTTATTCTTCGCCATCACAAGTTTGTACAATGCTCAAATTTCCCTTACACTAAATGATCTTACACTTTTTGAAGCAAATTTTATTGCCCTTTTTGCACCGATGACAACTTACTTGAAGGTATGGTGGACTCTCAAACAAGATTTGGGTTTAAGGGTTTTGCATGCACAAGTAGTATCTCTACTTAGTGTGGAGTTTTGGCTAGCAAAGATAGGGCAAGCACCACATGTTGAAGGATCTATGACTATGACTTCTAGAATATGAACAAACATAAATCATTATGTTGTCTTCCTTGTCCGATGTCAACAATTTTGGCATATAATATTTTGATGGGTGCTCTCAATCACAAAAGACTTCGAGGATAGTGTATTTGTATGTGAATCTTCTCTTCCCTTATTAAATCTTTCATGAGTTGCATCATTGTCCAATGCTATATTTGTCAATCTACAATAAAATTTACTACTTACACTTTTCCTTGTGTAATGTCATCACTTACCATAAGGTTAGCATATGATCTTTTTCATTTATTTCCTTTCTTTTTATTGAAACAACAAAGTAAAGAAGGCAAAACTCAAACTAAACTTTGTTATATATCTTGCACACGATTACAAGGATTGATCACTAAGTAACTCTCGAAAAGAAAGGATCGAACTAAACTTTTATTCATCTAAAGCAAAGGATAACCATGGATCGAACTAAGAAAGTAAAGGCAAAAGATAGTGGAGATGATACAAGACTGGGGCACCTCCCCCATGCTTGGCAATGGCCAAGGGGAGTGCCCATACCCGATACTCAGTTTTCTTTTGGTCATGAAGAAGGAGGTGGTGGTGATGAAGTAGAAGCAATCTTGTCCTCTGGTTTCCATGGCAGAGGCTCACCATCATAAGAGGAGGAGTGAGTCTCTCGGATCCTGCAACTAGCAGCCAAACTCATACCTTTGAACCTTGCCTCATATTCAAAGACTTGGCTTTGAAGGTCGTGAATCTGGCTATGGAGGAAGTTGATTTTGTCGCTGAGGGAGAAGACAATGTCTTTCATGGACTTGCCATCCACCTTGAGATCACGGGTGTAGTCCGTGATCATGAGGTGATTGGCATTGAGTCCACGTTCCACCATCCCCTTGCATCGAAAAATGTCTCGCTCCATAGCATCAAGTCTGGCCTCCACGGATCCAGTCCCCTTGGGTCCTTGCACATCGCGGATGTGCAGCACCCCATCAAGCATCTGGATAGCTTGAGGGTGTTGCATCACCTCCCGCAGATATGGGTTGATGATGTTGATGAAGAACTTGTCCTTAGAGGAGCTTGAAGCGGCCATGATGGATTGGATCTGACAGAAGACAACAAGAAAAAGAAAACAAGAGATTTCTCCACGATACGGAGGTCAACAGGTTCGGGAGGTATATATAGATTTTTTATCTTGGGGAATAAGAAGAACGAAAAAAAAAGTCCAAAAAGTACCCGAGGTGGGCACAACGCACCGGGGCGCGGCATGCCCTGGTGTATCATGCCCACCAAGGTCACTTTCCTGGAAGTTTCTTATTTTCCTAATTTTTCCAATATTCCAAAACTGACAAAAAATATTTTTGCGGATTTTTTGGAGTCTGTTTACTTACCGTATCACATACCTCCCTTTTTTCATGATTCTGGAGTGTTCCAGAAGGTTTCCTTTATGTGTTCTTCCGGTGTCAAAGTTTGCATGATATTTCTTTCAACATTAATGGGCGTACCTGAGATATAGTGTTTTATTCATTGGCCCTTGACAACCTTCTAGTTAGTACCATCGACATTATTTATTTTGATAGCTCCGGATTGATAGACCTCCTCGATGACATAGGGTCCTTCCCATTTGGAGAGGAGTTTTCCTAAAAAGAATCTGAAATGAGAGCTGTACAAAAGAACATATTCTCCAACTTTGAACTCACACTTTTGGATTCTTCTGTCATGCCACCTTTTAACTTTTTCTTTGAATAACTTTGCATTTTCATAAGCATGGGTTCTCCATTCATCTAATGAGCTAATATCAAATAACCTCTTTTCACCAGCAAGTTTGAAATCATAATTGAGTTCTTTAATTGCCCAATGTGCTTTATGTTCTAACTCAAGAGGCAAATGACAAGCTTTTCCATAAACCATTTTATATGGAGACATACCCATAGGATTTTATAAGCTGTTCTATAAGCCCAAAGTGCATCATCTAATTTCTTAGACCAATTCTTCCAGAACTATTGACGGTCTTTTGTAAGATTAGTTTTATTTCTCTATTGCTAATTTCAACGACCACTAGACTAAGGATGATAAGGTGATGCAATTCTATGGTTAAGATCATACTTATCAAGCATTTTACAGAAAGCACCATGAATAAAGCGTGAACCACCATCAGTCATTAAATATCTAGGGACTACAAACCTTGGGAAAATAACTTCCTTAAGCATTTTAATAGAGGTGTTGTGATCAGCACTACTGGTTGGAATAGATTCTACCCACTTAGTAACATAATCAACAGCAACCAAACTATGCGTATACCCATTAGAGGAAGGAAAAGGTCACATGAAATCAAATCCCTAAACATCAAATGGTTCAACAGCAAGTGAATAATTCATAGGCATTTCTTGACGCTTACCGATATTGCCTATTCTTTGTCATTCATCACAAGACGACAAATTGACGAGCATCTTTGAAGAGAGTAGGCCAATAAAAAGCAGATTGCAATACCTTATGAGCGGTTCTGTCTCCCGCGTGATATCCTCCATAAGCTTCAGAGTGACATTTCCGTAGGATCTGTTCCTGTTCATGCTCAGGTACACAATGTTTAATAATACCATCTACTCCTTCTTTATAAAGATATGGATCATCCCAAAAGTAATGTCTTAAATCGAGAAGATTTTTTTTCTTTTGTTGGTATGTGAAGCTAGCCGATATGTATTTAGCAATAATATAATTAGCATAGTCAGCATACCAAGGTGTACTATTAGAAACATTTATTGCAGCTAATTGTTCATTGGGAAAGCTATCATTAATAGGTTGTGGGTCATGAAGAATATTTTCAAGCCTAGACAAGTTATCAGCTACGGGGTTCTCTGCCCCTTTCCTATTAGTGATATGCAAATCAAATTCTTGTAGCAGAAGAACCCACCTAATGATTCTAGCTTTAGCATCTTTCTTTTCCATAAGATATTTTATAGCAGCATGATCGGTGTGAACAATCACTTTAGAATCAACAATGTAAGATCTGAATTTATCACAAGCAAACAACACTGCTAAGAATTATTTTTCAGTAGTAGCATAAATTCGTTGAGCACTGTCTAGAGTTTCACTATCATAATGGATAACATTTAGTTTCTTATCAACTCTTTGCCCTAGAACAGCACCAATGGCATAATCACTAGCATCACACATAATCTCAAAAGGCAAGTACCAATCAGGTGTTTGAACTACAGGTGCAGTAATTAAGGCTTTCTTTAGTGCTTCAAAGGCTTCCAAGCAATCATCATCAAACACAAAGGGAATATCCTTTTGCAAAAGATTCGTAAGAGGCCTAGAAATTTTATAAAAGTCTTTGATAAACCTCCTGTAGAAACCAACATGACCAAGGAAACTACAAATACCTTTGTTATCTTGAGGACATGGCATTTTCTCAATTGCATCAACCTTGGCCTGGTGCAATTCAATGCCTCTTTCAGAAATTTTATGGCCCAAAACAATACCTTCGTTAACCATAAAGTGGCACTTCTCCCAATTCAAGACAAGATTTGTTTGTTCACATGTCTGCAAAACTCGATCAAGATTGCTTACACAATCATCAAAAGACTTCCCATAAATGGAAAAGTCATCCATGAAAACCTCAACAATCTTTTCACAAAAACTAGAGAATATAGCAGTCATACATCTTTGAAAGGTAGCAGGTGCATTACATAAACCAAAAAGGCATACATCTATAAGCATAAGTTCCAAAAGGACAAGTAAAAGTGGTCTTAGATAATCTTTCTAACATTTGATCAATAAAAGGCAGAGGCTAATGATCTTTTCTAGTTGTTTTGTTTAATTTTCTATAATCAATTACCATCCTATAGCGAGTGACAATTCTTTGTGGAATAAGCTCATTCTTATCATTGGGAACAACAGTAATACCTCCCTTCTTAGGGACACAATGAACAAGACTTACCCATCTACTATCAGCGATAGGATAGATTAAACATGCTTCCAGAAGTTTCAATATTTTTGGTCTTACCACTTCTTTCATCTTTGGGTTTAACCGTCATTGGTGATCAACAACGGGTTTAGCATCAGGTTCCATATTAATCTTGTGCTGACATAGAGTGGGACTAATGCCCTTAAGATCATCAAGAGTATATCCGATAGCAGCTCTGTGCTTCCTTAGAACTTTCAATAATCTTTCTTCTTCATGTTCTAAAAGGTTAGCACAAATAATAACAGGATATATCTTTTTCTCGTCAAGATAAGCATATTTCAAAGTGGCTGGCAATTGTTTTAATTCAAATACAGGATCACCTTTAGGTGGAGGAGGACCTCCTAGAGTTTGAATAGGCAAATTGTGTTTAAGCAGAGGTTGCTATTCGAAAAAAAAATTCTCTATTTCATTTCTTTCACGCATATGCAAATCATTTTCATGGTCTGGCAAATATTGTTCCAAAGGATCAGTAGGAGGTACAACAATAGAAGCAAGACTAATAATTTCATCCTTACTAGGGAAATCTTTCTTGTGAGGTTGTCTACTAAACTTGGAAATATTAAATTCATGAGATTCATCACCAAAGCTAACACCGATAGTTTGTTTCTTACAATCTATTCTGGCATTGACAGTGTTCAAGAAAGGTCCGCCAAAGATAATGGGGCAAAAATCATCTTGTGGGGAGCCAAGAACAAGAAAATCAGTAGGGTATTTTATTTTCCCACACAAGACTTCAACATCTCTAAGAATCCCAATTGGTGATATAGTGTCTCTATTGGCAAGTTTAATAGTGACATCTATGTCTTCTAGTTCAGCAGGTGTCGTTTCATTCTCAATTTCTTCATATAAGGAAAAACGAATAGCACTCACACTAGCACCTAGGTTACATAACCCACGATAATAGTGATCTCCTATCTTAATTGCGACAACAGGAATGCCAACAACTGGTCTATGTTTATCCTTTTCATCAAGTTTGGTAATTCTAGAAGCTTCATCATGGAAGTAAATAACATGCCCATCAATATTATCGACTAAGAGATCTTTAATCATAGCAACACTAGGTTCAACTCCGATTTGTTCAGCTGGTTTGGGTGTTCTAACATAACTTTCGTTAACTATAGTTGAAGCTTTAGCATGTTCCTTCATCCTAACAGGGAACGGTGGTTTTTCAATATAAGCAGTGGGAATAACTGGATCAACATTGTATATGATAGTTTCTTCTTTTGCTTTCACCGGTTCTTTATCTTCTTCTTTAATAGGTGGGTGATATTTAAACCACTTCTCCCTAGGGAGATCAACATGGGTAGCAAAAGATTCACAAAAGGAGGCTACTATCTCCCAGTCAAGCCCAAATTTAGTGCTAAACTTTTGAATAGCATCGGTATTCATAAAAGATTTAACACAATCAAACTTAGGTTCAATACCTGACTCTTTACCTTCGTTGAGTTCCCAATCTTCAGAGTTACGTTTAATTCTTTCTAAAATATCTCACCGGAATTCAATAGTCTTGTTCATAAAAGAACTAGTCCCAGAAGTATCGAGCATGGATTGATCATTATGAGAAAGCCGAGCATAAAAATGCTGAATAATAATTTCTCTTGAGAGCTCATCATTGGGGCATGAATATGACATTGACTTAAGCCTCCCCCAATCTAGAGCGACACTTTCTCCTTCATGAGGCCAAAAATTATATATATAATTCTGATCATGATGAACTAGATGCATAGGATAATTTTTTTGATGAAATTCCAATTTCAACCGATTCCAGTTCCAAGATCCAATATCATTGCATAGCCTATACCATGTCAATGTTGTTCCCTTCAAAGATAAAGGGAAAACCTTCTTATTAGCTTCATCTCTGGATAAACCTGCAAGCTTAAACAATCCACAAATTTCATCCACATATATCAAGTGCATATCAGGATTCGGTTCCATCTCCTGCATAAGGATTAGCTAGTAGTTATTCTACCATACCTGAAGGAATTTCATATTAAATATTTTTAGTAGGTGCAGTAGGTTGAGGGGAAACTAATTGTGGTTCCGGTCGAGGTGAAGATACCTCGAACAAACCCCTCAAAGGATTGTTTTCCATAGTAGCAAGTGACAATAAATTTTAGCACGTAGTAATAATGTTTCCTTACCAAGAGCGCTTCACTCCCGAAGAACGGTGCGTAAAATAACCTTGATGACCCACAAGTATATGGGGTCAATTTTTGCCTTTTCGATAAGTAAGAGTGTCGAACCCAACAAGGAGCAGAAGGAAATGACAAGTGGTTTTCAGCAAGGTAATGTATGTAAGTGCTAAAATTGTAAGTAGCGGAGTAGTTTGATAGCAAGATAATTTGTAACGAGCAAGTAACGATAGTAGTAACAAAATTGCAGAAAGGTAGCCCAATCTTTTTGAGGCAAAGGACGGGCCAAAACAGTCTCTTATGATAAGCAAAGTGATCTTGAGGGTGCAAGGGAATTTCATCTAGTCACTTTCATCATGTTGGCTTAATTCATGTTCGCTACTTTGATAATTTGATATGTGGGTGGACCGGTGCTTAGGTGTTGTTCTTACTTGAACAAACCTCCTACTTATGATTAACCCTCTCGCAAGCATCCGCAAATACGAGAAAAGTATTAAGAATAAATTTTAACCATAGCATTAAACTTTTGGATCCAATCGGTCCCTTACGGAATAGCGCATAAACTAGGGTTTAAGCTTCTGCCATTCTCGCAACCATCATCTAATAACTACTCCACTATGCATTCCCTTAGGCCCAAATGTGGTGAATTTTCATGTAGTTGACGTTCACATGACACCACTAAGGGAATCACAACGTACATATCATCAAAATATCGAACTCATATCGAGTTCACATGATTACTTCCAACATGCTTTCTACTGTGACCTCAAGAACAAAAGTAACTACTCACAAATAATAATCATGCTTAAGATCAGAGGGGGTATTAAGTAGCATAATGGATCTGAACATATAATCTTCCACCAAATAAACCATATAGTAATCAACTACAAGATGTAATCAACACTACTAGTCACCCACAAGCACTAATCTATAGTTCGGTACAAAGGTTGAGCACAAGAGATGAACTAGTGTTTGAGAGGAGTTGGTGTTATTTGAGATGTTGATGAATATAGCCCTCCCCAATATGGGAGAGTTGTTGGAGATGATGATGACGATGATTTCCCCCTCCGAGAGGGATGTTCCCCCGACGGAATCGCCCCGTCGGAGGGCAAAAGTGCTCCTGCCCAAGTTCCACCTCGAGACGGCGGCGCTTCATCCTGAAAGTCCTCCCCTTATTTTTTTTCTAGGTCAAAAGGACTTATATACCAGAAGAGGAGCACCGGAAGTGGGCCTGAGTGAGCACAACCCACCAGGGCATGCCTGGGCTCCCTTGCGCGCCCATGTGGGTTGTGCCCACCTGGTGGGCCCCCTCTGGTACTTATTGAATCCAAATATTCTTATTTACTCCGTAAAAAATCCTCGTGAAGTTTCAGCTCATTTGGAGTTATGCAGAATAGGTAGCTCGACGTAGATTTCTCATGTCTAGATTTCCAGCTGCCAGAATTCTCCCTCTTTTGTGTATACCTTGCATATTATTAGAGAAAGGTCATTAGAATTACTCCAAAAAGCATTATTATACAATAAAACAACATAAATAACAGTAGGAAAACATGATGCAAAATGGACGTATCATGAAGTTGAGTAAGACTCAAAGCCCGACCACTGCAGAAGATAGAGAGAGAATGAAAGTCATTCCCTATGCCTCATCCATAGGTTTTGTAAAGTATGCCATGCTTTGTACTGATATGTCTCCAATGTATCTATAATTTTTTATTGTTCCATGCTGTTATATTAACATTCTTGGATGTTTTACAATTATTTTATAGTCATTTTATATCATTTTTAGGTACTAACCTATTGACATAGTGCCTAGCGCCAGTTGCTGTTTTCTACATGTTTTGTACATCGCAGGAAATCAGTACCAAACGGAGTCCAAACGCAGCGAAACTTTTTGAGGACTTTTTTGAGCCAGAAGACATCCAGTGGGCCAAGATTGCACCTAGGGGGTGCCTCGAGGAGGGCAGCACCCACCAGGGCGCACCAGGAGGCCCAGGCGTGCCCTGGTGGATTGCGCCCACCTTGGGTGCCCCGTGAACCGCCTCTTTGCTCTATAAATACGCCAATATTCTAGAAACCCTAGGGGAGTCGATGAAAATCAATTCCAGCCGTCGTAGAGTCCAGAACCACCAGAACCAATCTAGACACCATCATGGAGGGGTTCACCATTTCCATTGGTGCCTCTCCGATGATGTGTGACTAGTTCTTTGTAGACCTACGGGTCCGTAGTTAGTAGCTAGATGGCTTCCTCTCTCTCTCTCTCTCTCTCTCTCTCTCTCTTGATTATCAATACAATGGTCTCTTGGAGATCCATATGATGTAAGTCTTTTTGCGGTGTGTTTGTTGGGATCTGATAAACTTTGAGTTTATGATGAGATCTATGTTTTTATCCATGAAAGTTATTTGAGTCTTCTTTGTGCTCTTAGATGCATGATTGCTCACAGCCTCGTATTTTCTCCGATATTCGGGTTTTGTTTGGCCAACTTGATCTATTTATCTTGCAATTGGAATAGGTGCTTTGTGATTGGTTCGATCTTACGGTGCTTGATCCCAGTGACAGAAGGGGAAACGGCATGTATGTATCATTGTCATTAAGGATAACAAGATGGGGTCTAAATCTACATAAATAGATAGATAGATCTTGTCTACATCATGTCATTGTTCTTATTGCATTACTCTGTTTCTCCATGGACTTAATACACTAGATGCATGCAGGATAGTGGTCGATGTGTGGAGTAATAGTAGTAGATGCAGGCAAGAGTCGGTCTACTAATCTTGGACGTGATGCCTATATACTGATCATTGCTTGGAAATCATCATGATTATTTGAAGTTCTATCAATTGACCAACAGTAATTGTTTTCCCACCATTTGCTATTTTTCTGGAGAGAAACCACTAGTGAAACCTACAGCCCCCGGGTCTCTTTTCATCATATTTGCCTTTGTGATCTATTTTCCTTTGCATTTATTTTCATATCTGTTAAACCAAAACTACAAAAATACCTTGCTGCAATCTATTTGTTCCGCGATCTATTTATCCTATCTACCACTTTTACCTCACGTTATTTGCCTATCTTGAGGCGCCGTACCAGAAAGTGATTGACAACCCCTTTAACACGTCGAGTTGCGAGTATTTGTTATTTATGTGCAGGTGTTTTTTACGTGGTGTGAGGAGGTTCTCCTACTGATTCGATAACCTTAGTATCATCACTGAGGGAAATACCTACCATCGCTATACTGCATCATCCCTTCCTCTTTGGGGAAATACCGACGTAGTTCTAGCAGACATCAAAAGGAATTTCTGGCGCCGTTGCCAAGGAGGATCGTCAACATCAACCAGGTTCCTAATCACAAATCTCATCTCCTCGCAATTTACATTATTTGCCATTTGCCTCTCATTTTCCTCTCCCCAACTCCCCAAAAAATTGTTGTTTTATTCGCCCTCTTTTTCGTTCGCCGTTTTCTCGTCAGATCTGTTTTTGAGTGCAATCTTATTGTGAAGTCACCATGAGTGATTTTGGTATGGCAGAAACAGATGATGGATAACTCCTAAAATGGAGCGTATGGGTAATATGGATGACAAAACTTTTGTCTTGGGGCCATGGAATTTTATGGGAAAAGAACATATCCAAGAATTTTTCAATTGTGTCGGAAAATTAAGTCTTGATGATATTCCTATACTTAAAAGGACTAAATCTTATGTGGAAGCTATTTTGGCACTTGTTCTGAAACTTGAAACTAGATTTATTCGTACTCATCCTACCTTGCAGATATTGTTCTATGAGTTGCCTGTTATAAAGGATGCTAAAGCTAAAAAGTTAGCCACTCTTGTTTTGATGAATGAATTTTACTACATAATTTGGGAAGCTAGGGAAATCTTTGATTTTTATGGCATGAATCATGCAAAACCCATGATTTATGAAATTCTTTATAATAGTGATTATGCTTTAAGACATTTTCTTGAAGATAACCAAATATTTGATGAGATTCTTCAAAAGCAAGTCCCCGTTTTAGATATGATCCAACAAGTTTTTAATGATGTTAATCAACACTATTCTTGGATCACTGCCGGAAATCAAAGGGGTTATGGTAAAAAGCAACTTGATAGTGCTAAAGTTTCCATGGATAATGTGTTTTATGTTTTATTTACAAAACCTCCCGACACAAATACCTCCAAGGAAAACAAGGATAAAGGCAACAAAACTTAGATCCAACACGTTATGCCTAGCTAGGGGCGTAAAACGATAGCGCTTGTTGGGAGGCAATCCAATGAATAAAGTTTATTTTTTCTTTTTGCTTTCCTTCTAGAGTTTTAGCACAATTATGCTACTGTTATGATATTGTTTTTGTGTTTTATTAAGTGTTTGTTCCAAGTAAGGCCTTTGGGAAGATTTGGGTGAAAGTTGATTTGATCTTGCTGAAAAACATAAACTTTTGCTCACGAGACTATATGTAGTTTTTAACAGAAGAGTTATTTTGAGCTGATTCTCTTTGCAGAAAAATTAATAGACAAATGTCTAACAACCACCAATTTATTTCAGAATTTTTGGAGTTACATAAGTATTTTAAATATCCAGATTGCTACTGACTGTTCTGTTTTTGACAGATTCTGTTTTCTTTGCGTTGTGTGCTTGTTTTGATGATTCTATGGTTTTCTTTGATGAGTTTTTGCCATAGAAAAGTTGGAATATAGTAGATATAATGCAAAAACAAAATAAGAATAGGTTTTCTATAGTACTTATAGTAGTGGTTTGTTTTCTTATACTAAAGGATCTCACGAAGGTTTTCTTGGAGTTTTTTGTGATTGAAGTTTTCAAGTTTTGGGTGATCTTACGATGAATAAAGGAATAAGGATTAGCAAAAGGCTAAGCTTGGGGATGCCCGAGGCACCCGAAGATAATATTCAAAGAAGTAGAAAGCAACTAAGCTTGGGGATGCCCCCGAGTGGCATCCCCGCTTTCTTCTAACAACCATCGGTATTTTGCTTGAAGCTATATTTTTATTCGTCACATATTATGAGTTTTGCTTGGAGCATCTTGTATGATATGAGTCTTTGCTTGTTTTGCTTTGTGTTTTAAGTGTTGAATCCTCGCTGAACACACCTTTTGAGAGAGACAAAAATTATGCTATGCTTGTGTCGTGGGAAACGAACACCTATGGGGCAGGGCCCCTTTCGGTCCGGCAAGGGAGCGGAGGGCGCACGAAGAGCAGATCGAGGCGAAGCACGCAAGGGATTTTACCCAGCTTCGGAGCTCTCCGGAGAGATAAAACTCCTACTGCTGCTTTGTGGTGGTATTATGTTCTTGCTCAAGAGCGTGAGCGTTCTGTGGTTTCAAAGGAGTCGAACCCCTTCTACGTTGCGCATGGGCCTCCTTTTATAGGCTAAAGGGGTCACCGATAGGTGGCAACGCAGACAAGGGTATAAAAGTAAAAAGAGGGCTTGGTACAACCGCTATCTACAGTGCCCCCTACCTAACTCTGACGGCAGGGGACAATGGCATTTAATGCCTGTCTGGTCGCCCAAACAGTGCAGGAAACGACCGTTAGGGGCGCCACCGATCGCCACGATGGCCTTCTCGTCATCTCCACCTGCCACCTCGCACCGCTTGGCTACACAGCGCCCCGCCACGTGCTCTTGGGATGGTCCCGCGGCGACATCGCCGACGATCGCGCCGGAGCGGGCGCGGTGGTGGCTTCGCGCATGCAAGCGCCTTGCCGCTGTCGTTGTCTTGCCGCATCCGAGAGCTTGCCTCGTTGGGCTCTACCGGGACGCGCGGCGCGGCCATGGCAAGTTCTTTGCAAGTGCCTTGGTTGGCCCCGCAAGCTCCTCTGCGGGGTTTTGTCCTTCCCATGAGCTACTCTTGCCGGAGTCTTGTCTTTTCAGTCAAAACACTTTGTTCTTGAATGGCATCAAGATGAGCTACGGAGGATCTTGGCGACGCCTTGAAAGCCCTCGCCACTGGGTGCTGCGATCGACTGCCGGCACAAGTTCGGGATACTAAGGTACCCCTACTTTAGTACACCGACAGAGCCCCGGGCTGGGCCACACACGTGCCGAGGCTGTTGGGCTGAGGCCCAAAACAGGCACGGCACTCGCGCTGGGTCCATACCAAATCTAACTCCGATCCACCGCGCCTCCGAATGGCACGCCAAACGCGCGCCATGGGAGAGATCGGGCAATTCTTTAATCAAGAAAGGCGAACGTTCGCCTCTCCTCTTTATAAGCAGGGGAAACAGGGGCCGATCCCCCACCTTCGCCACTTGCGGTTCCTTCCTCAGAAAGCTCCGCCGCTCCCCTCCGCTTCCCAAGCCGAAAGAGAGCAGCGCTCCGCCCTCGCCGCCACCGTCGCCGCCGTCACCGCCAACCTCCTCCACCACTTCCGCCATGGCTCCGAAGACCGGGAAGAGCGTGAAGTCAGCCGAGGCGCTGCGGCTTGAGGCGCTGTGCAAGGAACGAGCACTCCCCCCCCCTGAGCTCACCCCGAAGGCGCTGCGGGAGGAGTTCTATCTCTTCTGGTCGACGGAGACGCGGGCGCATCCGCACACGCAGGTACTCTCCGCCGAAGCTTCTACTTCGAAAAAGTGTCCCAGAGGATACTATTTCTTCCCCCTGTTCTTCAATTGCGGGCTTTGCCCACCTTTTTCCGATTTCTTTTGTGATATCATGAATACCTACGGGTTTCATCTTCTTGACTTCACCCCAACGCCGTTCGACAATGGCGGTTTCGCTTTACCTCTGCGAGAACTTCGTTGGAATCCACCCAAATATTGCCCTCTTTCGCCACTACTTCATACCCCGGGCCGAGAAGGGAGAGCCCTTGGCTGGCGGGATCGCCTGGATCTCGAGGGTCGGCATGAAGGAGGTTTATCTGGAGGGCGAGCTCCGCAGCAAGTGGGATGAGTGGAGGGCGGAGTGGTGCTGGATTGTTGACGCGGATCCACAGCCATTCACCAGCCTGTGTCAAGCCCGAGTGGTGCGCAGCGGCGACTGGAGCGCCCTGGTGGCAGACGACGCCAGATTGAAGATCGCCACCACGCGGATTCTGCGGCTCAGCTTGCGGGCCATCAGGGGCCGCTGGCGCGACTTCCTTCGCCCAGCGCCTCCTCGCAGAGAGAGGAAGAGGCCCGCCTGGCTGTTCGGGGGACCGGCAGATATCATGAGGCTGCGTCCAGGCCTCCATTTTAATTTCATAGTCTTGGAGTTGGATGGGATGCTCAAGGAATTGTTCAAGTATGACTCCAACCATCCGGAGTGGTTCAGCTGCGCTGGGTGTCGTGTCACAGTAATAATTCCTAGCTTGATCGCATCCGCACAATGATGTCAGAGTGCGACTCGCATGGGATTATCCCAACGTGGCAGGAGCCTGCCGACGATGTTGTGCAGAACTTCTTCGACAACTTGGTGGAGGTGGCGAACAGTGCCGACGAGCAGAGGCTCCTCACCCGCAACACCACTGATGACGAGATGCGGTACATCGCCACCAGGGCGGAAGAGGCGGCGGCGGCCGCTGCCGCGGGTGAGTTTGGTTTTACGCTAGAGGAGGTAGAGGCGGCCGAGGCGGCAAGCCTTGCCGACCGGGAGGACCTTGGCGGGGAGGTCGTTGGCGAGGGGGAGCCCAAAGCCGAAACGAGCGAGCCTGCCGGGGGCGCAAGTGGCCAGCCATCTTCAAGCAACTTGTCATGAGACGGGGCCTCGGTGCAGCCCCACTCACCGAGAAGGCGCCTCCGCAAGATTGGAGACGCAGCAGGGCGGCGGGCGGGCCAACAGCCGCAGCGCCGCGGGACACGCTCTACCGCGACAAGCACCGTTGCCGCGGGAGCGTCTCATGCCGTGCCGGCAACTGGGGCAGGATCTTCTCAAGCCGCTACTCCTGATCCTGCCGCAGCTCCCGCCAAGCGTCCAAGGGAGCCTACTCCTCCACCTCATCGCGCGGAAAGGGTGCCGGACTTCGACCTCTCCGCACTGAGCTCCGAGGAGGAGGAAGAAGAAGAGGAGGAGTATGACTTTCTTCTCGTTGTACTTATGTTTCTTTGATTCTTCGTTGTTCCTTGTCTTGTATCTGATCTGCTTCCCTCTGAACCTCGTTCCATTTCAGGACTCTGGCCGAGAGAGTGGCGAAGAGGGCCAAGGTCCCTGTGGTTGTCATCGAGGACGATCCCACAGTGATGGCAGAGGACACGTCCGAGACTACCTTGACGGACCCGGCACCGTCTCCTTGAAGCAGCCCCCAGCGCAGCCCCCAGCGTAAGTACTTGTTCACTTGCTGTTGTGGGGCGCGCATGGGTGCCTTTCCTTGTTGATATCTTGATTGTTGACTTGCTTGTGTAGGAGCAGAACAGGCCCATCAGGAGCAACCAGAAGCCGCTCCGGAGGCGCAATCTGCTTCAACTACGCCGCCAAGGGGCGATTCTCCGACAAGGGAGCGCTCTTCGGCAAGGGAGAGGTCCCCGGCAAGGGGTGGAACCAGCGATCCTTCGGTGGTGGAGCCCATGGTCACAGAGCCCAGCACAGGTAGCCCTCCCCGTCCGAAATTTTTCCTTGGTTTCTTCTTCTTTTGATATTCTTTTTTGGATATTCGCTTGACTTTTTCTCCCCCCTTTTCCTGCCTTCAGATCCTCCCTCCGCGGAGCCAATGGAGACCGAGGCCACCGGCGAGGAGAACTTGTGCGGTGATACTGGGGATGCCGCTGCTACCGAAGAGGAGGCCGGCGCTGATGACCCCGCCGACAAAGAGGCCGCCAAGACTGCTGGCGCTGGAGCTGGTGAGGAATCCGCGATCGATCGACGACCGGGGCGCAGGAGCCAGGCTTCGACACCGAACACCGATCCTCTCGCCACGACGCAGCCAGCCCCAAGAGCCCCAGCCTGGCGCCTACTTGAAGGCAAGCGATCTTCATCCGGCCCCTCAGGCGCCGAGCTCTGTGGCGCCGGCCGAGGAGAGACTTTCGACGGAGAAGTACTCGCCTCCACTGGGTCTGGCGGTGGTTGACGCGCCAAGCAGCAGCGATGGCGACCAAGAGGAGCAGTGCCTCCCGGTTGGTATCGCTTACCGTGCCCGACAAGCTTAAACTCGAGTCCGGGAAGCGCTTGTCGCTCAGGCGGGAGTTGACATAGAGAAGCATGCGGAGGAGCTCCAGAGCCGCAACCAAGAGGCCCTCCGGTCCATCGCGGAGGAGAGGGCGCAGCTTGTCGAGGCGAAGAAGGCGTTCATCCTTGAGAAGGCTGAAGCCGAGGAGCAGCAGAGGCTTGCCGCTGAAGAGCTGTCCACCCGGGAAGGTGAACTGACACAACGGAAAGTTAATCTGGACAGCTACGAGGAGGAGCTCGCCGCACATGAGCAATCACTTGGCGGGGCACTCAAGGAGGCGAAGGACGCTGCCGCAGCTGCCGAGGCCGCCAAGAAGGAATTAGAGATGAAGATGACGAGGTGGGAGGCTGATCTGAAAGGAAAGATGAGGAGCTTGCAGCGCCCAAAGGCGTAACGCAGAAGGATGCTCTTGCTCATGGTGATCTGCAAGTCCAACTCGCCGACAAGGGTAAGGAACTGAACGCCACCAAGGACTCAAATGTTGACTGAGTGAAGCTGGCTACAGCGACGGAGACGCTGGCGCGAAAGAAGCGAGAGGAGGATTTGAAGAAAGAGATCAAGGCTAACGAGGAGCTGCTAACGAGGGCCGCCGAGAGTCAAAACACCTTCAAGGCTACGGTGGAGCTCTGGACGGAGGGCCTTGTCAACATCGCTGCATCATCGGCAAGAGTGGCGGAATCGACTTGGCGGGCTTCGGGTACTCCTCCGACGAGAACCTCCAGCCCAGCGCCAAGCTTACTCTTTTCTTCAAGGGTGTGGCGACGGCTCTTCAGCAGCTTCCGGTACTCCTCACCCGCGTCCTCAAGAAGCTGCCGGCGGGTGCTGATCTTGAAGAGCTCAAAGCCATTGTCGCACCCATCATGGACAAGGTGAATGAAGTCAGGAGGATTGACGGCGAGCGCGTGGATTAGGCCACCCTTCTTCTCCTTCCCTTGTAGCTGTTATTTAAGTTGTGAGAACAATTCAGTCAGTGCCGCAACAAGTTACTTTTGTAATATAACTTTATTCTGGGCAATGTTTGCTACGCTATCTCCTATACTTGATTCCTTTCTTTGTATGTTTTTACCCTACGGTTTTAGGGAACTTGCCTATGCAGGCACGCTTGCCGTGACCGCTGAGTGCGAACATCAAGAGCTCCATCGGCGGTGCTGGTTCAAGCAAGAAACCTGCAAACTAGTTGCAGACACTTAAGTTGTTGAGCGGACTCGAAACAAAGTAAGGGCGCGACTAGCTACGAGGAGGTTCCTCCGCGCACAGGTTTTCCATACAAAGCACGATCGTTCAAGGAAGATAACTTAAAATTTAAAAACTGATCATGCTCAGACTTTGGCGACTTAGCTTTTTCTTTTTGTCGTCTGTGTCCCGGCAAGGTCAAACTTCTTTGAACGATGCCTAGTCCATACCATTATCTTCTTATCTTCTCCTTCCCCCCCGGTGAACTTGTGGGTGGAGGAACCTTTTCTTTGAGAAAAGGAAAGAAGAGAAAATAACGATATGGAGCCTTAAGGCTCGTTACTGCTTACCAGGGCGAGTGCTGCACAAAGTGTCAGGTAAAGCATGCAAAAAGAAAGAATGCGTGAAATTTGACAAGATTTGCGAAGCACATGAACTTTATTTATGCACGGGATCTGCACCCGGCTTTGTACAAAGGGTTACATGCAACAGCGGCAAGGCTTGTACAAAAGGTGGTTGCCGGAACAGGTTCCGGCAACCGCGCCTTATGGGTAAAACTTACGAAGATGCTCTATGTTCCAGGAATTGCTCACCGGAAAGCCATCTTCGGTCTCAAGGCGGACAGCGCCGGGCCTAGTGACTCGCTTTACCCGATAAGGGCCTTCCCACTTCGGCGTCAACTTGTTAGAATTCTTGGCGGATTGAACGCGCCGAAGAACAAGGTCGCCTTCCTCGAAACTTCTGGCATTAACTTTGCGGCTATGGTAGCGGCGCAAAAGCTTGTCGGTAGCGAGCAGCTCGACAAAGAGCACGAAGACGATCTTCCTCAAGGAGCAGCGCGTTATCTTGCCGCAGCTGCTCTTGCTCAAGCTCATCATAAGCGAGCACTGAGGCAATCCGTGATATGAAGTTCCTTGGGGAGAACTGCCTCTGCTCCTTAGACTAGAGCAAAGGTGTCCGCCGATGGCTCGATTTGGTGTCGTCCCGATCGACCAAAGAACCACCGCAGCCTCGATCCAATTACTTCCGACTTGTGCAGCCTCGCCGAAAGTTCTGGTCTTGAGCCTGCGCAGCACTTCGAAGTTCGCCTCTCCACTTGACCGTTGCTTCTCGGTGAGCAATGAAGCGGCGAGATCTTGGCACCAAGATCTTGGACGTACTGCATGAAGGTGCGGCTCGTGAATTGTGTGCCATTGTCGGTGATGATCCTGTTAGGGACTCCGAAGCGGCAAACAATTGACCTGAAGAACTTGACTGCTGACTGTGCTGTCACCTTCCTCACTGCTTCCACCTCCGGCCACTTCGTGAACTTGTCGATCGCCACGTACAAGTACTCGAAGCCCCCGACAGCTCGGGGAAAGGGGCCGAGGATGTCGAGCCCCCAGACCGAAAATGGCCAGGATAAAGGGATTGTTTGGAGAGCTTGAGCTGGTTGATGTATCTGTTTGGAGTGGAACTGGCACGCTTCACACTTGGTTACTTGTGCAGTTGCATCCTGGAGGGCTGTCGGCCAAAAGAAACCTTGCCGGAAAGCTTTGCCGGCAAGTGCTCTTGCGCCAATGTGGTGACCACATGTGCCTCCATGTATCTCCGACAACAGCTCCTGTCCTTCTTCCCGGGAAATGCACTTCAATTTCACTCCGTTGAATCTTCTTCATGCACAAAGATGTCATCGACAAACTGGTACATACTTGATTGCCGGCTACTTCTCGGCTTCTTCTTGCTCTTCGGGAAGTTCTCCCGCTTTGAAGGAAGCAGACGATCGGTCAGTGCCCATGCCGGAGCTTGTGGCTCGGCGACAAGGACTAAAGGCGAAATGCTGCTACGGAACATTCGCTTCACGGCAAGAATCTGCGATTCAGCCGGAGCTTGATGTTCCCGCAAGCTTGCCGAGCAAAACTTGTCGGGAGCGCTCGCTTCAACAAAACAAGCTCTAGGGCTTGTCGGAGCAGACTGATCCTCAGCATTCTTTGTGTTGATCTTGGGGACCTTCTTGACGGCGGCTTCGGGGAGCTCAGCCGGAAAGTAGTCACCAGAAACCAACTTCCTCTTCTTGCTTTGTCCAGTTGATGGTGTTACAGATGGTTGAGTCAGCTTGAGCACAAAAATCCCTGGTTCCACAGGCAACTTAAGTGCGGCACATTTTGACAGGCCGTCGGCAACATCGTTCTGGGCTCTTGGAACATGTTCCATCTGCAGGCCTTCAAAATGCTATTCCAACTTCCTCACTTCATCAATGTAAGCTTCCATCAACGGACTCTGATAATCTTTGTTAACTTGGCAGACGACAAGCTGCGAGTCACCCCTGACAATAAGCTTCTTGATCCCAAGGTCTGCCGCGATCCTGAGTCCGGCGAGCAAGCCCTCATACTCTGCAGTATTGTTTGTCGCTTGTTCCTTGGGAAAGTGCATCTGGACCACGTACTTGAGGTGCTCTCCGGTGGGTGCGACAAGTAGTACGCCTGCACCGGCGCCTTGCAGCGAGAAGGCACCATCAAAGTACATGACCCATTCCTTGTTTGCTTCCTTGACGGGGATGCTCGTCTCTGGAGTTTCTTCATTAGGTGTTGGCATCCACTCTACTATGAATTCTGCCAATGCTCGGCTCTGGATAGTTGAAGTACTCTCAAACTTGAGGCCAAAGCTTGATAACTCCAAAGCCCACTCGACAATCCCGCCTTGCTTCTAGATTCCGCAAGATCCTCTTCAACGGAAGCGAAAGTGACAACTGTGATCTCATGTGCTTGAAAGTAATGGCGCAGCTTCCTCGAGGCCATGAGAAGGCAAAAGCAACTTCAGACACCGTAGTACCTTGTTCTAGCCCCCTGCAGAAGGGAACTGACAAAGTAAACTGGGCGCTGCACCATCTTCTTTTGTTTCTCTTCCTGTGGCTGCACAGATCTATCCTTGTCGGGACCAGAGCTTGTCGGAAGCCCCCTGCTTGTCGCCGGATGTACTTGCATGCCATTTGGCTCATCATCCGCCTCCCTTTCCGCTACTAACGCAACACTAACTACTTGATTGGTTGCGCTAAATATAGCAAACTTCTCTTGTGGCTTAGGTGCGATAAGTATTGGAGTGGAGGACAGATATCTCTTCAAGTCTTGCAGCAGCCTCCGCTTGAAGTCCATTTCATTGACCTGCCTTTTCAAATTTTGAAAAATGGTAGGGCTCAGCAGACCAGCATTCTATAGAGATGAA